>JAVLVB010000580.1:218978-363824 GCA_032876305.1 Orestias chungarensis | reverse complement strand
CCTAAATTGTTTGCAGTACACAAAGTCAGCACTTTTCAAATGTTGCCTATAACCATCTAGTTTTCCTGCATATGATGTATACTGGGAAAATTACATCAGTCTGTAGTAATTGAACTCAGAACAACATTCATAAGAAGAAGAAAAACTAGCCTTAATCTCTACACACAAGTGAGTAAGCAAAGGTTTTGTTTTGTTTTGTTTTGTTTATTTAATGTGTTCCTAAATTGTGCTTTTCATTTATTTTTTTATCTTTTGTGTAAAGCACTTTGAATTGCCTTGCACAAAATGTCTTGTGTGTCTTACACCACATTTAAAATTCATGGATGTATTTTCTTCCGGTAATGAGCACTAACCACAGAACCCCTACTGTGTGTAAAGTGATCCATGCTGAGATTAAAGAAGTTTTTGACCATGCTTTCCAGTACCCTTAGGGTTGCAAGATTTACATCACTAATCTGAAGATAACCATGTTAAGACGGAACTGTTTTGTTATGGTTAAAGCATGTGCATTTCATTGTCCTAAATGGGTATTTGTTCATCTCTTACAAGACATACACAAAAAACATTGACCCAAGCAACAAAACCAGACGTGGAAAGAATTGATAATTTTTCTATTGTGTTTCTATCACAGATACGAGAGTTCTTAGTTCAAGAGTAATGAAATTACAAAACATTGGCTCACTTAGCAGATCAGTCAAAGGGATTCAGGCTACACACCCTATATCCAGCTGTGCAATGCAGTGTGACAAAACAGGAGAACCCAAAATTTGAACCAACTCAGCATAGGGAATGCTTGTCACACTATGCAATGCAGTGTGACAAAATAGGAGAACCAAAAATTTGAACCAACTCAGCATAGGGAATGAGTATATATATATATATATATAACAGATAAAGAAAGCTAAAATATTAGTCTGTGAAAAGGTTAAAGACTTCATATTCCCATCCTGCTTTAGTTACCATAAATTTTAACTTCTAATTTTGATTGTATTTTTCCTATATTCCTCTTCCTAACCAAACGTATTTAGATATTTTACTCCTTTTCTTATAATGCATTTTCATTCTGCATGACAGAAAAAGTAAAGGCTTCTTTCCAAGCAAATCGGAATGACAGGTAAAAACCCTCCATGTTGGGTCACAAAGTACAGAATCTTTATATTATTGATGCAGACAATAAATAATTGAAAGCTAAGGCAGTGCAAGATGAGGCAACTAGATTTGTTTAGTGGAATGGAAATGTAGACAACTGAAAGGAAGATGTTAGGCATGACTTGATGTAAACTAATTGTACTTTTAGGGATAGTGGCTTATAGATGCAAATGAAACTATAAAAGTGTGTGAATAAAATGCTATCTGTAATCAATAATCACTTAGTTGACGATAAATTCTGAGTAAACACCTGGAACCCACATGAAAGGTGGCATATTCCTTAGATGCGTCATTTTTGAAAAAGATGAAACTGGCAATAAAAACACAAACTGAAATTAGTTAAACTGGAGCTAGTTACACATTTGACATTTGACACACATTTGAAATTTTTTTTTTCTGTACCTCAGTAGGAGACAAAAAAAAGAAAAAAAAAACTAGCCACTTTATACATGTAATCTTAGTATTGTTCTATACCCCTTGTCTGCAGAGGTTTCTTGAATCTTCTTCACTCTGATTCACGAGTGATTGAAACATTCCAGAGCTTTTAGTCTATGTTGATAATCTGCAAAGTTGCAGTAGATTTTTTGGTTGCACATTCATTATGCAAATCCCAAAGACACTTTTAATGCAGATTTGATGACTGAAAGTCATCGAACAGTGAGTTCATCAAAATATAAAAATATATATATTTTGTTGTACTAAGGTAACTTCGTCCAAATGATATTCAGCTGAGATAATAGGACCCAAACAGTATTGGTACAAGTAAGGATAGGTCTGTGCTTCATGTTACTGCTACAAAGTCTAAATCAAGCATCTAAACATTACAGCTAAAACCAAACCTAGAAAGACCAGACAATGTTTCCAGGCCGTAATTGTCAATTTTGGGTAAATTTTAGCAAAGTTTAGCACCATTTTTTCGTTCCTAGTTGTTGGGGGCAGAGCCGGTGCTATCCATTTTGGTGCCCTACGCACAAATACTTTATAGTGACCCCATTCCTAAAATAAACACTATTCTGAATATCTAAGTGCACTTCTCTATATTTGGTGCCGGAAAAATCAACGCACAAAAACAAAACTAAAGTGATGTTAGTCAGATTTATTTTGGGGTGTGGTTTTTTTTTCTCCTGTTGTGTTTCTTTGATGCAAAAATCCCAAAATAACATAGGTTTTACTTTACACAGCTTAATACATTTTTTCTCAATTGCTTTAATACAAATCTCTGATAATATAAAAATGTCCATAAATGTTAATTCAACCTCTACAACATTTATTTTTTTCTGCATCGTAGTAGCAGTTTCTCATTCCTTCCAACAACCTACAAATCCATTTTTCAGAAAAATATATTCTTTACGTAACTCTGCTGTTTTGTAACAGTATCATTTGCTTATATAGTATAACTGAAGATAAAATAAAGAAATGTGTGTTCTGTCTGTAGTTGGAAATTCAGACAGAATATAGAAAAGTGGGAAAAAATAAAACCAGAAAAAGCAACAGATACAAAGTTTGGACATCCCAGATAAAACAACATACTATTGTAAATAGTGATTCCCTCTAACCTTATTTTCCTCTTTTTGTTTCTTGAGTCATTGCAAACAAAAACATCAAACTAGTTGTTTATGGATTACATTCTCATTCTTTATGAAAGCTGCCTTGCAGATCAAAACAATTTATCTTGAGTTAACTTCTCTTTCACTAATGACATTGTCTACAACTGTGCATAGCTTTAACCAGGGGCTTTTTTTCTTAAGTTTGTTCAAAATCACTTTGCACTTTGCTTTTGCCCAATTCTGCGTAAAATCTGGGACTGAAAACATGCATACGCTATGCAGACTACCCTGTTCATAAACAGTGATTTTAGCACTTTTGCTTTTTAAGACACTTTCACTGACATGACTATAGCATCTGAGAAATTAACTAACCATTCTGAGCTAGAGACATGCTCATGCAGGTCAGGTTCTGCAGTTTGCACTGTTTTAAGAATTACACGAGCTGTTTTGGATGTTGGCAGCTGTTGTGTATTGTAGCAAAGTAAATGCGGAAAGCTCTAATATCAAAACTCCGCAATTTCTGCAGAACGTCGTCACACTAAGTTATATATTATTTTTAGATTATCAGACTTTAGCACTTTTGTTCAAAGTAAATCCTGTTTGAAGGATAAGCAGGAAAAAGCATCATTCCTCTTGTCTTAACAGTTTTTTGTTTTTCATTTTTCATGAAGTTATTTGTTGAAAGCAGCTTAGTGTTGCTTCAAGTGGATAACGCCATGTAAAATGCTTAGCTAAATTTTTGTCTACACCAGTAAAATAACTCTGAATATTCTTACTGCTTCTTTCGCTCTCAGGTGACTGAGGCTCAAAAACAGCGGCAACCATGAATTTTCGCTCACTACAAGGTTATAATACCTTTTGATTTTGTTTATCTTTCAGTATTTTGTTGTTATTACTAAGACAGTTGGGAGGATTTTTTAAGACCACGGTTCGGAAACAGCTTCATTCCTGAAGCTGTGAGACTATTGAACTCATCCTGAACAAACCACGGCACGGACTACAAATTCTTACTATACCCGCACTTTAATACCGTATATTCCTATTTTATTTATTTTACTTACTTTACTTCGATTTTATTTATTTATTTATTTTTTTTAAACTTATTTTATCTATTTTAATATTAGCTCTTGGGTGGAACAGTACCGTGAGTATATAATTTCGTTCCACCTCATGTACCATCATGTATGTTGAATGACAATAAAGTCTCCTTGAATCCTTGAATCCTTCCAAAGTACAAAACGTGGGGCGCAGTGTGCGCTTCTGACCAGTAGGCACTGGTCAGAAGTGTCTCTTTGAGTTGTCTGCAGCCATTGTAGCCTGTGCTCAAATTTGGACAATTTCTTGCTTAAAGTTCCTTCTTTTTTCCATTGTAATACCAGTCTTATTTTTGGCAAGATTACATTACTTTTTCTACATGCCTGTTGTATCAGAAACAAACTTAACAGATTAACCTAATAAAATGTCTGATGAATTTGTGCAAAATTGAAGTAGAAGGACACCATATAACAAAACCATGCTAAGAAAAAGGGTAGAACTGAAGGGAGAGGTGAGGTCAGATCCTGCGTTGCTTTAAATTATGTATAGTTTAATATGTAATTTTATTCAACCTTCATGTAGAAAACACTGATGCAAAAAGATAACAAACATACTACAGCAATAAGTTTCAATTACGTTTTGCCTTTCATTTACTATTTTTAAATATTTTCCTACTCCTTTTGTCATCATCACCTCTAAAAAACTGTTTTGCCAAATCCTTGAAGGGAAAACTTTCAGTAGTGGGTGAAAAAGACGAAGGTGTGACAAGAATATGTCAGAAACTCACAAATACAGACACGCAAACTTGCAAAGCAGTTTGTAGATTATATGGGGATATATAGTACATCCATTTTCTTTTTTCAACTTCAGATTTAGATTTTCTCTTATTACTTTGGATTTGCATTAACATCCTGAGATTAACATTCTCAGATTATCTCTTTTTTTCCCTCAACGTTCTAAAATATTTTCTTACAAAATAATCCTCTTTTCATTGCGCATGTAGCTTTTCTCTTTTGTCTATACCTATACATGGTTTTGTCTTCCTGCCATCCATTTTAAACCTTTAAATATATCTTTTTTTTCTTCTTTCTTTATTGGTTTCTTATTGTGTCAACCACCCACAGACCGGTTTTGGTTCAAACATAAATACCACCAGTGAAGCATGTGCTTTAAGAAAGATGAACAATGTGAAAAAAATATGTAGGTGCAATCATTATTTAGTCAGTTTTTGCTATATATGCATTAGGGATTCATTTTAAAAAATCCAACTTTGTGTGTAGAGTGTAAAGTGCAAAGTAATTGTACTATGCTTTAAACTATGCGGTAAAAAGTTGTTGCAGCTTAACCCACAGTTTGTTTTAAGATGTTTGTAAGATGTAAAATGTATCTAGTTCTTCAGTATTACCCCCACTAGGCTTAAAATAAGACTGCATTACTGAATAGATTAGACAGGTTTTGTCTGTCTTATTACCTCACTGTTTCCCTTTCATCTTCAAAATTTTGGAGGTAATCCTGAATATTATTATTTATTTTTTTGTCTAGCAACATTTTTACTGATTGGTGCCAATCAGGTGACGTTGGTAGATTAGTGACCAAATAGTGGCCAAGCATGTTGTGTGGTGTTTGTGGGCATATACAAGGTATGGGTTCAACATGGGTCATAAAATCAGTTTTTGCAGTAGGCCTGTTAGGGTGTAGTTGGCAGATGGTGTTGCATCTTGCATCTACTGTAACTTGCACTTGTCGTTTTTTACATGATTTTTTTCCCCCACATCTGTTCATTTTAGGGCACCACCAGGAACTTCTCTAATGCCCATCCCTGATGGAACACGCATTATCCACACTCACACAGGACTAAACACACAAGGATATGTGGAGACAGGCAAAACTAAGCAATTATATTCATACACCAGAAGGTATTCAGAGGTTAAGTTATAAAGAGCCTGCTTTTATGATTTTATGACTGTGGGTGTAGTGAACAAATGAGCATGTGAGTACATTGTTATATGAATGTTTCTTAAAACTAAAACCAGAGGCTCATATATGCTTTATATTTTTTTCTGTACACATACTTAGGGTTTGGGTTACCAAAACTAGTACACTAATATTGTTGCTGTTGCATGGTGGAGCAGTTGCTAGCATATTTTGCTGCAGTGAGAACATCCTGTGATGTTTTCTGGGATGTGAGGTGATTTGGTTGTTGTTGGGATTTTCTATTTATGTATTGTATAAATCACATGTAGACTCTTTTGATTTGATTTAAAACATACATTTTGCAATAGAATGAAAATAGTATCCCTTATTTGCTTAGCAAATTTGGCCTAACACAGTAAGGAAACAAGCAAAATGTATAGTAAATATTTTGCTATTCAATATGAAGGTTAATGTATCCACCAACTAAACCCCAAAAGAAAGGCAGTTTTGACATCATCATAAACTACATTTTTAGTCCATATGTTTTGCCTAATACACCAACATCACAGAGCCACACTACTTCTATCTCTACTTGACAAAAAAGAATATAACAACTTCAAACCTGATCTCCTGATTTTGTGTTTTATTTTTTTTACCCATCAAAATACAATTAAAATAAATTGTCAGAATAACATTAGAGTGACTGAAAATCAGAGGTGGTTCAAATATTGCTGTTATAAATGGAGGGATGAGGCATAAAACACCTTCATAATTTAATTTAAGCCCTACTTTTTAATGCTTCTTTCAAAGAGTGAATTCTATAAATTTTGCCCCTGGAAGAGCATTTGCTGTTGCATATATTTGCATAAGTATTTCAAAATCTATATAAAAGAGCTAAAAAAAAACACCAACTTTTCAAGCACTAATCTAAATTTATGTGGCTCGTAAAGAACAACTGTGTGAGTATTCTTTTTTCTGTGTGTGTCCTAGTTGTGCATCCTGTCCCCCGTTTCGTTATTCTGAAAGGCCATCAATCAAATAAACACTCAAAAAACAATAACTTAGATATGTGAACATTGTTGCCAGCGAAGAAGAAGATAGAAGAAAGAAGATAAATGGACGAACACATGTGGGCATATGATTGTTTTAAGATTTCTAAAACAGCAAATGCTCCTTCGTCACCCAATTTTGTACTTTTGCTTCCTGCAGTACCCTGTATATTTGTATACTACAGGGTGGGATTAGGAGGATTACAAAACAATAGGATATTACAGGACCCGATCTCAGTCATAACCAAGAAAATGAGCTATGGAACCAATCATCAAAAAACAAGCGTAAGTTTTGCTGAAGAAAATTGTGAAGTGATCATGCAGCAAATAGTTTGGAGACATTTTACTCCTGGGAGCTAGTGTTGAGTGTAGGAGGAGCAGACCAGCCATGAATGATCACACAGGGTATTTTTGTGGATATGTTACTCCAGATTCCTGCATTAAATTTGTTGTGTGTCAGAAAGCTCTGTAAAATAAATGTTATTCATAAATCTATATGATTATAGAATCAGGATCTATCATAGTGCTCCAAAAATGTGTCCCACGTTGCTTTATTACATGGCAATGTCTCTCTTCATAGAGCCGTATAAATCTATCTATACAGCTTTATACAGGCAACAAAAATTTTTAAACATTAACTTTAATTCAGACTTAATGGTTTTTACATTTTATTTAATAAATTCCAATATGGTTAGGTAAGGATTTTTTATTACTTTCTTTATATACAGAGGGTTATGTTGTTACTACATCTAGACAATTTATGACAGCCCTGTTCGCCATGTTTATAGTTTAGTGAACTACTGATAAAAAGATCAATTTCGCACATGTAAGTTAAACGGAAATCCCTCTATAGATTTAATCAAAAACATTTTTTTCATGTGTGATATTATAGAACAAATCAAATCGGTAGAGACATCAGGAAAAGAATGGTGGACCTCCAGGGCTTGTTACTCCAGTTTAGTTTCTACCAGCCTAAATGTATCACCTTTACCTGCAAGTATGAACAGCATTAAATGTCTAGCTGTATTACAGTTTAAGAATTAGACAAGTTCTGTTTCCCTGAGATGAACCCTTATTCAGAGTTAAATGTATGCATCAGTCAAAAAACAAAACCAGAAAACTTTGCAAAAAGTTTGCAAAATGCTACACAGTAGGTAGTGAGAATGTAATCAACAGTCACACAAGGTCTTTGTAAACACAAGCCAAATTGCCACAATTACATTTAGAGAAAAAAAGGGGACTCTAACCATTCTAACTATAAAGTGCAGGAGTGACAACATAAGGTGATGTAATTGTTTCTCTTCAGTTGGCACTGGTTCACTTTACTAAACGGCATATTAAACAAAGACTTGTAGGGAATTATTTTGGCAATATTTCAAAACTTCAGTACACTAATATAACATCGGGCCAAAGGTTTAGCAAAAAAACATTACTAATATTTCCAACAAACATCTCATTAATCTGACATCAAGCAAATAAAGCTTTGGTGGTTTTCTCAACTGAACTGAAATGGCAACATTATCTACTAATTATTTCCCCCCTCTTTTCACACACTGCAATTTTATATACTGTTTCAACTGCACTTCTGAGGCACACCTTGTTGTCCTTTAATATTTGATAATACACTGTACTGCAACAAAATATAAGTAGTAGTTGATCCAATACTGCCATTTATATATTTAGGGGCTCGCACTGGTAGCAATATTTTGAACACAATAACAATCTTAATAAGGAATTACAAATTGATACAATATCGGAAAAAAATTGTGCATTTTTAATGGATGTCACTTATTAAGTTTAGCTCTTGTTTGCTTTCAAGGGTTTTTACTGTATTTTCATTTGCTACATTTAAGCAAAAAATTTGAATTTTGAATAAATAATTGCTGCTACAAGGTATTTGGTGCAGTACAATGAGTTGACCGTGTTCACAACAACCTCTTGGCACTTTGGTATATACATCAAGAGGTATGAGAAAAGCTTGTTAAAGGCAAAGGACTTTACAAAGCTTAGCTTTAAAAATTTGACACAAGGGTTTGTGCCACAATTTCTAAGAATTATAATAGTAGTCACACACTTTACCTTAGCACTAGGCCTGAGTTTAAAACACAATAAGAATTTTTCAAAAAAATCTATTCAGTAAAAATTAATCATGATTCAAATAAAATCTCATGATATCTACAATAAAGATTTCTCCACCACTACTGCAAGGTTGAGTATAAAACAAAAACAAAAAATCTAATCTGTCTGCTTCAACAAATTTTGAAAAAAAATCTGATCCTTAGTTTGAATGCATTTAAAAAAGTATGCACATCCTTTCAAATCAACCAACAGCGAATGTAAGTATGTTTTACCAACAAAAAAAACAAAAAAAAACATTTTCCAGATAAGGGGATAATCATGTATGTGTAAACACGATCCTCATAAACTCTGAAGCCAAGTATTTGATGTTCTCAATAATAGAACAGTTCTGTATTCGTTCCAAGAAGTCCTACAAAAATAATAGAAGGTCGGCAAAAGTTGTCTTTGCTGGAAACAAACACCCTGTATCTAGTGGCTTTTTATACAGTAAGGTTACCGGAGTGATGTAATTTTTTTTGCAACAATTTCTTCCACCTTTTTCAATAATTAACACAGTGTGCCACATTTATATTTTAAAGTAAAGCATCCTTACCTTCACACTTCAGATGCAGGCAAACAAATTCTGCCAGGGACAACTATCTTAGCATAACATCAGCAGCAGTACGTTTGTGACTTGTTCTAATGCAGTGATCCAATTGTGACAGAAGTGTAGATGTTTCAATTTGTCCTTTAAATACAGCCACTGATAAACAATTTTACTATTATTGTTTTAATGAATGCCTGCATGAATGTCTGCAGTCATCTGCGTTCTAGCTCATGTAACCAGCCATCTGCACAAGGATCTGCTTAATTCCAGCTATTGATGCTTTAGAGTTAAAACTTTATGAACTATGGGGAAGGCTTAACCACTTGTTAAGATGAGCGTAGAAAAATAACATAACATAATTGAGGTTTTATAATTTTATAAACAACAAATTGGAAGACCTTTAATATATATGGAGTTATTATCATTCAAGTAAGAAGTATATTTTTTATTGGAAATTATACTGGATCTCTCAAAAAGATAAAAGAACAAAACAATTTGATTTTTTTAAATGTATTCTTTCCTTCACAGTTGACATGTCAGAAAATAGTTATACTATTGATATTACATCAACCAAGCTCCTCTTTGAAGTTGGAAGTCTTGCTGATTTTGACCTAATCTTAAGCTTTCTCCATATAATATTGATCAGATTTTAGTCAGGACTGATTGGGCTAGTTATGGAAACATCACTTCCAGTCAGAAGAGACATGTTGGGTAAACTAAATTATTACTATTATTACTTACTTTAAATTATTACTTTAAAGTCTGCCTGAAGTATGATTGATTTTCATCTTAAATATACATCCAGGCTTACACTTTAAGGTGAGGAAAACAACAAATATATGAATAGATATCAGAGGCTTGAAAATGCTGGCATTGTACCATGTTCACAGATACTCAGAGAGAACCATACAAATCCTATAATCTGTGTATATACACTGTCAGGCGCTGTGGTCCGCTATAGAAATATCAAGCTTGTGCTAAACATAGGACATTTGTTCCTTAGGTGTTTTTGACGGAACAACAAGCCTTGATCTTGTAGTTTAACTGCTTTCGTCAAAAATGCATCATCCTATACTGTTATAATTCTGGCTCGTCTATCCACTGACTTTTTCTTCCCTTCTGCTGCTGCTTTTAATTACTTATCCGCTCCACCACTGCACTCCCTCCCTGCACTCCCTCCCTGCAACTAAACAGCCTCCTCGTATTAATCTATTTTGGTGGCTTTATGTTCAGCTCTCTTTTAGGCATATGGTGCCATATTTTTGAAGGCTTCCTACTGAGTAAATGTCCACATTTCCACTTTTGACTTCATGTTCTTGAGCACTTTCTACAGATTTCCCTGTTTCACCATGCCCTTTCACATATCTCACTAGCTTCTGATTTTGCTTGACATTGGCCCAGTTTTTGCCACATGACCACAGTCTGGGATCCTTGTCAACCTGAATATGCCTTCATGTGCCTGACCTTGTTCTATGCCCGATCTCCTGATTTTCATCGAAGCCAAAGATCTGTTTTCTACTTAAGCCATTATGGTTGCCACACTGCTTCTGCCCACTGACTAAGAGTCCGATTGAGTCTCAGGTCTGCATCTGATCTTTTGGATTTCATCCTGGTCTACAACTCTGATCCTCAATTGTCTACTCAAGCTGAGAATTTCTGTATTGCTTTACCTTATGAAATGGCTGTGTCATCTACAAATCTAATCCAAACAATATGCTTTTGATATTTGAATTTATTTGCACAAACCAAATGTATAACAGTAACTTTTTTTCTGTACTGAAAAAAAACAACGTCCTGAGCAATTGCCCTGCAGAATTACACACCAATTATTTTATCAGTGAAAACTGCCTAATAACGTACACATTGCTTTTGCTCAGAAAGACAACTAGTAATAATGTGCATGACAAAAGTACAACTTTCACTGATCAGTGCTTGTTGGTATTAAAATAGAAAAAGGTTTGTCTTTATGTATATATAAAAGACACTGTACCTCTATGTTTATCTAAAATTAAATCATCAATCATCCTAATTGCTGTTTTCTTTGCCTCGTAGTTACACGGTTTTCTTCAACCTTGGTACTTCTAACAGAGTATTTCTATTTTTTTTATTTTGGCATGTCTGTTTACTATTTCCAAGTACATTTTTTTTTTAATCTTACTGCCTAATCTGGGTTGTTATTTAATTTATCCTAAGGGCAGCTTTCAGGGCTTTTAACTGAATCCCTTGACAAATAAATAATTAAAATCTTTTCATGATATTTTTTATTATTTGTAGCATGTAATGATATGCTGTCAGATGAACAGTTGATTTGTCAAGATATGCTTTTCAAAACAATTTCTTCTGCTCTATTGTTGTCTCCCCAACGCATTCTCATAGAATTTGTTTATCTATGGAGTAACACATTAATTATGAATCAAATTAGTTATGAAGGTTGAGACAGGTGTGCATTTCTTAATAACAAATAAGTTGTATTTGACATATTGGACAGACAGTAATAACATAATAAGGCAGTGTCACTCTTTTCTCTCCTTTTTAAAATGCTATTTGAGTTACTGGCAAGTTTAATACTCATGTAATTTCTGTTTTATAACTGCCAGTCAAAGCGTTAAGGGCCTTTTGCATTCCGTAGCAGAAAGTTAACCGGCAGTACATAAATTTGTCATTGTAGAGAACATTTTAAAAAGTATTCAAAGTGCTTGCCTTTCTTATTATTTTCCTATGCTTATTGCAAATTTGGGTTAAATTAATCTCTTTCCTCAGTATTGTACAAATACATCATTCTAAAAATGTCGTAAAAGAGTTTTGAGATTATAACTTTTTTTTAAATAGAAAACCAATAAATCAAATGTGTGTAAATATTGACAGTTGATCCACCTTTGGAAGTAATTATACTGCCTCAACTACTTTTGAATGTGATGCCACATGCTTAGCACACTTATCTTTAGGCAGTCTTTCCCATTCTTTTTTGCATTATTTCTCAAGCTACATTAGGTTGGATAGTAGATGTCTGCACAAGGTCATTTACAGATCTCTCCAGAGATCTTTAATTGGATTCAATTCTGGACTCACAATCCGGCTCAGTCAGTTGTACTAATGACACTTGAGTTTAACCATTCCCCTAAATCAGAATCAAGAGGACTCTGGAGGAGGATTTCATCCAGGTGCATTTGTTTTCCCCTCTATCCTGGCTAGTCTGCCAGTTCTTGCTGCTAAAAAATATCCTCATAGCATTATACTGCTTTCATTATATATTAGTTAACTGTAAGGAAGATATAGCCCTCCTCATGTGCTTTTTTACTCCAAACATGACACTTTCAACCAAAAGTAAAATTTTTGTCTCATCAGAATAAAAAAATGTTTTGTATCAGGTGCAGTTTGTCTAACTCCAGACAGCCGTGGCTTTTGCCTGGGCACTATACTGATCCTTTAGTTTAGACTGCTGGTCAGCTCAAGGTAGAGTAAATAGTAAATGGAATTAACTGATGAAACAACTTTCCAGTCTTACCGATCACTCAAAGGTTGATTCACATTCATCCATTGTGAAGTACTATGCCTATGGCGACATTAATATGTGACAGTGGGGAGCTAGAATCAAATCTGTAACCAGCCCCTATGAATAATACAGGTTACTGAGCTCATTGGGCTATCAGTAAAACTATTACCAAGACCTTCAAAGTACCAGAAAGGTTCTGTATCCTTTCCCTGATTTGGCCCTCGAGACAACCCTGTATTGGAGGTCTAAGGATCATGATAGGACTGTAATAACAAAAACAAAACAAAAAACAATGAAAAGAGTGAACCAATACTGTAACGAAGGCTTCCCCGCGTGCAAGTCATTTTAAATTTAAATACCTGTTTAATTAACTGTTTTGTGAGTTCAATTCAATTATATTTCAGTATATGTGTACTTTTAGTTTTTAACCACTGTTACAAAAATTGATTAAGTATTGAAATTCAGTTGGGGTAAGATTTCAGTCCTAAAAGACGGTTCTTCTTTAGTCTACATCTCTCAATGTATACCTTTAAAAGGTTAGGTTATGCTAAGCTATTTATATAGTTTTGCTGCTATAGGTTTAGGCTGCTGGAGGACAATCTGACCAGTTCTCACTCTACTACTTTCTTATTTTATATAATCTGCTTTAGTTTCCGTTTCTTTAACTGGTAACTTTTTGTTTTCTCTCAGTGTTCTTGTCTTCATAGTAGCTATACTTGGTCTGACATTAGCTGAGACACTTTCCCAGAGGGGCGATATTGGCTGGCCATGTTGCCAGACATGTTCTCCATCTACTGCTATTAACTCTTTTTTTTTCTTCAGTTTCATCTGTAGAAGTGTCTTCAGTCTCTTAAAACCCCTAGTCGGTCAACGGTAGATAGCTGTTCATACTGTGCCAGGTTTTGCTGGGGAATTCTTCCCGTTAAATGGGAGTTTTTTTTCTTCCCCACTGTCACTACATGCTTGCTCAGCATGAGAGACCGCTGTAAAATTAATTACAAATATGCAAGCTATCATTTCGGTGAGCTGATCTAGAATGAGTTAATGCTGCAAGTTGATAACTCTGCTGGGTTTCCTGAGATTGGAAACTTTTTAGACTGATTTGTTTAGCATGCATGAATGCATGTATGCATGATTTTTTTTTGTAAACTACCTTGAGAAGACTATTTGTAATCTGGAGCTATATAAATAAACCAAATTTGAAACTTAATTGGTCAAATTCATGTGAAATTGCACACAATGATATTGAATCCAGTAGTTCAAATTGTTAAATATAATAAATATAATTAATTGTAAAATTTGCTTTCAGAACCAACGTCATCAGCAAAAACATATAGTGCTTGAATTATTTGTTCTCTGTATGACTATCAGTTTCATTCATTATTGCAGGAATCTCATTCCATTTTTCTGTATATGTTTCTGCAGTACGTTGTGGTTAGCATTAATTTGATCCCCTGAGCTTATGTCACAACATTGCTAAGAGGTTGAGGACTGAACTCTAGTACAGCCTTGACTATTTTCTAATTAGCAGTTATGTTTGGGATGTTTCTCCTGTTGATTGTCCAGTTTAAGCTAAGCTCCAGTTGTTGCCCCCTTTCAGACTCTGGAGGGTTCCCACCTCCTGTGACTGTAAAGCAATCCTTAATTTATCATTACAAATTTTTGACCATGCTTGACAAACATTGATTAACCATTGACATTTTTATGGCTTTTCCAAATTACAAAGTAAAGGTATTTATTTAGCCATGAATTGTATTTTAAATGATAAGTTTTGTAGCACATATACCTTGTCAAAACACCTTAGTGAAAGAGATGGCATTTCAGGCTTGAGTAGCTTATTTCATCAACAATAACGTTCAAAAACACTGACGATTCACCAATCATTGCATGTCAACAAAAAATGCTGTCTACTTGTCTGCAGAGATTTACACATTGTTTACTCAGAAGGCAAAGCATAATTTTTGGTCTTACTTGCAAGATTTTGCTTTCGGTTCCGGATCTAAGTGATTTGCTGTTAGATTTGGCAGTTCTCCTCTTGGAATAGAATGTCGTCTTTAATCTAATTTAAATTGTGTCCATATCGTCTTGTGGTTCTTTTAGATCCAGCTTTGCTGACATATCTTTGTTCAGAGAGAAGAAGCTTTCTTCTTGTAACCTTTAAAAGACATTCGTGATCAGTTTTTTGTTTTTTTTATATATAATTTTGCTTATAATACAGTTTCCTATACCAATTGAGTGTTTGCACTTGAAGTTGCATATAGTTTTCTAAGTTCTTGGGGAGCAGATCCTTTTCACAAATTATTAATGAGTAAATATGTTGATTCAAACACACAAAACATTTTAATTAAGTGCTGAGATTTAAAGGTAAACAGATGTAGAATATGCATCATTGGCACACTGTGTGTTCATGAATAGATATATACTGAACGGGTTAAATATGTCTTATCAAATGTGCATGCAGAGTGTATGCTTGCGGGTTCTCTTCACAAATTTTGCACATCAGAAATCATCTAAGTTGGGGCTCATCCTGCATTTCCCTCAAACATGCTGACATCCTTTGATGGACAGCTAAGTTGTCAGATTACTATCAGCAAGGTCAATCGTTCCATCAGCCTTTTTTCTTTGGAGATAAATGATAAGCAGGGTTTAATATTACTTGCTGGCGTGCTGGAGGTAAAATGAACCTGAAGTGTGGCACTACCTCACTGCAGTCTGATGAGCATTTTGAAGCCAGTTGGCTTTTGGACATCTCTCCGTTTTGAAGAGGCATATCTCTTCCCTTTCACAAAATGGATGCGATGAGTGAGTTCACCTCCAGGTGTGTCTGATAATGTGCCTCTGGAAAATAAAATGTTTCATGGAAGGTTGGGAAATGAATGACAAGTATTTTGTAGCATTTACAGACTAATGGAACATTAAAAACAACCCCGAGATATTTTGGAAATAAACTGACAACAGAAACTTTTTCCCAAAGCTATCATTTCTTTTGAGGGATAGACTTTTGGAAGAGGGGTTCTTTTGAAATCATGAGTAGTGAGTATTGGATCAGCAGTTGGTACTGCTGAAGAATCGTAGTCCAAGGTTTAAAAAAAAAATACTTTCAAGTTAACACTAGTCAATGAAGGGTTAGTTATAACCAGGGGCGGATCTAGGATTCTAGGAGATCAGGGGCTTAGCCCTGAGGGTGCAGATGCCGATGTCTTTTTTACATTATTTTATTTTATTTTTTTGCTGCCTCACATATAACACTACAATTTTTTAGTTATAGAGTACTCCAGCCATTTAAATTGCTCGAACCAGCTTTTGTAAAATGCTCTCTGCTGGCTGGCTCCCAAACTGGCTGAGGGGCTACTGGGGGAGGGACATCTGCTTTGGGACACTTTCTGGGGTCCCTAAATCAGTATCTGCTATTCCACCTGCTGCTGTCCCTGGCTGGTCAGCCCTACGTGTAGCTGTTTTATCTGAATGAGAAAAAGAAAACCAAATCTCAACATTCCATCAAATCTACTGAAAATAGCTAAATCTCATAAACTCACTTTTACAAATTCAAGTAAATCTAACAATGTTATCTCAAATTAAAAACATCAGTTATTTAAATTAAGAATGTCACATTCAAAAACATGAAACAACACATGTTCGTGGTGGTTCACTGGCTGATGCTATACATGATCAGGTGCGAGCGCGTTTGTCGGAGCGTGCGTGGGGGGAAATCTTCTCTTGCAAACTCCTTAAAAACAATGCATATACATTTTTTAACCTATTTGGAGCTATTGAAGAAAATGCTATATTTTTAGTCAAAATGAATAAATAATAGAAAACGTGTTAAACTTAGATAAAAAAGGCGTGGCTCATCTGTGCCATCTAGAATAATTTAAGACTCAGAGTAATTGGGTCACATTACCAGGTAGAAATATGACATTTATTTCAATAAAAAAAAATATATATATATATATATATATAGAAAATGGAATAAATATATAGAAATATATAAATAAATACAAAATGGAAATAAATAAATAGCTATATAGATGGCTTTGTTTGACAGTTTAAATTATTTCATGACAAGAGCGCTGGAATAAGTACACCATGAAATAAACCAAATAAATTCATAAGAATCCATCCATCCATTATCTTTCCTGCTTATCCTTGCGAAGTCGCAGGGGTCTGCTGGTGCCTATCTCCAGCTTACAATAGCCTGGACTGGTCTATCAAAACAAAGAGGCTTTTGGACTGTGGGAGGAAGCCAAGGTACGCGGTAAGAACCCACACATGCACAAGGAGAACATGCAAATTCCATGCAGAAAGAACCAAGGTGGAATTGATCCCGGAGCTTTATTGCTGCAAGGCAACTGTGCTACTCACTGCGCAGCCTGGAAATAAAGTGTTAATTAAGTAATGGGAGATCTACAGATATGTATTTTGATATATTTATTTAATGGTGTATTTATTTATTTTGTGATGTATTTATTTATTTTGGGATTTTTTTAAATATAATTATTTATTTATTGATTTATTTAGTTCATGGTATATTTAGTTATATATTTCAAATGTGCCTCATCTGTGTCATCCTGTAGAATAATTCCACAGTATTGTTTTATCATTGTGTGTCGTGACAAAAAAAGGTATAATTCTTGTTTCTCCAGTGTTGAGTTTGGAAATGTATTGTCGGTTCCTAAATTAACAACCAAGGAGGGAGAAACCGAAAAGCTGAAGCCGCAATCAGTCCGCCTGTATCAGCCTGGCAGCGACGAGAGGTAAACACTTCTACTCCTTCTTCTGCACAGGAAGGCCACAGGTTGATTTTCTCTGCATGCTGCTACTCTCTGGTGAATTCCAGTACTGCCCATTTAACTCAGACCTGCTCAGGAGCGAGATCCGAGACTAGTTGCATTAAAATGACCCACTAGTGGACTAGTAAGGCATTTTGATGCTACTAGTGAACTAGTGGGTATTAAAATGCCTTACTAGTCGACCTAATTCTGCTACCTTTTCTTGAGAGGATATACTTTCACAGTAAGAGCCTAGGCAGGGCAAAAAGAAAAAAGTGCAAACTTTTTCAATTATGACAAGATATTCTTTAATTTCATTTTATGCATGTTTTTCTACTTTGCATGGTGTTCTGTATTGAATCGATAACAGTATATGCACACTGGCTGTATATATATATATATATATATATATGCATAGACCATAATGTTACGTATCACTCTCCTCTTCTCTTCGCACCGTGATGCTCTGACAGAGAGCCTATTTTAATTCAATATGATTACATTTTCAATGGGCGGAGTCTGCATTCCAAAAACAACACCCTTCGTCACACCTCATTAGCATTTTGTCCAACTAGTTGTACTAGTGACATTTAAATAGTAAACAAGTAAGCATCCTAAACTCTACTTGTTAACTAGTAATGCATTTTTTTAACTAGTATAAATTATATTTTTTGTTGGCCAGGACTAAATGACTACTAGACATTTCTGTATTTACTAGTGAGATTTATATTCTTACTAGGTAACTAGCACAAACGATATGCCTGTTGTTAACCAGGAAGCAGAAAACTCTTAACTAGTTAACATGTCAGATATTTTAAAGCCCACTTGTTAACCGGTACAATGTAAAAGTTGATTAGTTTGGCCCAGAGGCCTACTAGTGTGTAAAAATGATGACTAGCTCTGACATTGATGCTACTAGTAGGAGGCATGTCTTCACTAGTACAGCCTCTGCTCAAACTAGCTGGACAAAAGGGTTACTAGTTGCTTGAAAGGTGTTACTAGTACAACCTTTTGTTATACTAGTGCAACAAAATGCTGAACTAGTGCAAAAGATGTAGAGCTAGTATGGTCAAAGTGCAAACTAGTAAAGAAAACCATTGCTTGATATCGAGGATATGGAATAAATACTTAAACGGCTTGCCCTTTCCGTGTTAAATTTTATTTTTAACGGAGAATTACTATAAAATAACAAAAAAGACAGGAAATAAAATATAGGCTGTTAAAGTTGGGGAGTGTAAAGGATTGTGGTAATTTTTCTTTAAAGGTAATACTTGAGATGTTTTTGCTTGAGTTGTATTTTTGAGGGCATGGGGCAGTTTGTATCTTTCTCAGAATCTTGGTTTCTTTATTTTGTAAAAAATAAAAAATGTATCTTCCAGACTGAGGCTAAAAGGGAACTGCAAGAGCCTCACTCCAACAGCCAGAGGTTTCTATCATATCCAAAAACTCCAATCTCTAAATTGTCAAAGTAGTTTAAACAAACAGAATTGTATGAACTTTTAAACTACTGATATATTTGAATATAAATTTTACTTAGTTTGAGATGTATAGCTAGCGCAGAAGACCGTTTTGTACCTTAAAAATAGCTTTATTATATCAAACAACTCTAAGAACAAAGTAGTTTTTAAATCCAACAGTTTTATAGACTAGTTAAAACAGTATATGCAAAATTTATTCAGCTTCATCAAAAACCACAGGAAAATTTACAGTAACAGTATCCCAAAGATATATAATATCATATGATAAAAGGTGTTCTTTAGTGTAACAACCAGAAAAAAGAGACATATTTTTAGGATCTGTTAAAAAATTTGTAAAGTCAGTCCGAAGAAAGTCCCCCTATAAGTCATCTTTGTGCCCTTTGCAGCATTCTCCAACCTGTATTTTATGCCATAGGTTAACTGTTTGGCCAAAAGAAGTGCTGCCAAACTTCTGCTTGACTTAATACTTAGGCAGTGCCTCATGTGTCAGATTGTGTTAAAGCCTTGACAGGTGTTGCAGTGTCAGCTTCAGTTTTTCTAACTCCTGAGCATCCCAAAGACGAAACCTTGGTGATGTTTCGAGGATGTTCTAAACTTCCCAGCATGCTAAGGCCTTATCTTTCCAATTCTGTTATTGTATATATGATTTATGAGGGGCACTTGAAAGAACGACTGTAATTTCTTAGAACTCCTTCTCGTGAGAGTGAAAGATAAAGGCAACGTAGAGAGATAAGCCAAAGGGAGAGAAACCAAAAAGGGGAATGGCAAACATGAAAAAGTTAAAATGAATCAGATCAGAGGGTGACTGAAGATAATGTGTTTCTACATTGACAGCATAATGCCCAGAGTTTGTTTTAAAAAAACGTAGACTTTCAAATCAGATATATTCCTTATCTCTGGCCTCACCATGTCTTGTCTTTGCATTAATTTATCTCCCAATCCACTGTTTTTCTTTTTTTAACATCCCACACAGATGGTTTCTTATCCACCCGTCTCTGTGTCTCTGATCTTATTCGATTCTGTCTTTGCTCTGCTTTTTATTCTTTTCTTCTTTTTTTTTCCTCCTTGCTTTCTTGTCATAGTGTCTATCTATTCTCTGTGTTCCCTTTTATCTTCAGTTTTCTGCTCTCCTTCGTGTCACCATTGCTATTTTTGACCACAGCGTAAAAGTTTTGATGCCCTTGGGTTTCTTCAAATTTTACTTTACTAATTTGTTACTGTATCCCCATTTTTTTGGCATCTTTCCTCCTTGCTGGTCTCCCTACACCATTTCACTCCTTGAACTATATTACTGCCCTCTATTGGGAGAAAAATAAACAGCTTAAAAATTACTTTGGATTTAAGTACAAAAAGGAGGGCATAAATTAAGCGCTTCGTTTTTATACGTCACTTTTTTAGTGTGACAAATTCCAAAAACCCAAAATGGCTTGAGTTTGGTTACCTTCCTAAAAACTTACTATAGAAAAAATTAATATTTAATAATTATATGTTACTTATTTATATAATTATTTTGAATTGGATTTACCAAACACATGAAACATATTCTAATATAGCTGACCAAAGGGAGAGTTAATTATTCCAATGTATCATCTCTTTTATTAATCACAGGCTGGGGAGATCTGAGGCTGCCAGTTACTTAGTTTATATTTTAATGATAGGGCACTTAAACTTTATCAGTTAAACTCTATCTGTAACTCTGACAGATAAAAATTTAAGCATGCTCTGACTTTTTCTGACCTTTTTATACATGATTTTTATGTAAAAAGTCTATGTATGTAAATTGTAATAGTAGATTTTCCTTTTCAGTTTTAATTACATTGCATTTAATATAGACACTTCAAAAAAGGTAGTTGGAATCTTTGTCAGTACAAAAGCATGCAATGTTTAGACTTAGATTTTCTTTTTCCAAAACATCACGTTCTAGCAGAACATCTCTAAACAGACAAACAGAGCTAAAATGAGAAAGTTAAAATGAAAGCAATATCAAGATTAATCTTAATGAGGCTTTGTTGTAAGGCTTGCAAATTGCGTAGAATCCACTTTTGACGGAGCTTCAGCTATATTCCTAACATAATGAATAGAAAGAGATTTAAATACCCTCCCACCACAGTTGTACACTGCTTAGTGCTTTTCTATCTCATAAAAATAATTCTAATATTTAATATTAAATAATGTAAAAATAATATGAATAATTATTGTTATTTTTAACCTGGAAAAATGTAAAATGCTTTAAATTGCTTTAAATACTTTTTAAAGCTTTTCAGTATGTTTAATAAGAAAAATAACCAGCACTCTACAGTATTCTATATTTTCACTTGTCAACATTCTTTATCATCCTATTTACTTCAATTTACATTTGCATTTTTATCGCAGTCTTTTATGAGAAAGCCGTTTCAACAATTATCCCTTGGCTACACCTAATACTACACCTCTGTTTCCACACCTGAAAAGGGAACATGATGGACATAATGACGTGATGAAATTTCCAGCAAAACATCTTAATCATTTCAGTTTTGGTATTTTGTACCTGGCTGGTGTTGATGACGTTGAGTGGAAACACATCTGAACATTCCGTTCTAGCCAACCCATTCAGACAAACGATTGTATATTTTGTTAAAATAACAATCTTCTAGGATTCAGAGAACATTTGTGAAACACCTAAACAATTCCACAACAGGTTGTGTTATTTTACTTATTTTGGCCAGGGAGTTGTTGCATTTTGTCGTTCAAGTTTCTGCTCAACTCACTTATCACCTACACAGGATAATATAACACTTGCAAAACACACCATCTGCTCAAACCAACAGTTTAAGTTGCTTCTGGAGTGCAGATGTAACTAATAAAACAGAAATACTTCAGAGGAGAGTGCTTGAGGATGAATTTGGTTTAATTTATGAGCTCAGTTAATCTGAATGAAGCAGAAAGATTATTTCACTGCAGGAGAGGTTTCTGGGGCATTGATGGACAGACTGGCGAAGGAAAATTGGATTCAAGTACGAGAAAAGTGAGTGAGGGTGTGCTCCTTTGTTTGCCTGAAGATATGGAGTTACAAGAGTCAGGGATTTTAGAGTAGCGGACGTATAGAGCCACAAGCAGAAGAAGATTATAGACTTGACCTGAAGGAATTCAGGGAAGAACAACACAGGTTGTGAAAGCAACTGATATACTAAGGTCACATACAACAAGTTAAAAGGTCAAAAGAGACAGAACACCACAGTGGTACCAGAAAGGATATCAGGATAATATTACCCAGGATAATATTACCCAGTCCAATTAACCTTTATCTCATTTGCAAGATTCAGATGGTAGGGTCAACATTTTCATTCAACATTCAAAGCAAGTGTAGAAATTTCTCTCCCAACATGACCTCCTTGATTCTAACCAATCAGGCTTTAAGAGCGGTCACTCCACGGAAACGGAACTCCTGTCCGTTACGGAATCCTTAAAAGAATCCAAAGCGACAGGCCAATCATCAGTTATCAGTCTACTGGACCTCTCAGCTGCATTTGATACTGTAAACCACAGCATCCTACTTACCAAGCTGGCAGACATGGGCATTGAGGGCAGTGCACACTCCTGGTTTGAATCATACCTCACCGGACGATCCTTCAAGGTGGCATGGCAAGGCCAAAAATCGACGCATCACCATCTCACCACAGGGGTGCCCCAAGGCTCAGTGTTGGGCCCCCTCCTCTTGGCCATGTACACTACTTCGCTGGGCCAAATCATCCATTCGCATGGCTTCTCCTATCACTGCTATGCAGATGATACCCAGCTCTATCTGTCCTTTCCTCCAGACGACCTCTTGGTACGACGCGAATCTCAGCCTGTCTTTCTGACATATCTGCATGGATGAAAGATCACCACCTCCAACTGAACCTCTCCAAAACCGAACTGGTTGTTATCCCAGCCAAGGAAAGTATTCACCACAACATCAGCATCAGGTTAGACTCCCTATCTGTGCACCCACTAAGGTTGAGGTAGAAACCCGGGCGTCATGATTAATGATCAGCTGACCTTTGCGGATCAGGTTGCCTCTGTCGGTCGATCGTGTCGCTTCTCTCTATTAAACATCACAAAGATTAGGCCATATCTAACTCAGCATGCGACACAGCTCCTAGTTCAGATCTTGGTCATTTCCCGCCTTGAATACTGCAACGCCGTCCTAACAGGTCTTCCAGCCTGTGCTGTGAGACCACTACAGATGATCCAGAATGCTGCAGCTCGCCTGGTTTTCAACCTGTCAAAGCGATCGCATGTCACACCCCTTTTCTCTGAACTCCATTGGCTTCCCTTAGTTAGTTGCACGCATCATATTCAAATCAGTAATGCTTGCATACAGAGTGTTTGATGGACCAGCGCCCATCTACTTCAACACCCTCTTAAAGCCTTACGTCACTGCCCGCCAGCTCCATTCCTCCAAGGAGCGCCAGGTAGCGACACCAAAGCCCAGTGCAGGTCAATCTAAACTCTTCTCATTTGCGGTTCCTCGCTGGTGGAACGACCTTACGTGCAATATCAGAGCATCAGATTCTCTTTCCACCTTCAAGAAATCCTTAAAGACCCAGCTCTTCAGAGAGTATCTATTGCCCTGAAAGATCTAAAAGCACTTATTACCCCCCCTGATATTAGTTAGCACTCAGTGTATGGTACTTGGGCGTTCTGTGTTTACCTAAATGCTGTAAATGAGTGTCATCATTAATCTTAAATCCTCTCCTAGCACATTGCAGGTAAATTGCGTCGTAGTTCAATGTTAAACCTTCTTTTTGTAAGTCGCTTTGGATAAAAGCGTCTGCTAAATGCATAAATGTAAATGTAAATGTACATTTTGAAAAAAAAAAACATAGAATAAAGGGATCCACCTTGCATTATTGCATAATTAACAGTATGAGGCTAGTGTTTGTAGTACAATGAAGTGAAAGAAGGCACTTCCCTTGCACATTTTGGTCCCTTTTGTATCAATCAAGCTTTGTTGTAACACCACTGTCTGACTATGCACATGCCTTTGACCGAAGTAGACTCTTTTTCTAATGAGTTTTTCTTGCAGGATTTTGCACCGTCTCACAAAGCTTAAATCAACTCCGTTTAAAAATTAGTTCACTTAACTCCAATGCCATTCACTAGATTTTAATCCAATGAAGTGATGTGGTGGAGTGGGAGATTCATATAACTAATGTTTAGCTGGCTTAAGTAGAGTTAGGAACTTTATAATTATGTCATTTCAATATGGACAAAAATAGCTAATAAATGTTTTATTACATCTTTCTATATCAAGAGTAACCAAGGTAGTGCTGAAAGCCAAATTGGCCTGCAAAGGAAAATAGGAAATATTTAATGCCAACACATGATCTATAAGGTTTCTATTTTGTACTTACAGTATAAGAAAAAGAATGTTAGTTTGTGTCTGTTCAGTGGTTTGTTTGAAACTCTCCTGTACTAGCAGTTTAAGACCCCTAGACACATTTTAATATTTATTTTATTTTAATTTTATTTGGACCAAAACAAAGCTGCCTCAGTACTAATTGATAGGAGCACAATATGGTCAAAAACAATGGTTCTTTATAACAGTGAATCATAACATGTTTGACAATTTCAGAAAGTTTTCTTTTTAACCCAGCTGACATGAAAGCAGAACAAATAACAGCATTCAGAGCACATGCTGCTGCCTCTCAGGGTGTCTCTGTTGGAGAGATCAAGGCATTTCAGAGGGTTTAGCCATGTCAGTTTGTGTAAGCTGTGTTTGCATACCAATTAAGGCTTTTAGACTCAGACAGGTGTGAACAACTTGGCACTCCAACACATTGCTTTTTTCAGTCACACATCATATGATGGTGCCTGGTGGTGTTTCGGAGGATGACAAATCCACATGCAGCTTGTTTAGTGTGACAAATTCCAAAAACTCAAAATTAGTTGAGTTTGGTTTCCTTCCTAAAACCAGAAGAGTTGCTGTAGAAAAAATAAATATTTAACAATTATATGTTACTTATTTATACAATTATTTTGAATTGGATTTACCAAACACATAAAACATATTCGAATAAAGCTGACCTAATGGAGAGTTAATGATTGCATCTCTTTTATTAATCACACCATATGTTTGGGAGATCTGAGGCTGCCAGTTGCTTTAGTTTATTTATTTAATGATAGGGAACTTCAGAAAATGTTGACTCTGTGGACTTTTTTCGTACTTTGCAAAAGTTAACAAAACGGGGGTTAACAAATCTTCATTACGAGGACAAGTACATCCCAAATGTTGTCATTTATTTTACAATTTTTGCCAGTCAAATATTATTTATGATTGTCTCAGCCTATCATGTCACAACAATTTTGTTACCTATGAAATCTGCTTTGTTAAAACGACTAGCTCCAATAGATTAAGCATGTCAACAAACATTAGATTAGATTATACTTCATTGATCCCAGAAGGAAATTGAAGATATACTTGTAAATCAAGCCACTACCTGTATGTTGTGACCCTAGTGCTGGATTCACACCAAAGGCGTCTGCAGCATCAAGAACTTTCCAGTTTCCATCCAAAGTCAATGTAAAGCGTCAATTTGGAGCTTCAAAAAGTCTTGCTGTGCGTTACGCGCAACCAGAGCGTTTGGAGTGTTTTAGTCGTCTAGAGCGTCAAGATCGTCAGACACGTTTTGAGTGTCTGACGCTCTAGACGCCTTCCACGGCCAAAAAGCTCCAAACGCTCGAGTTGAGAAAATGTAACTTTCAACGCTGGATGCTTTTGCGTGGACCAATCAGAGAGCGCCTTCTATGTGATGCAGTGACAAACGTTCCAACAGGATGGAAGATTCGGAAGTGATAGTGGTAAATAACCTTATAGTCGCTGTTATCGCTAATTCGGGTGAGCTGAAACTAGCGCCAAAATCGACAACCTCGTCAGCACAGCTCCCGGAGTAAGTTGAGAATGCAATCAAACTCCAAAAACTGCTGAATTTTTTCGGTAGTTACAGATATGGCACGAGGCAGTCGACAACGACACGCTATCGCTTTTTTTATTAAAGATAGCCAAGCCACTCTCTCAGTTTTGTCCGCCATTGTTCAAAGTAACCGTTAAAGAGACCAAAGTTCGACAGGAGAAAACTGGAAGTGGGGACGCTTGAAGCACGTCAAGCACGTTTTAAGCATCTGACCCTATAAAGTGCACAAAACTTACACGCATCGAACTTCAACCATTAGATGCGTTTTTGACGCTTCGGACGCGGTTGGTTTGAACACAGCATAATTACTTTTGTAATACTTGGGCATTACAAAAGTAAAAAAAGGATGTATGTAGATCATTTGCTTCGTCTGTCATTATTCTTACCCAAGCATTTTTTCATCTGTGCATGTAAAATAAATCAACATATAAGATTTATTTGTGTTTTATACTCTTTTACCATAGCATATCTGCACATTTGGTTTTTTGTATTATGTACAAACTATTGAGAGTATCAAGCCACATAGCTGAAAAAGATGCATGGCTGTTACAGTAGCAATAATACCTACAGAGAAAATACTGAATTGGCATAACCTTGTCATAGAACCCAGTATAGGAAATCAAATCTGAACAGTTTAACAATCCCTATAATGTCACTAATCTAAATAAATGTGAAATTGATATATTTTGTTGTAGTTGTTTGAAAATATCAATTTAAGCTCCTAACGATCACCTTCCAGAGTTGCCCATAGTTGTAAACAAGTATATATGTTTCTTCTGGCAAGATATGTATGATGACAAGGAGAAACAAGCCCTTATTTAATCTAATTTATTGTAGTTGTGAGTTACTTTTTCTTTTCTGAGAATACCAGGTTGATGTTTCATGTTTGAATGAAGCGTGTTGCCCCAAAACAGAAACAACTCTAGAGTACTGCCATTCAAAGACAGACTGAACTTACAACAGGTTTTTCCATTCTCTTAAGAGAAATCAAACTTTTCTTAAAATCTCCTTAACGTGGAGTGAATGAATAAATACATACAGATACAGAAGAAAGGGTAGATGATAAGATTGACACCACCAAAAACTGACTAATGGGCAAGAAGGTTCTGAGATTGGCAATCATTATTTGGCTCCTGACATACAAAAAAAATATTTTGTCCCCTTATCCTGTCAAGCTTTCAAAGCGTTGACTATATTTTTTATTCAAGATTTAAAATAGTGTTTTTCTCCAATTGTTATCATTTACATTATATGTTTCATTTCCAAAAAGTGTAAAACAAGTAAAGTTCTAAAATGTATCCAAATGACCAAATGTAGAAATAAAATGTTTTTTTCTCAAACGTGACTCTTCCAAGCAGCTACACCTGGAATGATCTCACTTGAGTAAATTGGATACACACATATATGAGATATCTCATTAAAGCTGGAAAGTGGGAAATAGGCATCATCAGGCACACGTTTTGGCACTGTGAGCCAAGCTACAATAAAATAGTATTCTGAAATAAATCAAAAAAATGTGTGAATCTCACCAGAACACAAAGGATGCCATTGTGTCTTTCTGACTTTTTCCATAAGGCTGTATAACTGTGTTGTGCAACAGCCCAGAAAGTGGAATTAACCGATTTCCCAGAAGCCTGATGTTGAAATCAGTCTGTAACATTAGCCACTAGTGTTTGCATGTGTGGACAGATTGCCCAATGCCACCAGCAAAAAATTTTTTGTCTTTTACTTGTTTTCCTTTTTTCATTTTAGTTTGACACTTTGGCAAGTACCAGATAGTACAATCTCTGTACTTGTGATGCCACCCGTATTTACCCTCCTGTGTTTGTTTTACATGTGCCAGCACCTGCACAAATAAAATCCCTTTAAACCAGATTATTCCGTCATTGCTTCTGGTTTATTGCTCGGATCCTTGGTTATATTTGGCAATAGTCGTTGGGTGGCACTAAGGTAAATGGCCTAATGATGGCAACAAAACTTTTAAAACTAAAGTTGTTGGAGTCAAAACTCTTTCTCAAACAGAAACTTTGAGAATATCAACTGATTAAGAGCTTAAAACAAGGGGAACAACAGTTTAGATCATAAGAGCTGGAAAGATGATATATGGTAGGGCCTGTGTTGAACCTGTTGTTGGATTTTAACTCAAAGCGTCGCTTCATCTTTCAAAACCTGATTGCCACTGCTAAGAATGTTCAGTATTTGTAACAATAATACGTGAAAGGTGATGTCAATTATGTATAAGTGTTGACTGGCCGAACCACTCTAAGCCGCAAAGAGCCAGTCGCTGGCCCCATCTACACAGCTCCCCGCTGAGTGGCCAAACAAGTGAAGCGCTTAGGTTGAATGAATTTATTTATTGATGATCACAGCCATCCTGCTTCATGCCTCAAATCTCTCTCGGGATGTCTTTTGTTAAAGGCAGTCATCTAACACAGCATAGATGTCTGTAACAAAGAGTTTGCCTGCCAAAGCCACAAACATGGTTCAGCAAACAAAGATAACACAAACAGTCTTGATCAGACTGTCATGATCAGACTGCTGTTGTACTTGTAGTTGAAGTTGTAAAACAATTTTTTTCAAAACATTAAATCTAATCTACGGTAAATATAATAGTAAATACAATAGTAAAAACAACAGGGTTTTTTGCATGGTAGAGACTGCCTCGATGGGTAAATGAAAGATGATTCAAAAAGTCATACACAAAGCTCAATTTGCGTTTGTAATTTAATTGTAGAGTCTTGTTAAAATAATCATAACCACATTTTGAATGAAGAGTTTAAAGCAGTTGTAGTCGACTTTGCTGGCCAGTGAAAAAAGTGATAGGGTTTTGTCTAAAGGAAGACTGCATTTGCCATAAAGACCAGCGCATAGCGTCGTGAAGCCTGAACTTCCAGTTGCCTTGGGCTGGATTGAAGTACATTTCTGTTTCCAGTGGTTGTGTGAAGGATAATTAGCGATGAGGTAATGGATCCAATTGTGGCAAAACAATGTCATATGATGATGTTGAAAATACGAAATGGGGCATGTGACGTATGCCGCAATGCAGTCAGCAGATTTGTAGTTGTTTCGTGTGTCAGGGTTCCTGCCACCCTCCTCAATGGTGCTTTGTGACGATTAAAGCGATACGGACCCCCTCGGGCCATGACAAAGTTGTCATTTGACGACCTGTAAGACGACGTATAATCACAAAAGTTATGAAAATATTTTATGAAGGTTGAAATGTTACTTGGTATTGCAGCAGAGATGGATATGTGTGTGTGTGTTTGTGTGTGTATGTGTGTGTGTGTGTGTGTGTGTGTGTGTGTGTGTGTGTGTGTGTGGCCCTTCCAATAAAGGGCCATACACTTTGTAACATGTGCTTAGCTTAGCTTTAATGCCAAACAAAGGGTATATGTGGTTCCAGGCTCCTCAGTGTTATGCCATGGGTGACGGTGTGTAAACCAAAGAAGGCACAGACAGAGCAGACATGGCTTCACCTGGCTTCTGAAAGTTTTCTACGGTGAAGCCTTTGTCTCTCTCTCAATTGTGAAAAAGATCTGCAGAAACACAAACAAAGATCTAAAACTTCTACCTTAAAGTTCAAAGGTTTTGAAAGTCCTGTTTTCCCGTACAGCGGGTCAGAAAGAGGAGAGTTCATGCATGTGCATTTTCATCAGAAGCTGCCCCAAGATACACCTTATCATATCAGCTCTGTTCTCGTCCTTCTAAAACAGCAGGCTTAGCCAGAAGAGCATTAATCAGTGATACTGGAGAAAGCCCTATATTAACTCTGAAGGAGAAATGGAAAAATACTTGACAAGAACACCAACCCCCTACAGCCAGAGTTACAATAGAATGGTTTAGATAAATTCATATATATCCGATAAGATGGTTGGATCTAACGCCAAGCTTTGTCTAATTGAGAATAAATTGCCCTCACAGACACTGTGCATGACATCTGACTGAAGCTTTAGGGTTACAGGCGTTTATTCATGGCCCTTATTTGACTTTAGTTTCAGGCATATAAAAACTTTTTTCATAAATTAAACTTCAACTACATTTTCCTGAAGATAACACATATCTCTCTTTTAATTATGTGCATGCTTGTGTTTGGGAGTCAAAGAAGTCGACGATTTTTTACAAGTAATTTATTCTTACCTTCAGCACTCTTTGCTGGATTATAAACTGATTACTGATTATAAATTGTCTGATTGCAGAAAACAAACTCGGGAGATTTGTAATATGTTCCAGGAGTATTGTTGTTTTTGTAAAACAGTGATATTGTGTAACAATTCATAGGTCAATATGTGGTGAGGAGATTTCGTAAGAGTTTCTTTCAACTCTGATTCTGTTGTCAGATTTTATTTATTTATTTTTTCTAGGTGTTTTTGGTGAGCTCCCTCAAGAAGGGGCGGTGCACCATAAAACGGTGAAGCTGAGACACCTCACTGTGCCCCCCAGCATAAATTCGCACACCGCCAACAATCAAAGTCTTGGAGAAACAGTAGCAAGGCCAAACAAGTGGGTAGAATGTAAAGCCTGAGAACTGCACACCCACAGAGACACATGCACATCCACACCTGTAGAACTGTATGAGCCATTTCAGTTTCACTAAGAAGGTCAGAACGCAGATGCGTGTGTTGTAGAAATGACTCAGTTCCCCAACGTAAGGAAACACATTATCCTTTCAAAACCAATATGTGGGGGAGCTAATTGCCATTACAAACATACACCTAGGTTATCCTCAGTTCAGCTGCTGTCATTTAGCTTCACCGTTTTTTTCTGTTTGCTGCATAAATACTTCTTTTTGTTGGCCTACAAATAATCCAAATAATAATCCAATAATCTAAGATGTTTTCAAACAGATTGATGGAGATCTTTGTTTTTCATTTGACTTCAGCTCATACTGAGCCACCACAGAATTCTAGTTTTACAGTGCACCATAATAACCAAATCATTAATTGACCACTGAATTTGACAATATGTTAATGTGTTGACTTTGTGAAACAAATATATGGATTAGAGTATATTGTTTTTAGCACAAATGTTTGACTCAATTACTTAATATTTTACCATAAAAGAAGTCTAAATTTGAATACTAAAGTATAAAATAGTTAACAGTTCAACTTTCAGTGAAAACTGGACATTTAACAAACAATTGTTTCTGTGTTGCTGATGGAATAATGGTGTACCTTTTAGCCCGAATAGTTATAGCTTTTGGTTTGCTTTCTTTATAGCTGGAGTCAGGAGCTTGACAAGGTTGGGACATTTTATATCTAACACTATGATACATCTCTTAACTAAACAGTATGATTGTTTCACATAAACATATTGTCTACTTTCACATAATGATATAAAAGGACAAATGTGGCATCTTCATACAGTAAATCTAAACATTGTACCTGACAATAAGGTGGGAGAGGTCCAAAATTGTCTTCTAGATTCAATATTAGGGTTTCCATTATGTCATAGAAGAAAGCCATACTGTATGTTTGAGGTTTTATCCCCCCCCAAAAAAAAAAAATCATACATGAAGGTTTTTCGAGTTGTTTGAATTTCTATAAATATTACAGCATGTGAATATCTGATGTTAGAAAATATATTATATAACTTCTTACCAGAATATGTTGCTTTTGTTTGAAAGAGATATTTTAATTTACTTACTAAAAGAGTGTTTCAAGGGCAAATTGTGAAATGCAAGTTGATTCCAGGCCTACTTCAGAAACACTGCATACTTTTACATACTCATATGCTCAATTAAAATCACAGGTTAACTTGCTGCAGGCTAATGTTAGTGAGATGTGTAACATCATATCCCTGCATTCAGGAGGAACTGAGAAGGTGTTTTTTTTTCCAAAACGATGGTATCAGTATACAGTAAACTGTTTTAGTTTTGAAAAACTTTGATATTCCTGGAAATGTAGCAGAGATAAATAAGGGTGATAGACTCCTTTCTTTTCAGATGGAAAATATAGTCCTAAAACACATAAGGGTGTTACTGTGTAACTTAATGAAAAAAAAAAGGACACATACACAATAGGAATATGTTTCAAATGGTTAAACGTCATACAAACACTTAAAGATGTCCTGCCTAATGTGATGATGGAAGTTGTAAAACAAAACCAGTTTAGAAGCTGTTTAAAAGCTGGGCAGTTTACATATATGAACATTTGGATCTATGTTCTAACCAATGACACCAGACACTTCTGTATGGAGACACAAATAAATGATACCTGGCTGAATGAATTTCATTTTCACAATGTTCAAGTTTCTTAGATCAGATTTGTCTATTTTTCTAGTTCAAAGAGCTATTGTCTTCCAAATGGACGTACCAACACATATTACTTTACTATATTCTTGTCCACTAACTTACTATCTGTGATGAATATGGTTCTCTTAACAAATACTGAAGAATGTAGGTTTTACAAATATTTGTACTGACCTTTGCATCCAATCATGACTTTTGTGTTTGTTTGAGAGGTACTTTACCCTTAATGTAGATTTTAACCATCTTATAATTTTGATTAATATGTTTCCATTTAAAAAAAAGAGAAAATACAGATAAATTTTTGTCATTCTCAAAAATGTTCTGGTAAAGCAGAAAAACAGTAACCCTCTGACCTCTATAAGAACAACTATCTAACTCAAAATAATTTACCACATCTGAGTTCATATTCTGTCATGTGGAGTTTTTACTCCTGACTTACAAGCAGGAAAGTAATTTCTGAAGAATACACACACATGACTAAATATAGATTTATCTAGAAGCACGTGTTTATTCTGCTACAGCTTGTTCTTTACATTTTATAGGCAGCAGGTGGCAGCAATGCATCAGTCAATCAGACATTACAATTAAATAGAGCAGCTCTAATGTATTATTCATACAAGTATTCTCAAAACATGTTTTGACAACGGCAAAAAAAAAAAAAAAAACAATCTTCACCATAACAAGAACCAATGGATGGTAATTTCCATGCATCACAGACTGTGTGTAGATTAACCCATAGCAGAGGCTGGTCATTCAATAGGTTGGTGAGTGCCGATGTTGAAGTAAGAAACATTTCATGGTAATTTATACAAAGCTGAAGCCACACTATTGGGAAAATGATCATGTCATGATTGAGGAGCTCTTTAAGAGTTGTTGTTGTCATGGCAGACTGGCAAAATGTTGGCAGAAGTATTTTAAGTCCATGAATATCAAATGTTTCTGCACTTCTGCTTTATGTCCTCTTATTAAAGTATGTGTTATTTTCCATTCCATCGATCAGTGCAAATATATTCATATTGTTATAGTTCAATAGTTCTGCTTTGGCTCTCGTGACTCTGTTTGCCGTGGGGGAAGTGACCGCGAATTAGGAAGTGTTGTGAGGTAAACTCAGCTGACATTAAAGCGCATTTTGAGGGAGAATATTTTCATGAAATCAGTTTGTTGGAAGTAGGACCTGTGTATGGTGGTCTTTTAGACAACTTTTTGACATTTACAGTCCATCTAAATTTGGATGTATATGCTTATAAAAGGTCATCTGCTATATTATTTTGCAGCATTTTTATATACATTTTTCACAAAGCTCTTGTGTCTTGTTGGTTAAAATAATCATGATAGAAGCCTGTATGGTTTCAACAAGCCTTAAAATATGACAGGAACAGAGAGCTGCTTTTGCTAATCCAACTCTGAGCATTCTTACTTAAGTTGAGTGGAACAAGTTTTTCTTTAAAGGTAGAGCTCCGCCTCAGACAGAGGAAATGGAAAAGCTTTAAGAAAAGGAAGGGAGGCCCCTTAGTACTTAGGAGATCTTCCAGTGGGGGTGAAGAATGTCATTCAAATGAAAGCAAAAGCCTGTCTGGTACATAACGTACTGTACATAAAGACAGTTAAGCTCCCACACCATCCGCCACTCCCTCTCAGAGCTGCCGAGCAAAGAAACAGTTTTCTTTACCGATTTAACTTCAACCCCAGTATTTACTGTAAATTGTTGTAAAGTGTCTTTAGAGGCATTTATGCTCTACATTTGACAAGTTTTCTTTTCCCTGTGAGAAACATTATTATTTTTCTTATTATTGTTATTGTTATTATTATGCATTAACCTAGTAAGGTCTTTCTAATTCATTAGCTAACGTATATTTATTTAGGTACTCACTTAGCGTCTGTAGACCTAATAGGTTTTTTGCTTATTCACTTATTTATTTAGTCCCTTTTGTACTTAGTTATTCACTAATTTACTTTACTCACTTATTCACAGTTGTCTTGTGATTGGAAAGTTGTGGATTCAATTCCAGCTTCCTCCTGTCACATGTTGTTGGAGCCCAGAGAAAGGTGGTTAACCTTTACTCTGCCAATCTATCTACATTTTAGTGAATCTATGGGTGAAATGGGTAAATTCAGCCTTTTTGCTTCGTTGTTTGTCTTTTTTGTAGATGATATTTTTTATATTTAATATACTTCCTAACTTGATTGTGTAATTACACACGTAATTGTTTAAAATTATGTACTTAATGAGACGGCATAAGGTGTAGTGGTGGAGTCTATTTGTCCTTAGTAAAGTCCATCCTGGGTTTCATTCCATTTTGCAGGAGCTGACTTTCTAGCCTCTCATCAGCTAGATACTAAATAGTCTAACCAGGTAACTAAGGGCCACAGGGAGGGGAAACACAAAATGTGTGTGGTTACTCATTAATGTATTTACTCACTTGCAGACTTACTTTCATTCTTATTCTTAGTACTAACTGATTTTTTTAATTACCTCACATTGTCTTTACTCCTGCAAATTGCTTTCTACCCTTTTTCCTTTTGCATGGAGTTTTGAATTGTTCACTTGTAAAATACTAAAGCAAACCTTCCTATCAGGATAGACAGTGGGTGTGTTCAATGTCAGAGATTGCATCCTTCAAAGAATCCGGCCTGCAGCATTGCGATGGGAAATGACCAAAAAGGCCAAAAGAGAGCAGCCACCAAATTGACAAAGTCTAGGCTTCAGTTTTACTGCTGCCTGTACATGAAAATATTTTCTGTTGCATAGAAACCAGGATGGCATTAAACACAAGCTGGTAAAAATGGACCTTGAAATCTTAAGTTGTTTGTATTACCTATTTTATACTTTTTAATTACTTGTCATGCTCTCTCTCGTGCTTCGTACACACATTACAAAAACAACAATCTCCCATTCATCCTGCAATAAATTTTGCAAAACTGTGGGCTTTAAAGAATACAGCAGAAGCAGCCATAGAAGAACGCTTCCCCTTTAATTTGGAACACATATGTTGTTTTATCATGGCAGGTCAAAAAAGGCCGAACTTAAAGTTGTGCTTTAGATAGGAAGACATAACCTTGGAGCAAGTTAATGCAAAACGGAACATGTTTAACAAATTGAAGTTTAATCGAGTGTTTGAATAACCTACCTCACCTTTCATTGTTTACAGACAAATATTATCATTTCCTAAACCCAATGAAACAGTGTGGCTGTTTCACAAAATGTTGTTAGACAGTTAAGCGGTTTGTGTTTAGAGTAATACCCTTGGTACGTATTTGCTAATGTTAAATCTTTACAGTTTTGTACCATTGTTTTGTTTTTGTCTGGTAATTCCTGTGTGAGACCTGTGTTCCTGTGTTTAGTTAAATTTCTTTTCTGATCCTTTCAGGTCTGTTTATCTTGTTCTTAGCAAAATTTTACAAAAACCTCTAAGTCACACTTAATGGCACTTGCCGTAGACATGAAGGACGGATTTAAAAGGTGACCTTCAAATTCTTGTAAGGTAAACATACAAATAGTTAAATTGCTTTGGCAATGGAAATAAATATGTTCAGACTTCAAACAAAAATAAACAATTTTTAGTTTGCAAAACCAATTTCTTCCCTCCACCATGTTAAAAATGTAAATATTTTTTCTTCTTTATTACAAAAAATTCACAGTAAAAATTTACCACATGAATGAGTTATTTGGAAATTATTTATCTATTTGTGCTTTGTAAACATATGATTTAGTAGCGGTTTTCTGAAAACTGGACACAAACTGTTACGTGAGTAACTAAGTGTCATAATTACAAGTTCCGAAGTAGCTGAGATAGTACTACACCTGTCTTTCGAAAAATGTGTTATGTCTTAATTTTACAGAATTATTTTACATAATTTCGACCAACATTTTTGCATTCATATTATATGATATGAGCATATTGGGTTAGGGGTAGAGAAGGGGCTCCTCCACCCACTTGTCTCCGGTTCTGATTCCTAGCCCTGGACCATGTGTTGCATGTGATCCCCTTATCTCCTTGGCCTCTTTCCTGTCTCGTTTCTATTGAATAAAGGCAACAAGTGGCACAAAAAACCTTTTAAAAAAATCAGTAAAATACATTTAAAAGACGCTATGGTGACGTCATGATGAAATTATTAGTACTACTAGTATATCTGGGATTTTAAAAAAAATCCGTAAAAATTAATGGAAGTAATATAATATTATAATAAATTAATAAATGTTTTAATAAATTTTGTAGTCTTACAGTCACATAACTTAATTTGGACAGAGAATCTGTTAAAGAGCTAAATATCAGGGTAATATCAAGGATATATATCAACTTTAAAAAAGTTAGAGCGGGTTACCAAAGATAAATTGTCAAAATACCAGTGGAAACATTAAAAAAAACAAAATTGTATTAAATATTATTATAATCTTTTGTTATTATAAACTATTATAAAGTATTGTCTTTTGTATTTTTTTTATGTTTTTTCCGACTTATGTACATTTTTGTTCAAGAAAGTGTGAATCCACGAGTATGAATATTTTTTTCAGTACATACTAAGTGGGCCTAACAGAATGTACTGTACAGGAGGGAACAGGGTGGTTTCGCACTGCTTTGAATCCTGTGAATTAACATCATGGCTGTCTCATGACTCAACATGAAACAAGCTGGTTTGGCTTAGTACAATACATTCAGCACAACTATTTGCAATGCCTCTACCAAAAATGTAGAACCTCAAATCTGGAGGTTGCAAGTTTTGTCCTAATTACCATTTTTTTGGTCAGTGAATAATCAGGATATGAAGTCCAGAAGCAACTGGTTTGTAAAGTGTGGTGGAAATTACAAGCACCTTGATCCTTTGTGCCACGTTGTTGCCACGCGTCCTCTGTTTTTTAGACAGACTTCTCATTTCTATTTGTTACAATGGTGTGTTGTGATCAGAGAAAAAAATATATTATTTTTTTTTCTTTCTTTTTGAGTGTCACATTAAATAAGCATACTGACCAGGGTGTCTTGACTACATGTCCAAATTTAACAACAAGTAAGCTTTATGGCAATACAAAAAACAAACCTAGAAAGACTAACATCAGCACCAAAAGAAAATTAAAATAAAGGATCCCATTTGGACATTAATTTTCAAAACATTATGATAAGATTGTGATTTGTAAGATCCACAGTAAGGTTAAATAAATACTAAGAACATGTAATCAGATCATGGTCACAAGTTTTTTTACTTTATCTACTACCCGTGACTTTATACACTGGGCCATGAAGTACACAACTGGAAAGACGATTACAATTAACTCTACTCAAGCATGTACACGATATGTTTTTTTTGAACCATCAAAAGATTTAAGAAGATAAAGGTGATTCTAGTTCAGGGTTGTCATCTTATACTGCCTATGTAAAAGCTGGGTGCATTATACTGTTATTTCAGTTTAAGCTGTGGTTTCACAAATATGTGAGGCAGTCCCTTTACATTTCATGAATAATAATTATTGCTCAAGTACTCAGATGAATATAAAAATGAACCCAACTTAAAGAAAAAGCGTCGTAGCAGTTAGGAAAATACATTTTACTGTATTTGAATACCTTGAATACACCGACAAGCTTTACTCTGGTTCACTGATTACAAGAGTAAGCGGCTACCACCTTCTTGCTCACATTTACTCAAATGAATGAATGCCGTTTTATGAACTCCTACCAACCTGATGAAAGGTTGAACGTTTAATGTCAATTATCAGCTTTTTTTTTCAGACTTTCTTGATCTACTTTAGCTGTTTTGTTTTTTTGAACCAGAGGAAATCACTAAAGAGTACGTTGGAGGGTTGTGATATTGTGCTGTGGGTGTGTAAAAACAGATGTAACAGTTTGCAATGGAGAAGGTCTTAAATGAGCAAAAGCTGAATAAATGAACACCTTTATTTTAATCATTCATTGCCTATATAGTAGAACAGATAGTCCACAGATGAATAGAACATTAATCCTAATGATTCACACTGAAACAACAGGTTTGCACCATGCTACTCTCCAAATTACAAATTTGAGAGCATTTTTTCAAGACTTTTTTTGTTTTTACTAGTCACAGCTAGGACATCTGCTACCTTTTTATGAACGTCTTTATCAGATTTTAATCATGTCAAAATGTACAACTCACGGTGTGAAATTAGATAAGCTCTAAGAAGTGAGCTCAAAATTCCCAATACTGACACTCATAAACGTTAGATTATGTTAACACTTATAGTTTGTCTGGCTGTGCTTGTCTAAACCAGAAGTAAAATCCATTCAAAGCTAAAAGGAAAAAAAATCAAATATAACTCTTTAAAGCTACGTATACTAAAACCATTTTTGTGAATTTCATTATTTTAATAATCCTATTTTGACCTCATGTCACATCAGGCAAATGCATAGTAGAAGCTTTACTTTGTTCTTCACCACAGCAATATTCCGAGACAAATTATCATAAATTAGCAGGTGATTCAGGGTTTCGTCAGACTGAATTTTGAGATCGTAAAACACTTTAACGTGGATGGAAGAAAGCAATAAACCCAATGGACTTTAACCACTTATAAACATAGACAAACACAGACACACACACACACACACACACACACACACACACACTCACACACATACAATACATCAAAGATGCTGACGTCAGCTGACATTTACTGCATATCCTTAACCAGTACCATGAAACACACAACAATTAAAAAATTAAAAAACTAAGTAAAAGAGTTCATTTCTTATTGCAATAATTGTTGATGAAAATTAGTTTATTTGTGTAAAAGGATTACTTAGTGATATTCACATAGTGAGTCTTAAACTTTACAACACCATGTAAAAATGGTTGTGGTTTAAAAATGCCAGACAGTTTAGACTGATCTGATAATCATGTTTATGCTAGATAACTGAGGATCAACATGATTTTACTTGTCAGCAACACACATACATATATATATTTTGTACACATATTTATTATCATTTTACCTTTTTTATTGCTTTCCTTCTGATGTATCTGTACATTTGAGTGTTACTGTGTATTATTTCATTGTTTAAAATACTCATCGTCTTTTACAAAAGATCTTTTCCAATTATGAGTGTATATAAGCTGTAACAATGTTTTCTTAATGAATGGCATTTGGACTTTAGTGTATTATCTGTGCATCGCACACTGTGCACACAAGGATAAGCGGGTACAGACAATAGATTGATGTATTATCTGAGTGAAAAAAGCCTTTTTTATTATTTCTCTCTTTGATGGGAGATTTTCAATGTCAATTTGTTCCACAGAACAGAGGAAGAGCTTGTGACCTATAACTACACAAAAAGACGCTATATGGTGGTTTCCAACCACACAGCTGCTTCCGGTTCCACATGATTTTTTTTAATTTTTTTTTTTACAAATATTGAAATGTAATAATTATGTACCGTATACAGTATACTAAGAGGCATCAGCTGACTAAAATGGAACCTCATAAATCTGTATGTATCCTATTGTTAAAAAGGACGTGTTTGATTCGAAAACAACATTAAGACCAAAGACTGCAAAAAAACATACTATCTGATATGGTAATACAATTAAAGTGTTTTTGCTGTTTCTAATAGTTGCAGTGTCATTTTCAAAGACAGATTATAAACTAATAAGCTGCATCTGCAGGTATTATTAAAACTTCCTTGTTTCTTTACACATGACAGTTGAAAAAAAATTTTAACAAAGAAGTGAACACATAGCATGACTTTGACCAGATGGCTAAAAATGAATAGAAGCAGGAGGAAGTTGACCTTTTAAAGAGGTTCCATTTCAGTAGTTCTGCTATTTGATTTTAAAAAAATGTTCCTTGCAAACATTAAACAGGTGCGCACATTAGCTCTCAAACCCACGTTTTGCTGAATTTATAATTATCTTGTCTTCTTCCTTTGAAACACACTTAAAACCTACGTTTTTTGACAGAATTTCCGTAGCAAATTATTTCCAGTTCACTATGTTATAAATGCAGTGTGTAGAACTCAACTTTTAAGCTGCATTTGCACTTACTTAAAAAAAAAACATTAATAGTCAGCTGAAAGCTTCGGTCATTAAACTGATATGACTTTGTGGTTTTAAACAAAATATCATGGCTGATACAGCACTCTGAAGAATCAGAGCTTATATCAATTTGATACAGTGGTTAAAGTTTATCACCCACATTTCTCCATGCTTTATTTTACACTTTCAGAGGCCATGTTGCAAACAGGTGAAGATGTAAGTCACCCTTAATCTAAAATCAGATATAATTGCATTATGTTCAGTTTATTTATGACGTACAAAATAATAGTTTGTCATTTTGAGGCACTTTACAAAAAATAAAATTGAATCAAATGTGTTTTTGCCAGTGATAAGAAAGTCAGAAAAAATGTCAAAGATGTACTCTAGTAGCTTGGAGACTTAACATCATCAATTCAAACTGCTACGCAATACTGACATTAAGGTAGGATTACAAGTTTTACCTGAAACCCCTCCAAATAATAAACTTTATTACATCACTTTCTCCATAGTCTTAATAGAGAATTTTTATTAGAACAAACTACAGCAGCATTGAAAATATCACTTTTTCCTTTATTATTTATTTATCTTCTCATACGCAAGCTGCATTACAGTGATGCAGCTGTGGTTTTGCGATTCTTCACCACCCAACTTATTAATGCGTAAAATGAGGCTGGGGTGAAACCTTAGAGACAGGTTTTTATAGTTCATTCAAAAGGATCTGCACACTGCAAGTGTTTTGAACGTGGAGGAAACAACAAATTTTGTTACCAGGGAAATTCCCACCAATTGTTGTGTTGTGTAATTGTCCACCTAAAGCTCCAATAGGTATCTATTATAAACATTTAAAAATAACATTGTTTTACATATTTGTTGAAACTCTCAGTCTGTGATACAGAGCAGTGGGTTTGGAAAGGAAAGGATACAGATATATCTTTCGAGAGTATCAGTTTAAAAAATATATTTTTTATCATTATTGACATTTTAATAAACATTTATGACCTTCTAAATGATAAGTATTATAAATAAAAACTTTGTTTGCATTACAGCAGTTAAACCCCAATAATTGAAAGGCCTCCTTGCAACACCCCTAATCTTTTGCTACCTTTCCACAGACAATATCAGATACAAGTAGGGGATTTGGTGGGGCAACTCCACAATGCCAATATTAATTCTAGTTTGATGAACCATGTTGGGTGAATTAAAAGATTACTTTAAACCTTTAACTTTATTGATTTGTATGTAGTGATACACAAAAATTGTTAAGATAATTATTTATCCAAGAATTTAATAAAGAATAAATAACTCAAAAGGTGTTAAATGATATCAGGGTAAAAGCAAGCTAATTTTGGTGGGGTGTAATTTAGCTAGCAGAGGCAAAATGTATGTAAGAAATAATCTTACCAGACTCAAGTGTTATGTCTATAAATGTTTGCTTGTCTTAAAGCATGGTCAGCCACAGACTGAATTCTGAAGGTTGGTGTCAGACCATCAAGCCTTTAGTTGAAGCAGGAATACAAAGTCTCTTTTTAGAGTGACAGTAATAAGACCAACTTAGTTGTTAAAGACATCATAAAAACAAAGATTTGATAGGAAAGACATGCATCAAGGAAGATATTGTTACATCGTTTCCATAATGGAAAAACAGTGCGGCCCAATTTATACAGCAAGTCACATGATCAGGATGAATACATTACTGTGCATTTTACTGCTCTAATCAGCAAAAGTCCTTCTGACAAAACCCACCCTGCCAGCTTTTCCATACTTGATTGGTCATGTGAGGCTGAGTCAGGTGATATCATCATTCTTTAAACTAACAATAATACTACAAATTTGTACTCAAACAACTTACTCACTGCTTGATTCTCTCTTCTTATTCTCAAATAGGTTTTGATATTGGAAAGTCCAGGTGTTTTTGTACAAGATATTTCAACAGAAACCTAAATCAGGTTGTGTGACAACGAAAGCCTACCTATTGTGTCAAGTACAACTCTGCTATGCTGAGTCGCCTGTAAGAGATTAACTTTAATGCAAAATAAATAATCAATAGATTAAATATGACTATGCTTTTCCTTGAGCTATTTATAAAAAAAAAAAGTATTATTTGAATGAAACATCAGACCGGGGAACAAAAAACTAAGAAATAGGAGACATGATCACCTCAATGTTTCCTGCTATGCTTTGAAGTCTAAAATAAATTTGTGATGTATAAATAGGCAAATATTGGATATGGATAATTGGATAAGGATTAATAGGATAAGGACAATTTTATCCTTTTACAGGTAAATGAGAACCTATACACATCAAAATCTTTAGAGGTAGGATGTAGTGTCTTGATGTTTCAATACAAATTAGAATTTTTATAAACCTGAAAAAAATATGTTAAAACGAATTTCTATTTTAGAAAAAAAATCATGGAAAAGAAAACTCTTTTAAAACTTATATCTTTGTTTTGCTTATAGCCATTTGTCCATCACCTATTTTGTCAAAGAAAAAAAACGGTTCTATGAACACTTTCCTTTAACGGGTCGCTTTAACTTAGCCTTATTCCACACCCTAAATTGACTTTTATATTGATTGATTTTGATGCAGGTCTAAGGACACCCAAAAACCTGATGCTAATTTTTGATTTTTAAATTTCTTTTTTTACACAGAGTAATTTGACAGAGCCTGACTGCTGGTTAAAATCTTGCAAGCAGTCCACGATCTGTAAAATTACAAAAACATTCATTTTAGGTTAGTTGGGGAATGTATATTGTTAGCTTAAGTGAGAGTATATGTGTGGGAGGACAGTTTGGATTTGTGTCTTTCTGTACAGTAGGCGAGCGATGCAACAAACTGCCAACCTGTCTGGAGTGTTTCTTTAATTATGTATGCATAATGTCGTCAAAGGTTCTGTCCCTAAACCTTTTCAAAAAGTAAGTGTTTCTGAGGGCAGGTTTTCAATCACATCTGTGTATTTTCTCCTCATGTAATATATTTCAAATATATTATTGAAGATTGGTGTGCTTTACTGATTAGCGTGAGTGAATTTCCATAACATGTTTTTCCTCTTTTTTTCATTTTTTTTTGTTGTTTGTGGTTTGCAGTTGGATGTTCACCCGGTACAAAAAACAGAATGTATGTTGACACTATACAAGAGTTAGAAGGTTTGTAATCCAGTTACAGAGTAAAGTTTCCCTATGTTTTTGAATTTTTTGGGGGGTCTTTTCTAGCTGACATTACATGTAAAAGACAACAAGCAGCTATCACTTATATCCTTACACTAAAATCTGATCAAGTAAATATAAAGTTCTTAAAGAATACGTGAGAAGCTACACAGTCTCATGTGATTTAGACAGAAATAAAAAGTTTGTGGTTATGACTCATTGTACTTACTTCTTTGATGGCACTTGTCATGTGAGCCTGTTTCACTGTGGTTTGTCGCAGCAGAGCCTGCGCACTTGCTAAATGTACTAACATAACAAGTAAGGGCCAGGGGGGGGAATAAACCATGAAGTGGTGGGGAACTTTTCTGTAGTTTCCTACCTTCTTATACAGACTTTATGCTGGAATAAAACAATCTACGTTTAAGATGGTTGCCGTTTTGACATAAAAGAAAAAAAATCGGGGGTTGGAAACTATGGTCTTGTTTCGTCAGAATAACTCAAAATGTTTTTCATGGGGGGCTTAAAAGCTTAATTCATTTATACATAATGTCACAGTCAGAATGTAGCAGACATTTGAGTAATGTATGATAAGTGTATGATTTAAAAGTATTAGAGTTGTCAGTGTTCGATTTATTTTTTCTTTTTCACTTTCAACTTATACATTAAAAAGGTCATGTCTGAATGGAAGACATTATATATTTTTAAAATGGGGGGGGGCTATGACTTTTGAGTTTGCATTTGAGCAAATACAGTAGGTTTTAATAGGTTGAGTAATACAATGTACTGAAAAATCAGAAGTAGTACAAATTGTGTGAATAATGTAAATTTAAATATGGCAATAAAGTAACCCTGTCATTCAAAATTTCACCACTCATTTACTTTTTTAATTCATTAAAACCTATATTACCAGAGATATTGATCCTATATTACCAGAGATATTGAAAGGTTAATATATTAAATTGGTTTTGTGTGTTATTGTACTTCATAGATACTGTTTAGATATCCACCTTTCACCATCACATGAGTAACAACCATTTTTAATCTAACACTGATAAAGTTTAAAACATATCAAAACTGAAATGCACTTACAAGATTATAAAGAATGTACAACATTAAAATTTTAAACATAATCAATTTAATCCAATGGAAAAATTTTTGCGTGACCAAAGGGAAAATTAAGCCGATTTGGTCTGGTACTGCATGCCACTAGAAGATTCCGTTATAGCATGCAATACTGGAAAGAGGGGAGAGCAGCTATCTGCTGCCTTCATTCAGAACCAATCATGACTGTAAATAGATCCGCTTGCAATAAACAACATAAAACAGGAATTAATCTGTGAATAGATAGTATTTTTCCTTGGTTCTCAACTTTTTGTGCGATGCTTGAGCCTCAATTCTAGCTTCTCTTCCCTAAAAACTCATCAATAGCTAGTATTTAAAAGATGTATCCTTACAAAACATCCCATTTGAAAGAAATGAGAGCTGTATTTCGTTTTAGTCTGCTTAATTTATTCTGCTTAATTTCAACAACACAGCACAGCTAAAACATGTGTGTGCATGAGGACTTTCCAATACTGTAAAGCACAGTGCTTGCTAGGCGGATTGGTAAATTTGACTTAATGAACTGAGTTGTTTTACACAGGTGGAAGACAGACATTGAAAAGCTCTGCTTACATTAGGACAGGACAAACAATAAGTCACTGATCATCTACAGACATTTAAATAGAAACTACATAAACAACTTAACTGTTAAATTTGTAATTCAAACAAAATCACACCTTGACTGTAATGCAGAAATCAATAACATCTTCATTTAAAAGAAAACTGGAGATGGAAACGTACCCCACAAAATCAGAAACACAACTGAAATAATTAGAAAAAACAAATTACAACGTTTTTTTTTATCTACAAACATTACGGAACTATACATTTATGATAGCTATGGGTACAAGGACACGTAGCTATGGATGTTCAGGTTACTTTAATATTGTCTTAGGTTAAAAGTAATATAACATTCTGACGCCCTTGTCGTGTAAATGAACAGTACAAATGTAACGATACATTTCCGTTTTCAACAGAAAATGTTGTCATGTAAACAGAGATTGAGAGTCAGGGTAAGAAGGCACCGTGTCAGGAAGACTTAAGAGCTGCAGGATCCAAACTAAAAATGAAAACAGGTCATGATGCTGCTGATTATTCTTCTGTCCGGGCACAGGATCAATCTGAATAGTTTAAAAGCAGAAATGAATAATTGCAGGACTATCTCTATGTCAAAATGTTTAAAATCTCATGTTGTATGATGTCAGTATTTTTTATCAATGTTTTATACACTTTAGGTCCTTGATAATTAAAAAAATATATAGTACACCTCGTCAAATTGTGGCGCGCTTCTGCTTCTAATTCCTGCCTTATACAGGGAGGCAACATCAATGTAAAATACTGGTAGGGATTTAAAACTACTTTCACCCCTGGGTGTAATCCTAAGCAGTGTGAAAACACGTGAAAAGCCCTATGGTGTGTCTGTATTTAAATAGTTCTGCAAATGTTCCAAATTACTCCACCGTAATCCGATTGAGTCATTGCCAGTTAACCCTTAGATGGCACATCAATGTTTAGATTTAGTGTGTGTTTTTTTTTAAATAGCAACGTTTGATTGTTAGATTCTTTCACCTCATAAATTCAATAATCACTTAAAAAGTACTAGAAATTGGTAAGGGAAAATCGTTTTTGTTTTCTATAATTAAACACTACACATCATTTTATACATTTAAGACATTCTGTGTATACACTATGTGTACGCTTACATTTGCTCTTACAAGTTTGGTTGAACTTAATTAGTAGAAAGCAAAAGCACATAAATGTATAATCATACACTGTTGTCTCAGCAGTTCAGACCTTTTTTGTTTGTTTGGTTGAAACAGTAAAAAGAACCAACTAGAACAGAATAAATGGTAGTGCTAAATCTTAGTTCATTTCAAGATTTCAATTTAATTTTTCCACTTTGGCAGCAATGCTGGGCGACAGCACGTTTCCCATAGGCATTTACAGAAACAGACATGCAGAACAATAAAAAGGAGCAGTTAATACTCACAATGTTTTTCTTACACACAGGAGGTAATTTTCTGAAACTAATTACCAGTACTTGTAACTTACTCAGTTTTATCTTTCATAGTTTTTGTGATTCACTATTTCCATTGAGCCTACAAGGACTTAACAATACAAATACAAAAAAAACTCCAGTCATCTGTAAACACCTCCCTACCCTGCACAGCTGAACAAGTTCTGAAAACTGGTCAAGGCCGCAGCCAAGAGAAAATTACTCATGATTGTTTAATGCTGGTAAATTTGCAACTACGGGGTTTGAAGACTAATAGCTTTTAATTTTCAGATGAATAATGAATTATAATTTTTTTGTTTCTGTCTGTATGTATTAGTCAGCATAGGTTCACACTTTTTGTTTTATTTATAGAGCACTGTCGGATGTAACATGCCTTGAAAACACACTGGTATGTCATATTTTACATTTTACTTACCTCCAGAAACTTTAATTCATTTTATTTTGTATCTAGTTGATAGTCCAACACAACGTGGTGCATAAATATGGATAAAATAAACAAGGACTGTTTTTTTATATATTTTTACTGAAAACATAATTTCAACAAATTTACCTGAGTTGAACGTGAGGTGAAATAATTTTTTTGTATAAACTCAGTTGTGCCGTGAAGGTCTCAGAGGTTTGTTTCAGCTTGCACTAATTTGAAAAATGAGTAGGAGGACTCTACTTGCTCAAACATGGAACGGGGATAACATAAAAGATTTATGGCTATAAGAACAGCAAAAGATCCTTCTGCAAAGGGAAAAGATGCAGGGCGCAATTGTTGGATATTTATTTGCAAAGAAAAAAAGCTTGTTATGCGAACCTTTCTTTTCCTTTCATTACTTTTAGTAATACATGCATTCTTGTTGGTCATTCAGTTTAAATCTCAAGAAATATCTTTTGAAAAGCTTTTAGTTGCAATATCGCAAATGTGCAACAGCTCAACAGGTATGAATTTGTTTGAGGCGATGGTGTTTATTGAATTGCCACTGATCCCAATCACACATACACGACGGTAAAGATTGTCATATTTAATGTATATTTAACTAAATTTGTAAACTCTTCATCCATATGTTAAAATATGTACCAAATGTGATCTGTAAATACAAATAATCTGAAAGCCTGTATCCCTTCAAACATTGAAATAAAAAGATATAATGTCAAAAAATAAAAACAATTTGAAATTGATCACTGATTACTATTGTAACTGATGTGGCCTTTTCAGTCTCAAAGTCAAGTTGTGTTTTCCCCAAATGCTTTATTTGTTGCTACATTATGCTTATTTTTAACGGTTACCGGTAACTCCTATTTTAGTCTTATTCCATGAACTCAAAGTGTGACTTCTGGTCAGAGTTATCATCTGTTAAGATATTATTAAACCAACGAGTAAAAACATGCAGTTTGACATGTCTTTGTTAGGCAAATCCAGAGGGGAGACTGTGATGCTTAGTTGTGATGACGTGCCTGTCAGCTCCTCATTTTGTACGAAAGGGCTTAAATTCAAGTTTCCACTGGCAAGGAATGGAAGATTCTTTATAGCTTGTCAAGAATTGACTTGAAGGGTCCCAACAGCTGTCTTCCTGTAGCCTGCTCTGCTCAGGGCCACTTACGTAGTTTGCATTCCTCACTGACTCACCAGCTTTGAGAGAGTGCACTTGCATGTGTGTGTGTGTGTGTGTGTGTGTGTGTGTGTGTGTGTGTGTGTGTGTGTGTGTGTGTGTGTGTGTGTGTGTGTGTGTGTGTGTGTGTGTGTGTGTGTGTGTGTGTGTGTGTGTGTGTCTAGCTCCCTTACTCTCACTGGCTCTCAAGGAGTAGGCAAGCACAACCGCGTGTTGCCTGCGATATAAACAAATGACTGACTCAGAGTGTTATATAAGAGTGACCTGATCTCTTAACTGCCAATCAAAACACATCTGGTGTCTCTGAAGCAGAAGAGCCACGTTTAGCCTAAATCCAGGATGAAAGATTTTAATTTTAATTTTATTTTAAATGACTGTATATTGTGCATCTCAAATACTGTGTGTTGGCTCATAGATACCTTGTTTTAACCTGCAAAGCTTGCATGTACATAAAAGGGATTGTTTTGACTCTGTGCCCACATAACAAAACACACACTGGTACCGGCATCACTTCCCGCCAGAAACAGCAAACCAGTTTCACCTGCTAATGTCACAAGGCCCCACCTTTATTTCAAACTTAAGCAATCTGAGGTTACACCCACGGACATGTTTCCACGCTCATTAAACAAACACAAAGATGTCTATGGGAACAGATCTGCCGATAGTGCAATTGAGAATTACTGGAACAGGATGGGACTATTTACTCTTTTTGTAAATATAAAAGGAAATCCAATGTTTGGTCACACGAAAAACTGAACAAAAGATACAATAATATATTGACCACTTAGCACAGTTCAATCGTGCTGTTAGTTTTCTCTACAGTAAAGCTGGTATCGGCTTAGGCTGCTTGTAGTGAAAACTTTTTCTCCCTCTGCTGCTTTTTTTCTTCTGCTACTTTACAATTAGCAACATTTGATGTTATTTCAGCACTTTTTGTGTTTTCTAATTTTTGTAAAATCTTTTTCTCCGTAAAGGCTAGATGCTGTCTTGCGCTCAGTTACTGTGACAATTACCCGGAGTGGGGTATAAGCAGAGATAATACTGGCAACAACTCACCCACCTGCTATCGACTTTTGATGTTTAACATAGAAACTAGATGAACATATGTTTGTCTGCTTCTAATTACTTGGTCTGCTCTTTCTGCTCGCACTGACCCAGGTTGTGCTGGAGGTTTCTTCCCTTTAAAGCTAAGTTTTGTCTGTCCATTGTAGCTACCCATCACCCTCAGTATAAGGGATTACTGTAAAGTCAACCACCCAACACAAACAAACAATCTGTTTCCTTGGATTGAAAAGATTTTCAAAATTGAACAGTAGTCTGAATTTACGACAAACTGAACTTAATACAATAATAACTAGGATTATTTGGAATGCATGCATGACTGAATTTAACTGACTTTTATTATAATGAGCTTCATGGTGACATGTTTTGTAAAGTAGTGCTATACTAATAAGATGCATTGAATAAAATAAAATAAAACATCAGACCAACATCACGAGGAAACTAAAGAGACAAGGACTGAAGGCAAATAATGCATTAGTGGACAGTTGGCTACTCTGTGTTGTGTATTTCTTTGTCTTCCTTTATTATCTGAAAAAAGCCCTGAGCGTAAACAAGCAGGAGCGAATAAGATTTAGAAATGATCTGTAATGTAGAAATCTAGGGCACCAGACAGAAACTGGGAAGAGGATTATTGTGAAGGTGAACTCCATACCTGAGCATCTTTTTGTAAACATTCCTCCAGTTAAAATGTTCTCCATACGCGTATCATTTTTGTTTGTTTATTTGTTTTTTTACACAGCTTTACTTACCAACAATTATTAAATTTGTTTTTATGGATTTGGTTACGCACAGCTTTCTTCAGCCACAGTAACAACATTTTGACCCAGCTGAAATCTGTCCCTTGAATTGCTAATAAAACAATTGTTTTTATTGTAGAGTAAATCACTTGTTTGTTTGAGATAATGTTCTGTGTTTTAAATTCTGCTTCTTATGACTCAAGCTTGACTCACTCACTGCAAAGTGCCTAATTAATGTTGATGCAAAACAACCCGAAATCCTAGGCGCTCCGCCTCCATGTTTGCCGGTTGACAGAAAATGGTCAGGTGTCTCAAACTTCACCACGATGCTTCGACAAAGAAATTCACACAATGGACTACTTCCTGAAGATTGTGGTTTTATAAGATGCAACTTTGCTAGACTTCCTCTAAATAAACCTTAAAAAAAACACATATTTTTTTCAGGCTTTATCTGCTATTAGATTGTACTGTCATATATCCTGCATGTTATGTGAAACAGTCCAGGTAGATTCTTGGATGTAACTTTTGGATGTGGTCTTTGAGCAATAGTCAGTCTAATGCTAGATTGAACCTAAAACATTCCCTAACAAGTAAAACACTTGTTTGTCATAAGCATTGCTATACAAGTACAATCACTGTTTTCAGCATTTCATTTTGCTTTTTTAATCAGGGATGTTTGAATAGTTTACGCAGCTAATCTTAATTGTTGATGCCTAAATCTGTTTTTCAGTTTAATTAAAAAAATACTTTATTATTTTCAAAGGGAAGTGAAACGTCATAACTGAAACAGCTGATGACCAAGTATCTTTCTGGTGTCCCTTCTTGTTGAAGGTTTATTCATAAGCATACAAATCCTCCACCCCAGCTACCTACCAAAAGACTTTTAAAAGTGTTAATAAAAGTACTCCTTTTAGATCAAATGATGAACATTTAATTAATTTTAGTACAAGCACCTATTTACCTTTTGAATTTCCCTGTATTTTTCTCCCTGTATGAGATGTTTGATGATTGATGTCTCATGATACCATCTCATATATCTTGAAGTTTCACATTTTAAGTGAAAACAGAAAAAAAAACATGGAAGAGGGAAGTATAACTGTGACAGCTCATTGCCAACATATTGTCCAGCTTGGTAAACTGTACCCTTGATCTATGTAATAACTGTAAGTGTGACACTGGATTTACAGTAAAATAAATCGCCACGTAATCGAGTGCTATGTTTATTTAGCTCTTTGGTTTTTTGGCCAACATTTATTTTTTGTGTGCTTGTGGCTATGAGTGTCCATTCAACTGAATCCTTACCAATCACCTGTTTTGCTCCATTTGAGTTTGTGCAGAAGACCAGGAATGTGACATACAAACATGATCTCTTGTTTTCAGCAACCATCTGAAATCACACACTCACACAAGCACAAACAACCTTTGTGTAGAGCCATTACACTCCTATATGGTCTCACATCCCCCCTGAGACCATCTTTCAAATATGAGGAATGAGTGTTGCACACACTGTTTGTGTGAGAGGGTTACAGCCATGGTTGTGTGTATGTGTCAGTAGTGGTGTAGTGGGAAATACAAAGTGTACCTGAGAGAGCTGTGGGAGCCGAACAGAGGACAGAAGCGTTTCAGTGTCTCAATCCGTGTTCCATCTCCTTGGTATCCTTATTTATTTAAATCTAATTCTGTGAAAACATCTGTGTGTTAGATGTGATTGAATCCTTCCATCTGTTCAAACAATCTTTATGGTGTGTCTGTATTAATATAAATGGGAAAACCCTAACATTGGGGATTTTTACACCATATGCTGGCTTGTTTATGCTTAAATAGATTGTGCTTTGGAAAAGAACAGTGACAGCGGATCGGTCAGAAACTACACAGCCCGAGCAGTAGTTGGACAAATCGGTGCATATATTTCCCAAATAAAACACGATGTATATAGGAACACAATATTTGCACTTTGCTCTACGTATTTTAAGTGTCTAAAGCAGAGAAGCTTTTGGCTGCTACGGATGTTTGGCAGTCATTGATAAAACTTTGTGCAGCCTACAACTGCTCTTGAACTGTGACCAATTTAAACTTATTTTAGCCTGTGCAGCAGACATTTTAAAAACACAGGTCTATACTTATTGCTACAGAAACCAAATAGATTAGAGTTAGAAAATAATAAGTTAGATAATTTAAATGTTGAAGTTGAGGCTAAAAAGTGATCCCAACTGTGGCACCAGACAAGTAGCGGCTGACATTTTCTGAGTCAATAAAACAAAAACGTAAACAGATAAAAGAATATTAAAATCCAGCAAGGCTGAGAGCTGTTGAGCTTGTGTGACCTCTGAGAGGGAAAAAAAGGCTATAGTGACGTAAATAGACAAGCATTTTTGAGTTTGTTAGCTTGGAAGATTGTTACTTCTGTATGTGAGTTGCATTTGCAAAACTCCCCTTTTCTCTAGTTTGGCACGTCTTTGTGTTAGTGTGTGTGTGGTGTTCCAGCCTGGAACATACTTTTCCTTTTTAAGAAACAGGAAAGAGGCAGCAGAGTAAGTGTGAGAAAGTTTAGGGCAAAGTTTCTTTGTTTTTTGTTCTTTTTTTTAATAATTATTATTTGGCATGTGGTAAGAGGGGCAGGGCCATTAAAAGTGGATAAAGATTAGAAATGTAATGGGTTTTATCTGCCGAGTCTGGCATGCAGCGAGGAACAACTGGAGATAAAAGAAGACATGAGATCAAGATGAACGGAGCCGGTTTTCAATGACGTCAAAGTGGATTATAAAGTATCAAGTGGTATTTCTTCAATTATCTGAGTTTCAATGAAATACAGGTATTACCTTTTGTATGTGAACGTGCAATCCTAACACAACACCTATCTCACTTATTACAACATTGTAGAAGGTTATAATTGATCAGGTTTTCCTGAAAATATGGGTTTGAAAGCACTTAAAAGAGCACTTTTATGTCAAAGATTACCTTGCTTCTCAAACGTGTCGTAAGTCCTAGTCATGCCTTTCCAATAAGATTTCATCTCCACAACCTTTTATTTTAATATTTGAGGCCGCTGCACATTTAGTCCTGCAGTTTCAAATTCACTAAACCTGAGAGGGTTGGATGATAACAGATACGACGTGCACACTGCCTGTGTCATTGCTTGAGCTAATGTCATTATCACAGAATTGGAAAGACAAAGCCTTTTTTTCTGAAAAGACATAATCATAAAAGATGTCAGTAAGGTCTTTGTAAAGATTAACAATTAAGGTTTACCAAGATTTCAACCTCCAAAATGTTTTATGTGAAATACCGGTATTTTGATTCTACCTTAGTTACCAGAAACATTAATGAGCTACTAGGAAAATGTTGTGTCCTTTTCAGTTCAAAGTTAAATCTAACCATAATTCAGTCTAATATTAGATTTTTTAATGCTTCTTTTATTGAGCAAGCCTGATCAAACAAATATGAGCAATATGACACCCTTTAATATTACGGTACAGAATGGCCCTGTTATTCTGTGAAGTAAATGCTTAAAGTTGTTTTCTGTTTGTATTTTTTGGTCTGTGTTGCAAATAACTGTCATGAATGTCATTGTTTTAGCAGAAATAAGCTTTATTCCTCTAAATTAAATGACAGCAACTATATAACACATTTTGTTATTATTCTTCAATTCTTTGTACTAATACAATGAAACCCCAATGTTTCAATTCCAGGTAAAACTGACAAAACTACCTGAGTTCATTTCTAAATGAAAGTTTTAGGTTGATAAGTCTTTCTGCAAGATTTGGGGAACATGTTTTTGTGTGAATGGATAATGTCCATTATTACAGTTACTACTTAATTTCCAGACATTAGTAAAGGCAAGTGTTTGAATTGAATGATTGTGTAGCTACAAAATGTGCCACTTGAAAAAAAAATCAAGTTTGAAAGGACCACCAACAGTCTGTGGTACATTTAAAACACTCCATTATTCGTCCATCTGGCTCTTAATGTTTTCCGTGTTGCCTGTTTCAGGTAATATTTACCGATTAGTATAGTTTCCTCTAAATTAGGATAATCCAAAAAATGATAAATATGACATTTCTGAATGCACAAGTACCGTTTTATTTATGTTTTTAACTGACTTTCTGGGTTAGTTTCGCCACTACCACTACTCGTAGCTCATTTCCTGGCAGCCACTCCAGAGTGCAGTTGAGAACATTTTGTTTCATTTTCCTGCTGTGGCTTCCCGTCATTCCCTCCCACCCTCATTCTTTTGGCTTTCTGCAGCCTGTCCTGATTTCTGTGTAAGAAAGAAGAGGGCGGCTTTTCTCCTGAAAAGCCCAAAAGGGAAATATAAGAATAGGAAGGATTTTAAGAAGGAGATGTCTTCCTTAGAATACTGGATATTAAAATATTTACTAAAAACAACTGGATAAAGACTAGAGATTCTCTGAAACAGTAAAGGATCCATTTCATTCACTTCTACTTCCACATATTTTTTTTATATATCACGCTACGTTAGAGATCAGCTTACATGAACAAGCTGCAAGTTAATAGTTTCCTGTAACTGAAAGATCTGGAAATCTCCAGTGCTCTGTTTTCTCAGAAAAAAAGCTTAGCTGTCAAAAAATGAAAGCCAGAATCATCTGTAGGACTTTTTGAGCAAAATGACATGCTCAATGGATACTGGTTGATTTCTTACTCACTGCCACAGAGTAATGTAGCAGTAAATGCAAACAACCCACGCCAGTGACCTTGAACCACAGAACAAAATCAAGCTGATACTTGGGTTGGGTCAACATGCTGAGGAAGCACTTTGCCCGTTTTCAATGTTTTACCAGGATGTGCGGGTTTTTAAAGGCATATTCACTGACAGAATGTTCAGACTGTTTATTTGTTTTACCAGAGCCTTTGTGAGTTTGCCCTTTAGAAACACACACAGGCACTTTCATTTCACGTACCCCTTAAAACCATTTACTATTGAACAGTTTTTAATCACAGAATGGATTTTTATTTTTTTTGTTTGTTTGTTTTTGTTCTTGTAGTTTATAGCTGCTAAGTAGATCCTTTATGAGCTGTTCAAGTAAAAGGTATGGTGAGCATTTATATGTAGCACCCCTGATTTAGTAGCTCGTGGATCCCGTTTTTGATAAAATTATAGTTTTGGACATAAATCTTTGCTAACAAATGAAAGCTCAAAACTAGGAAAAAATGTCAATTTTCTTTGCAAATTAGGTCAAACACAAAACCTTGGACAGATAACATATAGTAAATCAATTTTCAGTTTCTCAGTTTAATGTAGGCCTTTTATGTTTTAGATGTGTTTATCTAAAAATAATTTCCTCATAATCTATTTTAAATGACGCTACCATCCAAACTTAACAATGTTGTAAGGATCTTTGCAAACATCCATTAGATTCAGGTTTTAAAACTACATGACTAACAGTTGTGACATCGACCCTTTCCCTCGCCGGGGCTGTAGATCCCTGAGACTCCTCCAGAGTACCACTGCCATCTTGACTAATGCTATTATAGTCTCAGTGTGTTTGTAGTTGTGTCACACCCTGCCTCTTTAGAAAACGAGTCAAACAGCAGTCTTTGAGATCTACAAAACATGATATTACTTTGCCCCAAATAATCCTTTAAACTTCTCCACTACTTTCTCCCTGGCCTGTTTGCTGTGTTTTGTTTTCTTAATGATGGTGTTTATGGTGTAATGTTCTCTAACAAATCCCTGAGGGCTTCATAGAAAACCGGGATTTATACCAAGAATAAATGACACAGGGACAGACTTTACAGTTCTTACAAGTATAGTCACCCCTAAGAAAAATTCTGTGGGTTTTGTCAGCTAGTATCAGAATAGGAGTGGCAACACCATTGGCGTTGCAACTAAACAAAACATTTAAGTGGTATTTTTAGATCTTTCTCGGCTATAAAAAAACTAAATCTGAACCATGGGTTCAGATTTTGCCTTGGTCATTGAAAATGTCCCTTTCAACTCTTAAACCAAATGGGAAATACCCTCCGCCTGATAATTTAGGTCACCAGTAACAAAATATGAAACATACAATTACATTTTAGCCAGGTCCTTTACCGGACATTGTCAGGCACTCTAAATGTATTTTTTGGTCTGACATCTGAATGCATTGTAACACAACTCATATAATTTTCTCCTGCTAAAGTGCTTGACATGGTTTTTAGTTTCTCCCCTCAATTTCATTTAAAAAAAATATTGCCAAATGTGAAGTCATTCACACAATATAAGTGTTTTTGGTGAATTTACTTTGTTTTTGTTTTCATTTTGGTCAGTATAAAAATCTCATATTATCAATTATGCAATTGAGAGGTACAAAAAATTGTTTCGATAAAACTATTTAGGTTTTGTCCAAGTGAAAGATCCAATATCTCAATGAGTGTTTTCAGCTGGTAGATTTACTGTACTTGTGAATTTATGCTTTCGGAAAGAGCTACATATACAGGTCATTTGTTTTGCTGTTTTATGGGAAACCACCACTCTTCAACGACAAAATAAGTAATGTAAATAACTCTCGAGTTACACTGAAGAAAAAAAACTTGCGTTAATCGCATGTGGTTTCAACACTGAGTACTTAATAATACAATTACTAATATTTTGCTTGCAGAAGGAATCCCTCCAAAACCCCTTTTTAAAGAAATTTCTTTGAGTTAAACTACATCCAAAAAAGCGCAATGACATTTCTCTAAGGCCTCCTCATCTACGCAAAGCTAGGTATCTGAGAATTTTTTTTTAATAAAAAATTATAAAACCTCCAACTAAAGTGGTGATTTGAAAACATCCGTATTTGTGTAAGGGTCTTGCGCATTACAATCTAAAAGAAATGATGCACCCCTGACTTCACATGTGTGACTGATGTTATTGTTTCAGCCATGAATTCCATGGAGAAAAATGTTTGCTGGTTCAAATGTTTTTTGCTTGGCTTGTTTACAAGCCTAACTGCTCCAATACATTTAGGTGAAGTGGAGACGCCATGCTTCAGTCCTTACAGAAAGCAATGTTCAAGGACTGCTACTGGCTGAAGTAAGTTTTACTTTTGCTCAACACTGCCCCCATATGTGTTTGGCATGTTTAAAACAAAGTTCATCCTGGTCTATTGCCATAGTGACAAGGGGGTGGGGACTAATTAGGGGCAGTGTTGGGGGATGTCAGTGTTTGAAGGGGAGGGCGGAAGGTGTCGATGAGTGAGAGCTGTTGTACAGGAGAGTGAGCAGGAAGGGTTGAAGGGGTTTAGTGGATGTGAGGTGCCCTGGACATTTTGAGGAGATTAAAACTGATTCAACTCATCAGCTCTCTCCCGGCTCCCTGCTGGCTGTCTGTCTCTGCCCTTAAACTCTGTGATGTGCTTCATTCAAGTCTACACATCCGACACATTGTTCAGCTGTAGCTTGGCCTTCAGTTTCTTCCTGTGGTTGTTCCTGCATGTCCCCAGCATGTCTCTGCAATCGGTCTTATTTTTTTGTGTGAATATGGCTCTAGGTCAGCTAACTCATTGCTACAAATGCCTCTCCAGTAAAGTGACTACAGCCTTTTTCAAAGGTTTGGGAATCATAAAGATGCTTTTATTAAGTGCGAGATAGACTTTTATGTTCTTCTTGGTTTGCATCTTGGAACTCTCTAAAGGATTACATTTTTGTCCATTTTTGTCAACTCTTGAATCATAAAAAACAACCTTTACTGAGACCAGGAAGGTCCGCAATATTTTAATAAGGTACTTGGTTCTTTTGCAATATTCTGGGTAATATATGCTTTCTAATTCATGTTGTAGAGTACTTAATGGTGTTTTTTAATCTTCCAGAACTGGTATTAACTATTAACGGCACAGGACAATCAGCAATGGCTGTTAAGGTTGGGAAGTCTAACACATGTAACCAGAGATTGAAACTATTTTAGGGCCATGCTGATTAGAGTTTTTCTTAAGCCTGCTTAAATTAAAATGTATTTGATTCATAAAATTTTTTAGTAAGTAAAAATAAAGAAATCTGTAAAGGGGTGGGTGGGGGTGGGGCAATACTTTTTAACAGCACTTTGTTTGCTTAAGCCAGCACACTGAGAAGCCGATTTGAACTTTTGTGTGATTACCAAGTAATTTATTATCTCACTACACAATCACTTTTTGCTTTTACGTTCTTATCACGACAAAACCTTGTAAAAGAAGGCTAAAGAGGCAAGTTCAACCAGTCGGGCCGCACACTAACCTCAGTCACATGTCGAGTGACCTCTCTAACCTTTCATTACTTTATGGAAACATCTGACATTTTCAGTGGGCTTCATTTCTGTCATTCTTTTTCTTGTTTTTTTTTATTTTTTATTTTTTTGGGTATAATTCCAATTGTACAGCTATGAATTTTCACTGTACAGACATTAATGTTCTATAGACCTTAAACTTTAAATAGAGTTACAAATGTAGAATACATAATGAGTGGATGGATTGGATACTGGCCATGGTACTGGCCATTACAGTCTCCTGATCTCAGTCCCATGATGACCTACATGTTTAACTCATTTAAGGCAGTTCAGTAAAAAGAAAAAAGTAAAAAGAAATGGGCCAGAATTCCAGCAAAGTGTTATGTGAAGCATGTGGAAGGATACCTAAAAGATTTGATACAAGCCATACAGTTTAGAAACAGTTTCCGTAAATATCAAGCCTTAAAAATTGAAGATATTAATAAAAACATAATCTTTTAGTTAATATTCTGGCGTTTAACAAACAAATTATTCTGACAAACCTAACAGACGTAAAGTAAGAGTAGTTTCATCTGACTTCATATGAAACTCTAAAAAAAACGTTGCAACCTACTTAGCATGCTTTATAATTATGTATATGCACAGACTTACATTTTTCACTTTCTTTAATTAGGATCTCATCTCTTTTTCAACCTTTCCTTTCTGTTTCTTTTCTTAAATTATCGAGTAAATTCAAAGGTATTAGCAGTTAAGGCTTATCATATCTCTGACATCTTCATTCTATCCACAGCAGTTGCTAAGTAACTTTTTACCCTCCGCTCATTTCGCTGATCAGTGTTTGGCATGTCACCATAGCAATGCTATGGAAGGTATGGTTAAATATTTGCAAAGTATTAGTTAATGTAAGCATAGGCTGGCCAAACTGTATTAATCAGGGTCCTTAGGTAAGAGTTTTGAAGGAGATTACAAACCAAAGAAAAATGATTTTTTTCTATTGATAATTAAAAAGTAATTGAAATAAAGAACTACTTTGATTAGGTAGGTTTGATAAGAAAAAAGTCTTTAAACTGCCATGCAATACAGTGATCAGCATCATTTTGTTTTGGCAAGAAAGGAAACATAGCTGTTCCACATTTTGTTCAATGTTGAATAAACCTGCCTGTCATCAAGAGTCATGTGACGATGACTTGGCAATTTAGACCCAATGTGTCACAGTCACAATCCAGTTTACCTGAAATTTCCTCATATAGGTTCACCTAGTTGTTTGTAGAGAAGGGTAGGGACAAAAAAATATACCAAAATAGTTTTGAGGATTTTTTTAGCTTTGTTATTAATGTCGCATATTCTTTTTTTTTTTTTTCAACTCCAGTTCTGCAGTGAGACGCAGTTAAACTCATAATTACCTGTAAAACTAGCAGGTGTAGATTGGATTATTATACATCCAAGGTGATTTTATTTGTTTGGGGGGAAAAACTAATCCCCAAACTTCAAAAATTCCTTCAAAAACTCAGATCTGGCTACAGCCAGATATGAGTTCAAATTGTACAGAGTTCGTTCGGTTTATCTAAAATCAAAGTTTTTTAAGCATTTGAGTTAATTGTATGTAAGATCAGATTTTACGTGATCGACAAGAGAGAACAAAGGTCTTTTGGTTAATGATCTAACCATGCAGTTATATCATAGTGCACAGTCAGAGTACACTGATAAGGTAAATAAGATGTTGGGTACATTCTGAAACCCAATTAGTCGTCTAGATGTTACATGAGGATATTTACTCTTATGCCATTATGTTTGTATAAGGGCATAAACCCATGTACCTTTATTTTTAGTCAGCTTTTAAGCAAAATATACATTGTTTTTGCACCATTCAATCAAAAGTAGAAAGGAAGGAAAAAAAAAAAAACACCTTTTGAAAAAGTAGCTATTTTAGTGTCACATTTAATTGGAGAGTGAGCTTTTGGTTGAGAAATAATGTATATACCTTCAAGTAAAGTAAATATTTATTTGTTGTCTGAACGACAGTTCTTACACTTCAGCTCACTGCTGCCTTCATGCCCCGACATGTTACAAGAATATGAAGAATGAAAACTGAGAGATCAGCTAAGAAAAAGCCCTGTGGAAAACTTGGAAATTGAGCGCTCACTCACTTAGTCACCAAGGAAACAAAAACCATACACACCCTTACTCACGCTCAGCAACCTGCAACCAAAAACACTCTATTGAGCTTGCATTTCTATGTGTTTGTGAGTGACACTCCCTGTTTTGGAGATAATCCCTGGTACTGCAGTAGATACAGAGCAAAAGCAACCAGATTACAAGTAACCACACTAACATGTAAATACACATACAGACACATAAACAAAGTTTTTTTTCCTAAATGTCTCTGCCAATTTCTTTGTCTGGTTAGGGGGACGTTTCTAAAGAAGGGGTCACATTTTTCCACATAGTGTTGACAAACTCATATAATCCCTCAAGCTTCTAATAAACAACATTATTTATATCTAGCTGAAGATATTATTAGCTGAACATGAGAAGCTAGTCTGACCTCGACCATGATGTCAGTACATCATCATGTCAGGGTAAAGAGCATGTGAGGTCATTTTGTTGATAGATTTATTTTTTACCCCATTAGCTGTAGTACTGATGGAAAAAAAAACTAAAGACACATATTTGATCAGCCACCAGTGGTTCAATGGTCTGTAAAAATATATATGAGCAAATATAAAATAAAATAAAAACCCCTTAATAAATGCAATAAAACATGACTTGTTCCTGATGAATACCGTTCTTTATTTTGATTAGCTTTGCTATCAGCAATGAGGCATCAACTGAAGCTCGTCATTCTTTGACAAAGCTTGCCACATTTTTGAGCTGAAATCATGATAAAAGAGAATTTAATAACATGGCTATGTTACTTTAAACATGCTTTTAAAACAAATGTAACAACAAAATGTCCGCTGCCATAAATACTTTGGAGAGGTTGCCACTTTTGCTTTGTACAAGGTATGTTTTCATTTAGACAAGGTTTCAGGTGGGTAATGATGTGTGACGTAAAGCTTTTTACATAGCTTATCCTTGTTGGAAACAACAACATAAAGATGTGAAGCTTTTCTTTGATGCACTGTTCTTCATTGTGGCTGTGGTCAACTGGGTGGTTGTTAGGAGGAAGGCAAGGTAAAACCCTTTCTTACAGCTCAGTTTTTTTCCAGTGTATTACTGTACATTCTATTTCAAAGTGAATTTAAGGGACCAGCATGCTCTGTATGACAGACCATGCTTCAGTTCTCGAGAGCCAATGTCCTGTAATTTTTACACATGTCCCTGATCAGACACACCTGAATTAAATGTCTAAATTGCCTCCCTTTGTATGTAATCAAATTTACAAGAGTCCTGCTAATGACCAGAGGATTTGACTGTCTAAAAGTTACAGGACACTGGCACTTTGAGGGCTGGGGTTGCCCACCATTGCTGCATATTTAGTCTTTACTTGAGTCAAAGCCAGCATGGTATTTTGCATGATCCGCAGACTTGGATAAAAGGCTACGCATAACTTTTTTTCTGATAACCCATTTAAAAAAGTAGATTTTTGTTTTTATTACCTTTTCTTTTTAAAGACATTACTGATTTACTTTATTCTTATAGAAATTTTGTGAAACTTGTAAGTTTTAACCTAGAGATCATTATTGCAAATGTTTTAGGCCAAAAGACACAGAATAGAGTTGTTTAGATCAATAACATTGTACAGGACCTCATGAAATTATGTTTTTGTAAAATATTTTTCATGAAAATGTTTTTTCCCTGTCTCCCCTAAATAACTAGTAATTTGTACCTTTTTAAATTGTAATGCTCTCTGAATGCCTTTTGTGGAATATACTTTATGTTAATGATGAGTACTTAAATTTTATAAAAAATAGACTCAAAAAGATTTAAATTACTAATACATACATATGTGAAACTATAAGCAACTTATTTAGTCAAGATTAAAGACAAATTTCTGTACTTGACTAATTTGTGTGTCTTTTTTTATTGGTTCTGCTGACTGTTTTGTACACATTGGGATCATCACACATCCCCACCGATTTTACAGTGACTTCTACACTTACGCAACATTGATTAGAATATATGTGCCATCATTGCCGGGATGCAGGGTGACTCATTCAAGTGGGTGACATATGCAAGATCAGCAGCATAAGCAATGGAGGAATGAAAAAAACTGTTTTAATTTTCAGATATGAAAATGAAATGTAGTTAAAGAAAATGTACAGCAGCACAAAGAAAAAGGATCAGGATTCTTCTCCTGATGTTTCTTATTGCAAATTTAACTTTTCCAACATGTAGAGTACATGGGAAAAACTGCATATGTTAAAGCTTTGGATTAACATAGTAAAAATATTAATAATAATAACATGAAAATTACCTTACTAACACAAATGGTTTCAAGAAAATTACATTGTGTAAGTGTATTTATTTTACTTGCTTAATTGGAACATGAGAACATTTGAGTACAGCAACATATATCAACACGTTTCTTCTGACTGGAAATTATATTTATTATCTTAAGTGACCAAGCCTAAGTCTTGAAACTACCTGTGAATCTGTAGAGGCAGCTAAAGATAAAGGAGATGTTTCTATTGATTGTTGAGAAGCAAACAAAATAAACATACTGATATACATTCAAATGTAGATAAAAACCTTTTGCAAAAAATTATGCTTCTTTAATTCTGTCTTTTGAGAAATCTTAAACTAATTTCCCATCAGAAGCGACTTAATGACTAAATTATATATAAAATAAATCTGCAAGGGGTGTGAATACTTGTTAGTTCTACTGATAAAGAGAAGTAGAGATCGCAAAAAAGTTTGTGGAAAATTTTCATTTTTATTGTACATAGTTTTAAAACAATATATCCAAACATACTGTTTGTGGTGAACACATTATCTGTTATGTGACATTCAAACACAAAGACCGACAAGTTTCCTCTGTGGGCCCAGAGCTTGAAAGCGGGACATTTTCCGTATAAACAACAGATGTGGCTGGAAATGATTTCTGCCTGTTTCTGGTGAAAATTTGGTTAACAAGCTAATTTTTTAAAAAGATTTTCAAGTATAATTTAAATGTAAAAACATTTTCTTCATGTAACATGCCTAAGAATAAAAAATGAGCTTACAACAGCATTAAACAATGTGAAATGTAAATGTCTTCAGAAATCCATCTTCAGCAAGTTCTGAGTAGATTTTTTTTTTGTGTGTGTCTTTGCTGAATTTCTCCCTTCAACCAATCAATACGAAGTGAGTTGCAGTTCTGGTGTACTCATTACTGAAACCAGAAGATCTATGGTGTGAGAAATATTCTGGTAAACCCAAATGTACAGTAATATGTTCTGCTGGTTAAGTGACGAAACAACACTAAGAATTTATACATTGTGTGATCATTTCCTATACTTCCCAAAAGTGTAGTATTAGTCATTGGAATATACGAGGTTACGTACTGTAAACATATGATTAAGTGAATGGGTACAGGTTGACCTGTTTTCAAAACAGAAAACTTGAATACTGACAGTCTTTTGGAGCAATTCTGAAAGTTTGAAAACGTAACATTGTTAAACATAGTTGGAGGATTTGTCTTCCTTTAGGAGGTTTGTGGTCGTTCACTTTATGCGTGAGAGCTTAACCACACTTGCTTTGCTCTGTGCCTTTAAGCATAGTCTCTTCGAGAGCTGTGTAAATAAGCCACTTCGGCTTCACATGCCTTCGAAACTGAAACATTTCACACAGCTGGCTAAAAATATTGAGTTCTCCTCCAACTTTTTTTCTCTTTTTTTTTTCTAGTGAGGGAGAAGGGGGCAGTCAGAAGGAGGATCTTTCGGGAACATGGCTTGGTAAAAAGCAAAGGAGGAGCAAAGGAGGAGCAAAGGAGAAGCAAAGGAGGAGCAAAGGCTTTATAAAAGAGTTAAAAAGGGCACAGTCAAGCCAAGGATACACGCAGGCATTTAACACTGAACCAAGGATCAGAGCTTAACTTTCTTGGTGTAGTCAAAGGGATACAGCATGTCCGATATGCTTGACGATATTATCTCAAAAGTAAGTAAAACCACAAGTTATTTTTCCTTTTTTTTTTTTTGAAAGTTCTTTTAAAGTTTGAAAAGTGTATCTATTTGGGTTTTTGTTTGTGCCAGTTTCAATGTCAGACAAAGCCAAATATTTATTGCCCTTCAGTCGGTGTGTTTGCTTTGTGGTAACTGTGTATCTGTGTATGTGTTACAGAACTTTCTGAACTTGGCCTTGAATGACGAGGCGCTGTTCTCACAGCCTAAAATCCCTGGGCAAAGCCGACTGAGCCGATCGGCCTCCTTCTTTTCTCCCTCCTCCCATCCTGTATCCTCAAGCCTCAGCTTGAGCTCTGAGCATGTTGACGATGATGAGAATAGCAGCTCTATCTGGTCATCCAACATCTGGAGTCAGGCGCCTGTCTCCGGCAAAAAACTTGCCTTCCGGCCTGACCGCTCCATGAGCCTGACCGAGCCCAGCAGCTCCCTGCTTCCCTCAATTGGACACCTGAAAGGCTTGGAGCAATTCCCCCCAAGCCCAGCTACTACAGTCCCCCCACCACCAGGGTTTCCTCCCTCATCTAACCTCCAGGTCCAGGTACAACCCATGATTTCCTCTAACCGTTACAAGACTGAGTTGTGTCGAGGGTACCAGGAGAGTGGCACTTGCAAGTATGGCAGCAAGTGTCAGTTTGCCCACGGCGAAGCCGAACTGAGAGGACTGTACCGCCACCCTAAATACAAGACTGAGCCCTGCAGAACCTTCTACAACTTTGGCTATTGTCCTTATGGCTCACGTTGCCACTTCATTCATGAGGAGAAAATCAGTGGCGACCCCCTACCATCTTCCAAGTTCCAGCAAAATCTCTCATCAAGCAGCCACAACCCACGCCACCAGCTCCGCCAAAGTGTCAGCTTTGCTGGTTTCATGGGCCATTTTCGGAGCTCCTCTCCTCCATCATTCCAAGCACTCTTCAATGATCCCAACCTAGGATTCACCCGTGCTCCTTCAGTTTCCCCTCCTCCCTCAGATCTCCTCTCCCCCGGGTGTGGAGACTCCATGCAGAAGGAGACATCAGCATTCCTTTTTGGCAACCACCAGACCCGCTCCAGTACTGGAGACATTCCCGTCATCCTGGAGCCAAAGCCAACACGTTGCATGTGCAGCCACGGGAATAACATTACCAGCAACAAAATTAGAGCCTTCCCAGGCAGAATGGATCAGGACAATGTCATGCTACTTCCTGGTCTCGGCAGCACTGGGGGTTTCACCAGGCCTGCTGGACTGCAGCGTTTCTCTTCTGAGGACTCCTTGGAAGACAGCTACAGCAGCAGCAGTGCCAGTGGTACTGAGTCTCCAACCTTTGACGGGTCAGCCACCAAGCGTCTCATTGTGTTTGAGCGTTTGTCTGTGTCTGACTAAAGTAGGTGTCAGTCTGGACAAAACAATCCAAATAGAAAGAACTGTGACACTTACATAGCTTTTCTATTTCCTTACTATTTTTAAAACTATTCAGAACAAGACAACTTAATAACACTTTTAAAAATTAAACTTATCTTTTACAAACTACACATGCTAAGATAATTTTAGATTCAAATGTTATCAGACTTTATTTTTGTACTCAGAAACTAAGTTTAGCCAATTAGACCTTTGTAAGTGGTCTTCCGTGAAAATTACCTCCTTTGCAGGTCTTGACTTTACCAGCACATATTTTGGCTCACTACAAACCAGTTGTGATTGAAACGCCTTATTTGTTATAATCAATAATATCTATGCCTTAAAAGTTTTCCCATCCACTGTGCAACAAGCAGCACGTTTGATTCAGTAGCCTTAAACAAGACCTGAGATGTGTCTATTATATGCACTTTACAGCTAATTCAAATGGGGGGAAAAGTCCCTGTAGCATTCAACCAAAGCTTCATTTGTAATTCTGCTCAGTGTGTATGGAAAAAGAGTGACTGTAGAAGAATGCATGGAAGAATGTTTGAGTTTAGTTTTTTATTGTAATTTTTTTTAATCTAGACTTGGGGTGTGAGTAAATATTGCAGACTGCTGAAGGATCAAAGTGTGCTAACAGACTGTTGTTGTGAACTGAATATCTGTATCCTGACATGCTTTCTGTAAAACGTTCTATTTTATTTGCTCATTTGTTAATTGCACACCATCTATAGTTGTTTTATCCCCCTGTTTGTTTGACAGCCTGGTTCAGGGAACACCACAGTATTCCATTTGGTTATTGGTTGGCTCTTGTTGTTTAACTTAAAGTAATGTATTTATTATATTTATTCATTTTAAAAAAACTATGAGTTTTGTACTTTTATTTATGGATATTTCCCACTCTGTGAAATAGCAATGAGGGAAAAAAACAGAAAATGGAATATTATATTTTTAAATGCCTAAATAGGACACAATAAATTTCTCAAATAAAACCTCTTTGTTGACTTCTAATTAAATTACACTTTGGTGTATTCTGTCTAACACATGACAACTAAACACTACATATACACACAAGACCGTTGCGAAAAATCCAAACACACACACACACACACACACACACACACACACACACACACACACACACACATATATATATATATATATATATATATATATATATATATATATATATATATATATATATATATATATATATATATATGAGCGAGAGAGAGAGAGAGAGAGAGAGAGAGAGAGAGAGAGATTCCATAGATTACATATAATTATTATTTCAGCAAAGTTTTGGACATTTCCTAACATTTGATTTTGCAAGCTGTTATTAAATAAACAAATACACTAGCCTTACATATATTTTCCAGAATTGTGTTTATTTGCTGAACGCCCTGTTCAAATTCTACAGTTGCAAAGCATTGTTTGCATTTGTCAAGCAAAGAAACTTAAACAGTATAAGTAACCAACCTCCTCTTACATGGCTTACTGGAGAAACTTTTGCTTCTCCTCCTGGTTTGACAAAAATTATTTTGTATGTGATGTTTAACTGCACATCCAGCGGATTTACAAGAAAGACACAAAATGCAAACTGCTGCACGAAACCACCCACCTCTTTAAATGCTTAGAAATGTACTAAAACTTTAGCTTTAGTATCTCAAAGACCTAACAGGAATAGTAAAAGGATTACACAACATGATGTTTTCCCAGGACAGGAAACAAGTCAGCTTCTGTCAATACCAGCTTCCAAACTTGATTGATCTGTTCTACCTCGTGAATGTTCTTGAGATTGTGCAAGAGGCGTTTAGATGTTAAGTTCAAAAAACTTCTTTCTTGCAACTTCCGCTTTATTTTCCCTGTGAGACAATGTTTTGTGCAATAAACCACCCAGTCAATGCAACGAACCAGAGCCTCAAAGCTGAAAAAAGTAGCCATTAAAAGCACTTTGAAAGATAGGAAAGTTTAACATGTTTGATATTGTCAAAGATTTTCTGTGTTGCTCTTAAAGTAATATTATTTTACAATGTGTGTTAGTGGTATTTAATGTCTGTATTGTACATGCATTTAAAGCAACACTAAAGAATTTTCAGTTTTGGTCACTTTTGGCAGACAGTGTGGACAAAAGACTGCATTTCCTGTGAGGCCCAGCACATAGCGATGAAGTAATGAATATAATCTGGAAGAAACAATGTCATATTACGATGTCGAAAAGGAACAGTGGAAGTAACGTATGCCGTAAAGCAGTCAGCACATTTCAAGTTGTTTTGTGTGGCAGGTTTCCCGCACCCTCCTCAAAAGTTTATTAGTACCGGTTAAAGCGATAAGGAGCCCTTCGGGCCATGACAGAGGTTCATTCAAAGAGCTATAAGTCGAAGTATATATCACAAAAGTTATGAAAATATTTTCTGAAGTTTGAAAAGTTACTTAGTGTTGCTTTAAAATTGTAAGGTAAAAGCTGTTGACAGACATTTTGAATGTTTGCTATGGCACAGGGTGAACAGATAAATTGTGTGAAGGAAACTATTAACAATTCTACTTCCTATTAAAGAGAAAATGAAATACTATTTTTTTTTACCTCATTTGACCTCATTCTACACTCTTAAAGAGAGTTATTGTGCTATTGTTTAGTCAGCTTTACAGTTCATTAACTTTATTGGGCTCCACTTAGGCTGCTCTGCACTTTCTAAGCGGATTATGTAATTCCATGTTATCATCATTCATAACCTTTAAATTTTTCACAGTTCATAATATTGCTAGTTGCAATCTTCCATGTAGGGTTGTTTCCTAGGATTTCAGGTCATAGACATAGTGTTTCAAAAAGGGAATAGATGGTTACAAGGTTATTTGTCACATAACTTTTTACTCAGAAAACTTACAAAGAATATTATGCAATCCATCGCCTCCATACGTAAATCAAAAACAACAAAGAATGGTTAGAGATAAAGTTGTGTTGATGTTTAAAGCCTGGTTAGGTTATAAAACAATATCACCAAGCTTTGAACATCTCATAGAGGAGTTTTCAGTAGATAGACTGGCACAACAACAAACCTATCCAGACCAGCTACCCACTAAAACTTTCAAGCTGAGTAAGGAGAGTGTTAATCAGAGAGGTAGCAAACTGGAATATGGTTACTCAGGAAGCGCAACAGAGCCCCACAGCTCAAGTGAGAGAAGATATCATTATGAATCAAGGTTCGATAAGTCTCGAGAAGAAGGCCCTTGTTGTAATAAAGTTAGGAGAAGAATGTGTAACCCAAGAAGAAAACTTATGAGAGTACGCAAAGGACTTAAAACTAGGGCAGAGGTGTTCCTTTCAGCATGACAATGACCCTTAACTTAGAGGCAGAGCAAACGTGAAATGGTTTAGATTCACATACCTGCACAGTAGAGAATGGTACAGTTCCTACATAATCATATTAGTTTGTTTGATGGTTGTGCCGAGCATTCAAGGTATAAAAACTTTAATGTGTTTTGCACAAAAGGTAAAACCCACTCTTTAGTTTTACTTTTAAATAATTAGTTTTCACATTTTTGATTTAAATAACATCTTCTTATATGTCTAACATGTAAGAAACACACTTTAGAATGAACAGAGACATATACAGTATCTTTTTTTTTTGTTACAGTATCTACACTCAAACAACTGAGTTAAACCTGCTCTAATTTGTCTCCAAACTGTGTTGATGTGCTGCTCTTTGCTAGAAAATTGAAGGATAGCCTCAAGTTAAGTGAAAGCTATGAACCACATCTTACAGTAGCGGCATTAAGCCATCTGCTCTGCTCTGAACACTGCTGAGATAATCTAATGAGTCTAAACTGACTTAATTCTATCGACAAGACATCAGATATACACGAGAGATGCAGAAAGTAATTGAGGCTGGGTTGAGTACACTTCAAACTGAGCCACCGTTGTCCATTGTATCTTGAAACCCAGTTCCCCTTTCGAGCAATAGCAGGAAGTGTTGTCAAGGCAATGGCCACGCAGTGTAAACAGCAAAGCCAGAGAGAAAAAGAAAAAAAAAAAGCTGGCATGTGTTTGTTCGCAAACATTAACTTACCAGCCAGTTCACAAGACTAGACTGGTTGAACGGCCCCGTAGAACAAAAGGGCAAATGTCTAAACGCTCCACAAAGCTGGACATTTCATGAAACCGATTATAAAAAGCAGGTAAAAATACACAAAAAGACACTTTTTGTATAGTACCATGTGTCACGTTATACTGTTGAAAACATTATGGATTTTTTTCATCTAAAACTATTTAAACTGTTGAATTACGTTGTTTTTTTATCACGTACCAGATCTTTTTTTTTTTTTTCAATACACAGACTTGTTATCATATCCCTCAGAGAAACTGTTAATAAGCAACCACAAAGCTGCTTCTGTCAAAACAGTTTTTCCCCGCCAAGTCACCTGATCTTGAGCACTGTACATGCACTCAGAATGTCTTGATAAAGCCCTTTTATGGAGTCTAAAATTAAAAAATACTTTGTTACATAGTCCTCTGAATAGGCTAACGCACAGGTTTGAAACAAAAAGAAAGGGCTTTTATGCACATTAATCTGAAAGCAGAGTCCTGGGAGGTTAAATAGAAAAACAACTGGTTTAATGGGGCATAAATCTTAGAAAATCTTGTGAAGGATTCAAATTTTTTTCCATCTCCCACGGCATTACAAGGACATTTTCAGTCAGCAGTTTTCCAGGGTTTGTTTTTGATGTTTTGGAGGTTAGAGCCTAGTAATCAAGGATCTGTGTACGTCTGTGTATGTGTCTGTGTACATGCAGCGTTTCCTTGGTGTATACTCCCTCTCCCGTCCTCCCACCAAGTCTGTCACAACCTGCGGATTAAGCATTTGTGGTTGTGAAATCCTTTAACCGTAAAACATCAGCCATTAAGAGTGTGACGGAGTCCGTTATGTAAGTTTTACCCCTTTGCTAACTAGGCCACTGGAAAACACCGCCATTTTTCTTGGAAAAGAAGAACCCTGAAGAGGTCAAAGCATGCGAAACTACATTTCTATATTCCTGTTACTTTTGAGAGTGGTAAACCAAAGTTTGCAACATTTCCAGAGAAGAGAAAAAGTCTGCTATTTTTAGGATAAAAAGGTGCTAGGAATGAGTTTAGATCACATTTTATTCCCTTATTTTAGTTTTTACTGAACTGTGTTTTGAACCAAGAAAAACAACAGTGCGAACATGTAATAGTCACTAGAAGAGGGTGTGTTAAGAAATATAAGTAAGTGGGTCAAAGTTTTTAAAAGGGAGTGGAACAGGTAAAGATAACAAAATTAAAAAGACTGCATCAGCATTTGGGTGTGTAACTATCATAGTGTTGGCCTGAAGGTAATTTAAATCTTTAAAAGAAACTAAAGAGCAGATAGACATAGTCAATTGTTTTGACCACATAATCAAGTTGTTACACAAATATATTATTTTTCCTAGACAGAAGAAAGTATTGTGATACATTTACTACTTCATAATCACCCTGACCTTTGCTGAGTTGTAGCTTCTTCTTTCTAGCAAAACTTCAACAATTTGGGCAAAATTATTTTTATTTCAGAAAGATCGCTGATGATTCCTCAAGCATTATTTGTCATGAGTGAAAACATTTCACATACAATACAGTACAGTACACAATCACCATATAACAATACGTACACTACTAATTATCCCTCCTGCAGATGGTGGAGGAATTAAAGTCCTTTGCAAACTCTAATACGTATTTTATAGGTTGCAAGTGTCCTATTCTTTCTGATGGGTTTAACAGGTTAAATAAATAAAAGACAAAAATAAAGATAAAAAATCAGATAGAACAATTATGCTCTACTGTTTGAACAGTCTCTGACATGGTTTTAGTTTTAGGCTATGACCCACAAAAGAAAACAACTTAGGAGACTGGGAAATCAGGTAAAGTACTGAAAACAATGCCAGTGAGCAGATTCCTGAATCCCCCTGGTTGAGACCAGAAGAAGGACAACAACAAATCCAACCAGAACCTCTCTTTCCTGACAGTAATGAACATACAATTGTTTGGGAATCTTGTTCTGAAACCTTTTAACATGTTAGTCAAACTTTTAAACACATTTAGAATAAAAAATATCGTATTTGTAAGGTTGATAGATACAAACAACTAGTTTATTGCTTGCCTTAAATAGCCTTTTTAGAATTGATAAACAGTAATTTATTTGCACTGAAGGGCAAATGCAGCCACCACTCACAAGACTGCATAAAAACAACACACATTCAAATTATACCATCACTCCAAGCAAGCCAGAAATTCTCCAGAATAATTTACAAACCCTACAGTTAAAGGAATAAAATACATCAACTACCACTTTGTATTGTTCAGTTAGCGGCCAAATTAAGAAATGAAAAATATCACCAATAAAAAATTTCAAAAGTAATTCAAAAAAGCAACCAAAGGTGAAGTTTGAAGAGCTTTCATCACTACCATTTGTAACGTTGCAAGGACATCTGGCTGCTGGGCCTACTTTGACATTTGCAGAGCATATTTCTGTCACAAATATGCACCATTAGTTCGATACTCTTGTGTATATTATAAATACTGATTCACTTACAATTGCTATGCTGAAGGCTATAAACCATGTTGTTACAAAGGCACTCATTGTGCAACAGTTTTACTGACTTTGAAAGGCAAAATGAAAAACACACCTAATATGTTCCTCTTATGTTGTGTGGCTTAAGAGCCCCTGGTGAAAGCTATAAAACTATTTAAGCAGGGTGTTGAATAATATTGTGGACACAACACATGGACCTTAATTATTTAATGTGATTCAGACAACACAAAACTATTTTTCCTTCTAGTGAAAGCGGATCATTTATCTGGAACTGCATCGGAAGGCTTCACAGAAATTATGGATACCCAGCACCAGTGTCAATAATCAAGAAATGGTGGAGAAGGAAGGAGGAAATGTTTGTGTTGTGACATAAGTGCAAAAGAGAGGAAGTGTGTCCTTTTATAGCCATTCTCTATCACTCAGTAACATTCCTGCGCTGCATGCTTGATTCCACCCCTCCTTCTGAGCTGTGCTCTAACTCCACTTGTGTGACGCAAACAAAACACAAAGCAGACACAGGAGACGGAGGAGAAGGAGGAGGAGAGTGTTCTGTGAGGAAGAAGGCTGAGCAAAAATCCCCTACTTCTGCTTTCCTGATCATCCAGTCTTCCTCTTGCAAACTTTACTTTCACTAGCGGGTCTGTTTAGGCATAAACGTAGCCTTGGAGGCATTTGTGAAAATCTCACAGTCACAATTACATGTTTATGAATATAAATATTTTGACACTTTAATGACAAAGTACCACTTTGCCAGAGTCAAACCATTCAAAGGCTCTTGATGAGTTAGTCATCACATACAGGTATACTAACAGAATAACAAAAAAAAAGTGTAAAAGTAGGAATCTATAAGTATCAGCATTGTGACAGTACATGTTGTACAGTCACAAGTGGGGTGGGGTTGCTTCGTTATAAAAAAAAAAAACTAAACTAAAAAGAACAAGAAGTAATCATAGAGTAGTCTATGTATTATGTGATGTGAAAAGTTTTTGCACTTGCACTTTACAATGAGCTTCATCCATCCATTATACAACCCGTTTATCCTTGTGTGGTCATGGGAGTCTGCTGGCGCCTATCTCTTGCTTACAATGGGCAAGAGGCAGGGGTACACCCTGGACAGGTTGCAAGTCCATCGCAGGCCAACACAGAGACAGACAGGACAAACAACCACTCAACACACTCACACCTAAGGACAATTTAGAAAACCCAATCAGTGGGAGGATTACCCTTATTGCTGCAAGAAGGCTCTGTGGGCCACTGCGCCACTGTGACGCCTACAATGAGCTTATGTCCTGTGAATGAGAAACTTGGGTTGAACTTTGCTCAGGCTCAGTAGACACATAGGCATAAATTTGTTTGTGATAAACTGACTCCTAACCCAGTGCCAAGGTAAGCTTGACGTCACGAGATAGACTTTGACAACAAGGTTATGACTCATTTGTCCTAATAGAACAGTTGTATATTTTCAAGCGATTCTTTGAGATTTATAGCAATAGTTCACTTATTTGTGCTAGAAAGAGATTCCATTGCATGAGCTTTGAAAAAACTACAGCAACACCCAGTGGTTGGAAGACCTATATGCTGCACTTAAGTTACACTCCCAGTGACTGTAACATAAATTAAATGTAACCACATGGATGTTCATACAGATGGACTTTGTGAATATGTTTTTATTCTGCTAATAGAGTGTATCTTCTAGTTATCTATAAATACAGTTTAGTTTATTAATATTGGTAAAATTACCTATCTGGCTTGCTTTAAGCCTTGCAGAACAAATAACCCTTTCACTGAGAAAAACACAGAACCTCCAACATATGACATTAACATTGAAATGTATTTCATAATTTATATGGTGTGAATATATCTGGTTACTTTCATTAACACAAGAATACTGTATATCTTCCAAAGGAGTAAATTCAGTTTATTATAGGCAGAACATCATAGCAAAACAATAAGAAAATTATTAAAGGCTTTTGTCTCAAGGCCTTGAAAGGTCCCTCCCCCCTCATCCAAAACCTCCCTTGTCTTTTCAGTGACCACCCTTTTATAGCCTGATATTTTTCCGCTGGTTGTTGGGCAGCAAAAAAAAGTCCCGTAAGCTAGTTTCACATCTATTTCTGTTATTAAAGCAGATCTTTCAAAACATATCGAACCATACATGTTCACTTCACACTTCCTGTTGCACGGGCCTCAAGAGGCATTACTCCTTTTAGACTTCTTGCTTCCTCTTTTTAATTCCTTTTCTTATGATCGCATGAAAATACATGAGACACTTTTCGTGGGTTTATTGACAGCAGATGTGTGAGAGACTAAAATTAAAAACAGCTTTTTTGTATTTAAGGACAGATGACTCAATGCTAAAAACATTAGGGTCTTAAAATATGGAGAACTTTATGTCTTTGCAAAAATTTATGGTTTAAAAACAAGACCAAGATATCTTTACCTATGGTTTAAAAACACGACCAAGATATTTTGCCTATGAAACACTGTTACAGAGTCGGATCGTGCATTACGTAAGAAGTTTTTGTGTTTTGCTTACTTCTTTATTAACAGCCAATTTTGAGTATTTGTCATATGTGTCATTTGGATGTATATATTTAAAACATGATCTTATTATAAACAATAATCTATCATGTTAACCATCAAATCGTAGCTCAGGACTTTGTACATAAACCAATCTTTACTTTTTTATACACTGATCCACTGTCATCTTGTCCTCTATCCACCCTCTTCTAAAAGGAGTTGTTTTGAATTACTATTACCATCTGTCCATCCACAGCCTACATAAACTAAACCAGAATGTCTGGAAATACTATATTTTTATTTTAAGTCAAACATGTCGCTGCTTGTTGTCAGTCTTTACCAAAAGTTTTTGCAATAGTCAGCATCTTAGAGGCTTTTTCTTGGTCCCTGACCATAACGCATCAGCAGTTCCTTTTCATGTTGACTCTACCACACATGTCCATGCTATCACAAAACCTCACATTAGCATGACTTTTGTGAAACTTTTCAGGTTGCAACTTAGTCTTGAAAGATCAAACCATGCCAGCATCCTTTGACGACTACAGATATACATTAATATATACAGCTTAAAATATTCAACAACCATGGCAGACCCCAACTTAGGGTTTCCTTAGTTTCATTAATGCCCTCCTTATTTTTATGATGTTGTTTGTGTCATGATCCGTTTTTTGGTTTGGTTCAGTTCATTATTATTTAGTCGTTGTTATCATTATTTATATTTAGTCGTTGTTTTGTTTAGGTTATTTTCTAGTTGGGTTGAGTCTTTGCTTTCTCGCTGTCTGCTCTCTCTTTCTCCCTGTGTGTCATGATATGTGTTTTGTTCTCTGTTAGTTTGCTGTTTAATTTGTTGTAGTTGCTTTGTTTTACTTTATCATTAGTTATTGTTTTCTTTAGGTTATTTTGTATTTTGGTTTGTTTTTGATCTTTTCTCTGTTCTCCAGTTTCACCTTCTCTGTCCCTCTTCTCTCTGTGTTTTCCCTCATCATTATCACTCACATCTGTTTGTAATCATCCAATCATAATCTCTACCACTCCACCTCCTGCTCCTCAGTATTTAAGCCCGGTTAACTCATTCACTCACCGCTGGATCATCTGATTTCCCTCCTCGTCTCTCTGCGTCATCTCTAGCGTGCTCCTCTACGTCTCCCAGTAAGCTTTTTGCCTCTTGCTCGCTGAATTCTGTGTCCTGGCTCTTCTCCTGGTATTCACTTTGGTTTTGTTTTCCTGTAGTCTCCGGTTTCCTGTGCTTCCTCCCTTGTGATTATTATTATTGTTGTTATTTTGTCTGTTAGTTAATTCCCCCCTTCCCGTGTTCTTTAGCTGGTTTATTTTGATTGTTTTGTTTATTCACGTTTGTACTTCCCGCGTCTCGCTTCAGTTCACTGTTTGTTTACGTTACGCGTCTCAGTTCTGTTGGTTTACGTTCCGTCTCCGCGTTGTGCCTTTCCGCTTTGCCCTAGCTTCTGTTTATGTTCATTATTGTTCCCCCAAAATAAATTATTTATTCTCTCAATTCCACCTCTGCTCGAGTCATTGATCACAACCTGACAGTTTGTTTGTTTGTATTTTCATAGTTCTGGGCTGCATTGAATCGTTTCTAGCTCAAAACTACCTTGTTCAAAAACCCCATGCATCACAAAGAGAGCAGAGGGAAGATTATAATTGAAAAATTGATATAAACCTCTAAGTTTATCAGGCTCTTACTTGCACTCTAAACAAATACATGGTAGGTTTTTTTTTGTTAGTTTTTTTTGTTTTTTCCAGATCTGTCACTTAACAGGTGTGATGAAAGTGGAGGACCTGAACGTAGAATGAGTTTGCAAAAAAAACACCAGGTAAAGAATACGTCACTGTCTAAACCTCAAGTACAAGGTTAACCTCAAAACAGCTGCAGAAGCAGGAAAAACAAGCAATGACGTGAAACCTAGGAAGGCCAAGCACCTTTGGAAAAAAAATTTAATCAAATGGACTCAAAAACAAGGAAAAATTCATTATCTTTGTATAACTATCGGATTTGTAAAAGAAGGTGGGACGTTGCATACATAAAGTACTGTGTCTTTATATCATAAGCACAATGAAAGTATGGATGACTGCTGCAGTAGTTTAAAAAAAGTCAAAAGACTAGCATAGTCTGTGACAAATTACTAACAAAAATTATCAATGGTTAATGTCAAACCTGCATTCCGTGTTCATTCACTCCTATGGTTCAAATCTATTTCTGCAAACCTGTTATGCTAAAAAGGGTAGCCCAATTCAACAGGTTTAAATAGGTCACCAATACTCATGAATTCCAAGAAAGCCTAAAGTTTGCCGTTTTAAATGTCTACAAAAAGCTGAATGTTTGTTAACTTGCCTTATATTACAGAAATACCTCCTGACTTACACAAAGATAAATAAGTGCCCTTAAATGGCTGCCTTGAATCCCTTTGTTGTCACATAAATAGCATTTGCTGTTTCTTGAATTTGCCTCTCAATTTACATATTACTATCACTATATATGACAACAGAAGCAGCACAGTACACCTGTGAAATATGTACACAGATAGTTGAGAAAGTAACATGTTTTCTAAATAGCTGCCGGGTTTTTTTTGGTTTTCCATAAGATTTCAAGCATTAGTCTCTAACTTCAGTGTCTAAGACGATCCGGTATTTAAATTGTTTATTTAAAGACACAGTGCTGATGTAGCACAATTTTGGCTCAGTTGCGTTTTTGTCCATGCCTCTGTTATTTTAGGACTCCATTTCATATTTAGGCTTAAATCAGCAAAGGGCTTGTGGCTGAAGAGTCAATTCATGACACAGCACGGACATCGAAGACCTGAGCACAATGGGACTCTTTGTGAGCATGCACGTGTATGAACATATACACAGTGCTGTTTAAACAGGTGGGAAGAAAAAAAGTGAGTGGAGAGCCCTGTGTGTGTGTGCATTTCTGGTGGGTTTGGTTATAATAAGGAATGGATACAGCATGTGTGTTTCTAGCCTTGGCTGACCTGCCAAGAATACATACCACGGTGACTCTAGCAGCGCGGGCATAAGCAGAATTCCTTGTTATGAAAATAAGCATCATAGAAACAGGAGAGAGTAAGTTGAAGAAAAAAAAAAACTGGAAATGAGACAAACATGGGGGTTGATAGAAGCAACAAGTAAACCAGGCAGACATAATTCCATTTAATTCAGTATATTTATATGTAGTAATTCACAATATATTACAATCATTATCATGATTGTCTTTACAAGAGAAATTAATTTGAATGCTATCATACAAACATTTCAGCTGATCCTAGTTAAATAAACAATGCATCAAGCCAGTCCATTGTTAAGATTGACCTAAAATGTTTTCTGTCAAAGCAAAGCTAGCAGATTCCTTCGACGTACTGACTTGCAGCATTTACTCCTGCTGGACAAGAATGAACCAATAGACGATGGGGAGGGACAGTAACTTCTAATGCATCTATACAAAAACTAATTTTTAAATTATCATTTAGCTGGTCTCATATTGTAATCTTCAGGCATTAAAACCAGAGTCTGTATTTTTATGAGACTATTTTGTCATCAAAAGCCATAACAGATTCATCACAAAAAAGGAGCTCATGAAATGACAGTTTCATGAGTGTCTGAATTGTCACAGTCCACAATCAGAAACTTTGCACCTGCTTCTAGACACATGTACTGTGGGCACAGAAATGGGATGATATTTTGGGAAGTGACTGGCTGAGGACGATTGATCACAATTACAGGTAGTGGCGGCTGTAAAAAGAGGAAGAATGGATTTTTTGACTGCAAAACAAACGAAATGACAACAAAAAAAGGCTAATAGGAAAGCTGCGGCTTTTTGTGACATTTGTTCCCCGGGTGTACATGTCTTTCTATTGCCTTTGGGTGGGCCTTTGAGTGGACTTTTGGTGCAACTTCACAGTCTCAAATTCTCCCAATTCAGCATGACACTGTATTTATTTTTCTCTTAATAGCTGTTCTAAAAGCAACAGACACATCCCACATTGAAACTCAGAAATAACAACAAGATTTAGTCATTGGGGCCACGATGCAAGAAATATATGAGTACAAGTGTTGCTGAAGAAGTAGGGCTGAGATTTCAGATATCAGGCCTTCAGTAAAAGAAACCACAGGAAAGTTTTTTATAAAGACTGGGACAAAATAATTACCCTTTTATATTCCAATTATTAGAAAAGGTGGTTATCTGTCTGAATCATAGTCCAAAGTTTTGTTGACTTAACCAACATCCCTGGCCCTTGACCTTGCTGGTAACAAAAATAATTTCAGTGCTTATTCCAGAAGTCAGATGTGCAAGGAAGGCATCAGTAACACGTAATGTTTGGGATGTCACACCAGACTTCAGATTATTGTAAGGCCGGTCAAAAAACTTTTTACAAACTATTTCCAATAAAAACACCAAGTTAATTTTGTAAATACAATAAGCAATTCTCAGATATACATTTCACTACCAGACATCATGAAGTAGGTGAAATGATTCCTAAATGTAACATGTAACTAAAGTAACATGTGACTGAATCTTAATTGGCTAATCTGTCTATACTATTGTACATGTTTCTCAACCTTATTTTTGTTTTGTTTGAATACTGTCAACATGAATCATTAACTTATTCCAGTCAGGCAAGTTTCAACATTTGAAGGAAGTACGACACTTTAAGATTGGCATGTGAAAAGAAAAAAACAAACAAAGTGTTTCCCATATTTGAGGCCCAATTTCAGACTTGTAGGATAGTACAAAATATGGAAACCACCATGGGAAGTTTCCACAGGAAACAGTGTTGCAGCAACACTCTAGAACACATCCAATACACTCCTTCAAAGATTCATATCTCGAGAGAGAGCCCCTAAGGAAAAAAAAAAAATGTTCTCGCTAATGAAAATGCATGACATGCACATATATATAAAGCTCAAGCTTTTATTCAGCAATATGTCAAGATACGGGTACACAAAAACATTAGCAAGCCGATCATGGCCCTTTAGAACTACCAATATACTTTACCTTTCATTCACATAATCTAATCAGTAGTATACGAGAATGTATGAGAATACAAATGCTGGGTCTCCTCTCTCAAGGGCAAGTTGGGTTTATTGGAAACTTGTTCACACTGCAGCAGTACCTGACATGCAACATACATTATTTCACACTAGCTGACATGAAACTAAAGAAGAATCCTAATTATGAAGTAATAAGTCTGTATTTTAGTACGGATATAGAAACAGTGTGAGATACTGGTGAAATACTCTTAAACAAAAAACAGTAAAGGCATCTATTGTAAAGTACTGTTCAAGACACATTAATATATAGGAAACAAGCATAAGATAGGCCAGTCTCACATTTATTTTGGTCAAATTATTGCAAATATAAAGTGCTTTCTAATGCTCTTGCTTGTCTATTCTGATATGTATCTATTAAAACTATAAAAGGATAATGCACTAGTAGAAAAAAACACTGTTCAGACAATAGCATGTTTTGTTTTTTGTTAGTTTTTTTCCATTCTGTTTTCAAATGGTTTATTGCATTGTTTCAACTGCTGCATTGTGATTTTGTATTTTACCTTGGGGATTTCCAAAGCGTTATATATATTTTTAACTGCTTTACAGCATTACCCAATCAGCAAAACTAAAACATTAAACAAATTCTATAAAAAACACTATGTGAAGCAGACGCAATATACATACAAATCTGAATATTAAGAATGCATTATCAACCAGCCGTTGTTAGTTATAGAGTAAATGATCATCAGACGTGTTGTTTGAGCATCTTTGTAGCTACTTTGGGCAAAGGTTCACTATCTTCTCCATGTATTTTTTTTGTCTAAGACAGACCACTTTACCAGATGACCTTGTTTCGGTTTTTTCTGTTTGTTTGTTTTATGTTCTTTTTATTCTTATTTTAGTTTCAGGACATATTATTAAAGGTTAAAAAATGTTGGTCAGATCTTTGTCTCATTGTTTTTTACTTTACAAATGTCTGGCATTTTACCAGGGGTAAGAAGCTCTTTTACAAACACAGTGCCTAAACAATCTAAACTAATCATTATGGATCTTAAGCTTATTCAGATACATAGTGCAGAGCAGTAGTGATAATACAGAGCCCTGCGGGGCTCCCATATTTAACAAAACAACTTAACACTATAGTCAGGCATCGACAAAATAAAGAAAATACAACAAACACGAAGTTGATCATTTCAACACAATGAAAACAAACTGGGGCAAACAAACTTGACTACTTGATTTCTGATACAGTTTCTTTCTTTTTTTTAAACAAAGAATACCTATGTTTTGACAATGTAATTTTTTGTTTTCCTCATGATATGGTGGTAAACCAGTGGTAAAATGTTTCGGACATTTTCCACACAAAATGACTGACAGTGCAGATTAATGTAATGTTTTTTTTTTCATCTATGTTCCTCTTTAGTAAATACAAGTGTTGCAAAAGGCCTCCGCGTGACGATTGTTCTACTTTTGGCCGCTTCTCTGTGTGCAAACATCTTACATCACTTCTCACTCTTTAAACATCAGTGATCATTTCCTTTCTTGGTCTATCAGAAGATGCTAACTTCAGATTAAAAAAATCTTGAATTTTACATGGTACATTTTGCAATGTAATAACAGAAACTTCAAGATGTTTTTTTTTTATGTGCATCTGCCTGGAAAACATCAAGACAAACAGCTCATGCTACATTCCATTTTCTTTCATAATATCCTCAAGGTCCTCTCACGCACACAGTGTCAGTTTTTAATTTTGTAACACATAAGGCTATTATTTATTCAATTCCAAGGGTCTCTTGTTTTTTTGAATCCATCTTTACTTATTAACCCTTTTATTCTGTGACTAAATTGAGGCCTTCTAACTGCCATTACATAGATCTCTGGTATATCCCATTTTTTTCTCAAAAAGGAAAGGAAAGCTGAAGTTTAACTCCTTGGCTTTGTATTTTTAATGTTTCCTGAGCAGTGTTTGTCTCTCCAACATTTTAACCTGCGATGACCACCATGCAAACTGATAAATCACTCTTGTTTTGTCTGTGTGTTTTGCTGTGGCTTTAGCTGAATCTCTAAGAACTGCAAACATTCACTGGCTGGCTTCCAGCTACTAAAGTTGCTCAAGTTCCTCATATCTGCAGTGTCTTCTGCAAATCTGGCTCTCTGCCTCAGTCTATGTTACATTGAATGAAGTGATATTAGCGTGAATATTAAGAATGACAAAGAATGGGAATGTGTCTGAAAAGATCAAGCATTTCTGGATGGATAATATAACAAAACTGACAGAATTTATTTTAACTTGTGATTCCCACCAAAGCAATGGAGTAGTAATGGAGCACCAGCTCCCTCTGCTGGAAATTTTAACTAAGAATATGTTTAGAGATTAAGAAGTTACAGGTGTGGCTTCTAACTTCATAGTTTTACTACATCTACACACCATCCATTTAGGTTCCAGTGTATTTCTAAGAAAAACTGTGAAACTGGCCATAGATCTGTGGAACAGGATGTTTTGAAGGTGCAAATCTGTGAAGGAGAGAAGACATTATATAGTAACCATTTCAAAACGGAAAAGCATTTTCCATTGCTGCCTTAAATTATTGTGAAGCATGAAACCACACTAGAAATTCTGCGATAAAATGTGGATGTTGAAATAATACATTGCATTCATGGGGCAAGGAAACCAGTCCCTTTTAGAGAGTAAAGAAGAAGAAGACCAATGCTGGAAAACATACACGATAGAATTTAATCCTACAATTATAAAAAGACAAAAGAAACCCTTAATATGTTGAATGTTGAAACAAATTTCAGGAATTCATTAAGACTTACACAAAGTAGCACTGTAATGAAGAGGTCTTAATTGCAGGGACTATCTTTATTTAAATAACTGTAGCAGTTTAATACTTTTATCTTTTCGCTTTATGGAAGGCACTTTAACAAGCATTTTATTTCACACTGCACTTTAAGCATAGATTTGCAGATGAAGAAACATTTGCATACAAGAAGTTTTAACTATTTATTGAAAATGTTTTAATGAAATGTATGTTTAAGGTGGAAGTTGTGAATTGGTAAATATTATTTAGAATGGTTTATCTGCTGTGCCTATCTTACGCTATAATTGTGTCTGTTTAGAGAGACTTGATGCTGTATGCGGTGTTGCATCTAATAAACCTGCTGCTACTTCCACCTTATCCTGCCTAAATGTTGTCTCTCACGGCAAATCCAGCCGCAAACGGTCGCCGGCTAACAAGCACATAGCTTTAAAGTAAATGTTTGAGAAATGTTTTGAAAGTTAAAAAAACAACAAAAAAACATAAATGTACAATGTGCATTTATATTCAGCACCCTCTGTTCTGATAACCCTAAGTAAAATCCATGTCTATATATACAACAAAGTCAATGTTAGTGTAATTTGATCTCAGCATACTCAGCATACGCCCAACTCCACTGCGTGTCTTTCAACACTTCAAGTGAGGAACAAGTTGAGAAAAATACGTGAAAGGCTGCAGGTCCAAATTTCTAAAGGGCCTCTGCAGCTGTATACATTCTGATATATATAGATATATATATATATCTATATATATGTATATATATATACATATATATATATGATTTCAATACAAACTCTAAATCTAACTTGACTAAACCACAGCTATTTACAGAAAAGACTGACAAAAATAGTCACTTTAATAAATGTTTATTTAGATACGTTAATAACATACTTATAACAATAACTAATTTAATAAAATAGTAACATGTTAATTAATGAATGTGTTGCGCTTATATATTCCTAAATGAGATGAATGAGGTTTGACATTTAAGAGAAAGGTTTATTCAAACATGCATGATCATTTTATATATATATATATATATATATATATATATATATATATATATATATATATATATATATATATATATATATAATCGGTTAATTTATATTTGTGTTACATGACACTAAGAGAATCAGAAATTATTTAAATATTTTGCCATAACTGAAATGGCAAGTTGAAAACTCACTTTAATCCAGCAGAGGGCAGAAATAGACAGGAAATTGAAGATAGTTTTGTTTTTGTTTTTTCTTGCAAAATTTTATTGAATGCTCCAAATAAGTATTTATTGTATTCTCTCTACCTCTCTCTCTGTCTCTTTCTCATTATTAAGTTATTTAGTTCACACATAATGCAAACAACCATATTTGGTGAAAAACATCTTAAACTGACTTTATTAAAGTTAAGGTTTCTCCATTTTAATTTTTTATTATTATTATCATAATCAGAAACATAATATTGTGGTAACAAATTGGTTCAGTCACAAAAGTTGACTGCAAAAATAGATAAAAAAACAGATCTGTGTTCTGCTAATGTTATGTCAATTTTATGCCAAGCAGCCTGTTATGATGTAGCGCTCCTGTACAAGAAGTCCCTCTCCAAAACATGTGGTGGCATCAGGGATAACCTCCAGTGGGATGTCAACCAATAAAAACTAATAATTTTATCTTCGCAGAGGAGTTTACACTCTGAGGTCACTTTGTTTGAAAAGTGATGATTGTTATTTAAATATTTTCAAAAAATGAAGCCTGGTTTGCAGGAAAAGAAATGTTCAGAGAATGTTCACTAACGTGTTGTTGGTCTGCACGTAACTATAATTTAGATGGAAGGGGCAGCATATTTTATTTGTATTTTACCTCAAAATTAGACATTAAGATAAATTAAATGATGAAAGACTGAGTAGCCTGGTTGTTCTCAACTGAAACAATACTTCTATTAATTTCATAATATAAACTTCGTCTATATACGTCTTAATTGAATCCACAGATTGAATTCCAACAGCAGGAGACCAGAAGAGAAAGAAGGTTATGTCAGAGGTTTCAGGTTGGTTCCTGACCTTTAACCTCAAAGCGGGAATCCTACTGTGTGGGGTGTTTAGAGGTTTGTGTATATTTGGGTCTGAAGGCTGTGTTTACTGGACGATACAAGGTTTCTGGCTTCATAGATATATTTATAAATATGTAGTGTTGTCTTCAACTTAATGTGCAAGTCAACGATCAATTGATGAAGAGACAGATAGGGAGGACCTTGTTCGAGTTTCTGTCCCACGTGGAACCAATTTGTTATATTTGCCTCATATGTTTTTTGGGTTTCCTATGTTAAGGAGCCAATTATAGGAGTTTATTATTACAGGTCTTTGGCTATATGAATGTATATATTTTGAATTTATATTTAATAAACGGGCCACCAACTGATTATCAGTAAATAATTGGCCAAACCTGTTAAGTCTCTCATGAAGGAGTGTGATCATAATAGGTGTTAGACACTGATCAAAACACCATAGAAGGAGAGAGAGCACACCATTCCATATTGGTGTAGTTGTGGATTAACTTTGACACTACTTGTCTGCTGAAATGTTTAAAATGTAAAATAAACAGATGTCGTAATTTAATTGTGTGGTATTTGATACATGCATAGATTATTGGTTAAAATTATATGTTTACATTTATCAAAAGAAAACTTACCTATGAAAACTGAGTAGAGTTTACTTAATTTTTCTAAATAAATATAACTTCAAACTTGAATATAAAGAGGTAATATTTTTAATATCTTCACAACTGTTACGTTTTATGGTCAAATTTACTTAATACCGGGAAGTGAGTGTTACTTGATATTTCAGCATTAAATTTTACTTAAATCATTTGCGTGCAAATACTTACAATATATTTTTTAAGTAAATCTTATGAGTGTTTTTTTTCAGCCTCCTGATGTCTCTTTAAAAACTATAGTTTAAAAACAGCCATCAGGCGGCTACTTTGTAGTAGTAGGGACACTGCCAGTCTGACCATAGCACACACACTGATGGCCCTTGCTGGAATAGTAGTAGGTAGGTGAATATCTCTGCAGTAATAATACAGGCCTCCTCTTGCCTGTTGGCCTACCTCTTCCCCTGGCAAGGTAATGTTACACCAGTCAGCTGGGATTGTGCCCAAGTTGTCACGCCTGGCAGAGGAGCAGTTCATACAAACAGGGGCAGACTTATGTGTAAAAGGAGCAGCACATAATTTGCTTTTAAACTTTTACATGGAAAAAGTTCCTCTAGAGGGTGGTAGCCTTGGTATGGAATACAAGTGATCAGAATTTAAAATGCAAACACCAGGAACAGTGAGACCAACCGGTAGTTGCCTATTGGAAAAAAATGGTGCCTTGTTAAAACATGTTTTTCATTAATTGATCATGTAGTTGCTCTATCCATTGTTTCCTCCCTAAATGTGTTGGTTTCATTAACCCTATATAAACTACAACAGGATACCAATTACCGCCAATGATATTCACTGGACTAACTGTGTACTCCTTGGTCAAACTTATCCCATCCAGGACGTCGTTGAACCTGCACAGTTTCCTACATCACTCATGTCAAAGTTACTTCTTTGGTGTGGGTCAGAAGTAATAATCATTTCTAGTCCTCCATACTGTTAGACACACTTGTCAGTCAGACCCACAGGAGTCAGGCTGAGAGCTGTCAGAAATAAGATGAAGTGGAACATCCTAAAAACAGCGGTGCGTGTGCTTCACCAACTAAAAGACTCACTGCCTTTGTAGTTGGACTGACCAATTTTTGCTTGTCAATGAGTTCCACTCACCTTCTAACTTCTTTCACTGATATAGTTTAATCCATGTAGGTCTTTTAACAATCTCCACTGCATTGTGGATTTGCTGGCGAGGACTTGGAAAGGGCTTTTCCACCTCGAAGAGTTCCTGTGTTTCTTCTTAATAGCCTTTATCAGAAATCAGTCATCTGAAAACACAGTTAAGCTTGATAGGATATGATGAGTATTTGAAACAAAATATTTTTTAATTTGTTGTATAGCAAAATCTTTTTTTTTTTTTGATACAATCTTTCTTCACATGGCTGACTATGTTGGACAAATCATCAGGGTATTAATCCTCCCATCATGCTAATTGTTGTCATAATCTTTATAACTAATAGCTTATATTTGGTCCACGTGCAGTTTGTGTCTTCTATTATTTAACAAAAAAAAATTTCCACAGTTGTAGTCGTTCGCTCCACTAGTCCTGCACTCTGAAAGGGTAATGTAACAAACACTCAGACAAAGTGAGGATGGTCCACCACTCCTCTTAAGCAGCCTCAGCTCATCAGCTTTTAACTATCCACTAACTTGCAACAATGCTTTACATCAGTTTACCTTTAAAACTGTCTGTTCTTCTATTTACTCGGATAAACAGTACTTCTTGAAAACACATTTTCCATAAACTTACCATCTCCCACCAGAACCAACTTGCCATTACTCAAACCCATCATTTCCACAACATAACTTCAACCAACAATACAGACTGTCCCTTAAACAACACCTAACTCTTGTCATACAAATCACACTCGCAGCTGCTTCATACACACACACTGCACACACAGGCACAACGTTAGACAAACAACACACAAGCATCAAAAGAAACCCTGTTTCCCTGACCTCAACTGGTTGTGATCACCATTTAAGTATCTTTGACAACTTGCAGGTTGTTTCACCATAAAAAGTCTCTTGATCTCAGTCACTTTCCAGAACAACAAGCTTCTAGGCAGACTGTATAAAAATCTGTTCAATTGTTCTCTTGGGGTCCTATTCCCAGAAATATTACAAGTTTTAGAAAATAAAGGTCGACCAACAAACATACAACAACAACAAAATAACGATGGGGTCACAGACAGACAGACAAACAAACAAACAACAAAGATATTGTTTCGGATCCTCACCAGTTTTCAGACTTCTCACTCACACAGCATAAACGGCAGCACAAAGCGGCGCTAAGCAGCTGCCTTTTTCTTTTCTTTCTCAGCGTTTCAAACTCCACGCTCACAAAGCAAAAAAGAGCATGACAAAGAAACACAAAGCAAAAGATCCTACTTCCCAACTTTACAGATAAATATTTTATTTTTTTTACAGATGCTATTATAAAGCCGGTCCTCACTCTATAAAAGACAGGCTCTTGGACCAATTTTGTTTCATTCTAGGGTTTTACAGCCACACCACAAACAGAATCTCGGAACCCTGTGAAATTTCGCTGGCCCCTGCCATGCGGAGCGAGAAACCCACTCCTCAAGTGGTATTTTCCTAAAGTTTTTATCTGTGTGCTCCTTACCGATTGTTTATTCTAGCATGACGAACCATCTAGGGCAAACAGGAATTTTACATCAGAACTTGTATATTTTTCAGAAAAAAACCAAGCAATGTCCAGAAAAAATACACATATGTTCCGAACAGAGCTACCAAGACCAATCATCAAGGAAGCTTAAGGCTTCCACTATGCGCACACAGTAGCACTTTTCCTTTTATCGGTTTTCATCAACTTATCAACTAATTCCATTTCAACTACTAAACCATTATAATAACACCATTGTCCACTCAATCTCTACTTTTGTGAGAGGAATTCAGTTATCAATTTCACACTAATTAATTTCGATTTTCAACAGGCTCCAATTTCCTATATGTTGGGCCCTGCGAACACAACAACTGATCCTTCCCCTCGTGTCCAATTCTCAAAACTTCATTGAAAGATTAATCAACTATGCACATACCATCAGTGTCACCAAAATTGTTGTGTTTATTGTTTTTTTTAAACATGAGCTTGGCTATCTGAACGTTTCAATAATTATAATTAATAGAGTTATTAATACAATTATTAATAATTAGTATTTATATTTAATAAAAGGGGCACCACCTGATAATCAGGAATTAATTAGCCAAACCTGCTCAGTCTCTGAAAAGGGGTTTGTTCATTATATAACTGGTAGACACTGGTTCACAAATTATAATAAACACAAACTCTGCTCTTTAAAATTACACAGTTTTATTTAACAAAATAAGTTAACTTTAGAGCCAAAACATCCAGTTAATAAACTGTATAACCGATTACTGACACTACTTCTAAGATTTATGAATAAAAATTGAATAAATGTACTGGTCAATCGATGTAAATAATCAATGAAATATAAAATAAAAGGGAAGATAAAAATTGGCTGCACAGTGGCACAGTGGGTAGCACTGTTGCAATGCTGCAAGAAGGCTCTGTGTTTAATTCCACCTTGGGTCTTGGGTCTTTCGGCAAGGAGTTTGCATGTTCTCCCAGTGCATGCGTGGGTTCTATCCTGGTACTCCGGCTTCCTCCCACAGTCCAAAAACATGACTGTTAGGCTGATTGTGCCCTCTAAATTGTCCTTAGTTGTGATTGTGTGTATGAGTGGTTGTTTGTCCTGTGTGTTGCCCTGTGATGGACTGGCGACCTGTCCAGGGTGTACCCCTGCCTCTCGCCCGTTGTGAGCTGGAGATAGATGCCAGCAGACCCACCCGACCCCAATAGGGACAAGGGTGTACAGAAAATGGATGGATGGGAAGATAAAAATAAAATATAGGTTCCTGTGGTCAGTTGATAGAGTGCGGGGTGACACTTATACTGTACATATACTTGATTAAGACGTGTGATGGGGGAAGGTCAGAAGATAGAACAAAGCCTCTTAAAACTACAGGAGGTCCAGTGAGCTTCCTGGCTATATAACAAAAGGCTAATTTAGCTGGGGAGCTAGACAATAGGGTGAGAGGAGAACCTCGGGGTAGCCCTCGTGGTAGCCTTCGTTACTCAGCAAACAGCTGATGCTCCGACTAAGATCTCAGTAAATCTCGCTTGGAAAAATGTGTGTGTGTGTGTGTGTATGTGTGTGCATGTGTAGGTATGTGTGTCTAGGAGTGAAGGAATTGGACAAGAGGAGGGTGTGATCACCGTGATGCTAACCAATCACAGTCAGCGTGGCTCATTTAAGAGAACACTGCACAACATCCAAAGCTGTACTACACACAGCAGTTTACAAGCAAAAACAATAAAACAGCAGGCGGTCCGTAAAAAACGGAGTTGAGAAGACGCAGCTCGTAGCAGCTTCTGCAGTAGTCTGACGGCGATGCCGCTGCCGTTCAGAGTCGGAATTTGCTGAAATCTGCGTGGGACACAGAACGTCTGCAAAAACACTTGCAAGGTTTTAGGTTTCCTTTTCCCGAACAGCAGATTTAAAAGGATTAGGGATGTGCAAAGAGTGTCTCCTTAAGTTGAACTGCTCAGAGCTCAACCTGTGGTAAAAAGATGAAGAGGGGAGGCGAAAAACGCTATTTAAGGCACCCTGTGATGTCACCAGGTGGGCTTTCACCTTGGAAGAAATTGGTGTTTGGCCTGATTTCATGTACAAAATTGATTCCCCCAACATGTTCTACTTAACAACAAAAATCTGATATTGATTTTTTCAGATTAACATTAATAATGACAAACACCATACCTCATGCTCTGTTATAAACTAGGTTTAAGTATAGCGGGGATTGAGGAAAAGTTGCACGACGATTCAACACGTTGAAAATGCATCTGGTCCCTCACGGAAAAATCCATTTCTGATTGGTTGTACAGCACACACAATCAATTGCACAACCAAAACATCGGCTATGCCTCAGTGGCCTCTTCTTTCAGACATTTGTCACTGTTATGTTGTTGTCAAAGCTATTTCACTTCTCTTACTTCTTAATTGAATCCACACGACTAAATTTCAACAGCAGGAGACCAGAAGAGAAAGAAGGTTATGTCAGAGGTTTAAGGTTGGTTCCTGACCTTTAACCGCAAAGCAGGAATCCTACTGTGTGGGGCGTTTAGAGGTTTGTGTGTATTTGGGTCTGAAGGCTGTGTTTACTGGACAATACAACAAGGTTTCTGGCTTCACAGATATGCTTATACATATATAATCTTGTGTTCAACTTAATGTGCAAGTCAACGATTAATCAATAAAGAGACAGAGACGGAGGATCTTAAATGCAATACAAAGCATTTGTTAAATCATTTTGGCCAACACGGAGACAGGACCACTCACCCGAAACCAACCGCCATCATTCCGAGATCCTGTCTGAAATTACTTTCTCTGAGTTATCTTTTTATATCTCTTCACTTCTCCGTTGTAGGCGGTTTGGATCACAAACAGTTTCCCATACACACTGGATAGCCCACCCAAAAATGTCTATTTCTGACATTAGAAGTAAGGTTGGGGCTGACATTTAGTACAGGAACTTCTTTATCATTAGTACATTTTATTCAAGGATAAGTACATTCTGTTTAAGGGCTTAGCGCTGTGACAACTTGGAGAAAAACAGGTGCATAACATCAGTTGATAATAGTTCCGAGGTAAGCTGCACCACACACAGAAGGCCTACTGGAAAATTAACGTAGTATTATGGCAATCATAATATAAAATGCCTTATTCCACAATTCACTATTAGTCTAGGGCTGCATAGTGGAGCAGTTGGTAGCACTGTTCCCATGCAAGAAGGCTCCAGGTTCAATTCCACCTTGGGTCTTTCTGCATGGAGTTTGCATGTCCTCAGTTTGCATGTTCTCCCTGTGCATGCGTGGGTTCTCTCTGGGTACACCGGCTTCCTCCCACAGTCCAAAAACATGACTGCACTTCAATTTGTCTTTAGGTGTGAGTGAGCGTACGAGTGGTTGTTTGTCCTGTATGTCTCTATGTTGCCCTGCGATGGACTGGCGGCCTGTCCAGGGAGTACCCCTGCCTCTTGCCCATTGTAAGCTGGAGATAGGCACCAGCAGAGCCCTGTGACACCACAAAGCGGGTTAGATAATGGATATATCATATATGAGTTTTAATATAGCAACACGAGCTTTAATAATCAAGTAAATATAAACTTGAATAATATCAACAATAGACATAATTTGGGGAACATGTAAGACTGTCAGAAGTCTGTTATTATGTTAGGCCACTGTAAAATGTATACAAATTCTCACACCAATGATATTCACTCAATTTCAACAGATTTATTTTCAAACAAAGCCATCTATAAAAAAAAAAACTCCTGATGGTCCTTAAAACTTATAACATGGGACTTATACCATGTTTACTTACCATAAAAGATAATATCCTAAATTCTGCTCTACAGCAGAAAATCTTTTGAATGATCCGGTCAAAGTCTGGACTAAAACATTATTTGGGTGATGGTAGCATGACCTTCAACAGGTCTGTCATGATAGAAAACAGCCACAATTTCTGTTATCTCTCCCAGTTATTACAAATGCTATATTGCAGTTTTTCCACCTAGCGCACCACAACCAGTTCTTCGGTTCAGGGGGTAATTACAGTACGGCCTAGGGCCACCTTTATTTTCTATAACACAAGAGAAAAGTGCAAATAAACAAAACAACAACTCTGTTTTATATTCACATTGGGTACCTTTGTTTGATATAGAAGATGATTGCAAACATTGTAGTGTTTGACAAAAAGGTTAAAGAAGAAATCTTCACACGTGGCAACAAGTGGAGAGTGGTGCTGTAAGTAAGAAAGTAGTGAGGGGTGTGAAGCAGAAAACAGATGTTTTCCATGCCCGCCACCCCCCTTCCTTCATCCTCTTCGTTATTTCACTTGTACTAATAGCCACTTACCTGAAGATGGATGTGCTTGGCTGTGAAGGAATGACTTCACTTGTTAAGTGTTTCCAAAGCTTCTGACTAATCCTTGGTCTCACAGATGTGTTAAAAGAAAATTGTACTTCTACAGTTAAGTCCAGTTTCTTCAAGATCCTTTTGTTGTGCTGTTTGTGCAAAATTGTGACCTTCGAGGCTTGCCAAACAACAAACAGATGTGTAATCGCATACCTCCTCTGATGACTTGGCCAGTCATTTCAAGGTTTACATGTCTGTAAAAACTAAATGTGTGTCAGGATGCAGATATCCATATAGTCTACCTATCTGAACAAACTGGTTGACACGTTTGCAGATCCAGAGGGAAAAAAATCTGTCTGATTCTTATACATTCAATAATAATATACCTTTTTCTTTATCGTCCTCTCATTCTCCTAAATAGCCCCAATTAAGCCTTTTCTCCCCCATGCCTCTCCTCCTAGCAAGCCCCACTGTCCCGCCCATCTCCTATTGTGTGAATGGTGTGTGTTTGTGTGTGTGTGTGCATGGAGAAGGACTCTCAGAAGATGAGCTATTGGTTTGTTAGCTGATCCAGCAGCTCATTGAGCTTATTGTGCTCAAAAGGCCCTCCAGCCCAGCTGGACTCAACAAGTAGCAAGAACGCTCTTTCAAATCTCTTACCTCCTCTCTCATCCCCTCCCCCCTTTTTCATTCCACTCCATCCCACTCTCAAACATATTCCTCCAAGTAATCCCCGACTCACCCAATTTTTCTTTCCAAACATAAACCCACTTAGCTTGTTTACAGCCAAGGCTTGACCAATTCAAAACCTGGGACAGGTTTTTTTTAAAGGCACTAATGAATTGCTGCTTAGATTAACAACAAATTAAAAAAACTTTTCACAAAACATAAACTCATATAATTAGGTTTTCTTGGTATAAAACACACAAATACAAACATATTAACTGGAAAACCCATAATTTATTGGTACTGTTTGACCCGTTACTTTACGGAATTTATTTCAAATTATATGAAAACTTATTGTGGTTTTGCTCTAGAAAAGATGGTAAATGAAGTGCAGAGAGTTATTTAAAAAGTATGCGTAACTTTATTATTCCACCAACATGGTGGAAAAGAACCTTCAATAGAATCCCTAGTTTGTGTGAAACATTCATCATCAGTCATTAGTGTAGGAAATACCGCATTACTCTGCCAGAGAGTGGTGGTTTGAGGCTGTTTTGTAACAATAGGCTAAAAGGGCTTAGATGTGCTCATTGTTTGTATTGTGCAACCAAATGTTTTAAAAACTAGTTATTTACTAGAGCATAATTTACAGCCTTCTGTGAGCTTTAGTTGACTAGGCCTGACTTCACAAAGCTGAACTCATAAATACCAGAACATTCTACAATATTTATTTTTTATATCTATTTACAGAAGATTAAGTATGTGCTAAACACAACATTTCACTTATTTTACATTTTTCTGTTGAAGTCTTTGACATAAAACTCATACCAGGAGTTTACATCAAACCTATTAATCCATATAGACAAATACAGTAAAGCAAGGACTAAGTTCTGAGTGTAATAAAGCAGACTTCATGTGTAACATAAGATGGTAAGTATCCATCCCCTTTCTTTGTCAAATGAAAATCAGAAGAAAGATAGATAAATCAAACCATTGGGCTGAGTAGATCTAACCAATTGGATTACACACACTGATATCTGGGAGGGTTTAACACTCACTTTCGTACATCAACAAACACAGACACACTCACTTAACGGGGACCAGTTGGGTCGACCCAAAAAAAGGGTTTTTGTTCTCAGCTGAAGTTGGAGTTGGATTACAGACTTTTTTGGGTAGGGAGAGCCTTTAAAGGCACTGGGTTAACCTCGTTCAAATATTTCATTTGTTTTTAACCGTTCAAATAAGACATTACCTAAAAGCGTTTTTCAAAATCACAATATTGTTTATTGATCAGTAAAATTAGTTCCCTGTTTTTTTCACAGTGCCCAGCCTTACTTCATGTTGTCACAAACTGAAAGTCTCCTTGAAAAGTTTGAGGCAATTTTTTGGTGATAAGTTTTTCTCTAAATGCTTCTCTTCTGGTAAAGCTGTTAACAACCAGTGAAAGCTCCTTGATACAGTGATGTAAACCTTATCTTGCGGTAATACAGATTTCTTTTGTTGACTTCCCAAGACAGAGAAAAACACTCTCATGTCTGTGTGTGGGAGTGGGAGCTATATTTCAATGGCTCGACTCTGTAGTGGAAATTTTCACACATTTGCCTTTACTTGTGAAATCAGAGACGCTCACTAGTCTCGCATTCATCTGCTGTCTGGAAGGGCAGTCGTTACTAACCATATGCCCACCTATCCTCTTGTCTTCTTGTTTTCTTCTGGTGTAACACCAAACACTTGCACATTTGTTTACTGTGTTTCAAGTACCTTCTGGTTTTCAGGCATTTTCTTGGTGTAGCAATGCTTTTGTATGCATTTTTGATTAAGATTAAAGATTAAATCAGCTTTATTTGCCAGGTACATACAGGACATACTAGGAATTTGTTTTGGTGTAATTACACCAAGACAGCCATTTGCAGGGCCAGGTAGGCAGTAGCGCAAAGGGTCTTGCCTAAGGACCTACACTGGATGCATTTTGCATTGGCCTGGATTTTAACCCATGACTTTCCAATTAGAAGTCAGGCAACATACCACTTGAGCTATTCCTTTGAGAGAATTACCTCACATTTTAAGAAATACCAATAAAATAGATCATCACACAATTAGGTTGAAGAAAATACAGCAGATGAGTTTCATTTTGAGGACAGCAGTGATTGAGGGTTCTCCCTGTTACTGGTTGGGTTCACGATCACCTGTTCGGTTGTTGTGTCCTTGAGCAAGGCATTTCACCCACTTTGCTTGCACGTCAGATTGCAGTGTTGCTTTTGTCAGGGTGAGCCAGGGTGGCTGTGGCTATGATGTAGCTTACCACAATCAGCGTGTGAATGGGCGAATAACTGAACGTAATGTGAAGTTCTTTTTGAGACTTTTGGACCAGAAAATGTCCTGCACATATGAAGGCAACGTAACTTTTCCCCATTGTATATTCCAACACTACGCATTCTGTATTCTAAGTCTAAAGCAGAGACTCACATATACAAAAAAACACATCTTTAAAAATCAAAGGCTGCATTCGGAAATCGGGTTCTTGGAGCATCCATGGATGGAAATGGACAGAAATCGAGCAACTTGACGTCCCACCGTGACATTTCCACAGTCGGTATCTCCCAGTTTGACTTTGCACATGCCTACATATCATTAAAGACACCAATAACTATTTTATCACCTTTTTGAACGGCATTAGCCAAACAGAGAACCTTTTTTTAAAACCTCAAACCCATCAATGCAGATCAGCTGGTTCTGTTCAAACTCCTTGAAAAATAACTCACTTAACTCCGTTTTTTGAGCCAAATTTCTGCGCATGGATGCTTTTACTGGCCTGCATGCTTTCAGACTTGTGTGGGCGGAGCCAGTTAGGTTTTAAATCCACACGTGGTCCCTCGTCGCAGGGCTTGTTTAGCAGCAGCGCCAGAAACTTCTGACCAAAAACCTCATGCCAGCGTCCTGCACACGTCCTCAGTAGCAGCAGTAGCAGGGCTAAACTGGACCGGACCGAGGCTCCGACAGCTCGGTCAGAATGCCATCTCACCCACTCGAACAGTTCCCAGAACTGGAGGACATGATGAGCAAGGTAAAAAAAAAAAAGAGGTCGGAAAATCAAAGTTGAACGTAGAGCAAGTTGGTTAGCTTACAGTGCTAACGTTAGCATGCTAGCTACTCCGCAAGTAGTTTACTTGCTTGTTGTCACGTTTCCCCCCCCCCCCCCCTCATCTCCTAATTTTACAAATAACTTTTTTTTCCCAGTTAAAGTTCACATTCAGTCCTGTTGCGAGTATGTTTCGTGTTTTCAATTGAAACTTAACTTTTTCAGTCGCTCTTAGCGCCCGCGGCGAAGTTTCAAGTTGAAAAGTAAGACGTTTTTTCTTCGTGAATTTGACGACGGTTAGCTTTCTTCCGCTCGTCGCTGTGGCAACAGACTAGTTAAAAACAACGTGTATCTTCCAGGCATGTGACTAAAAGTGTCTTAAGTCAATGTCCAGCCGGACGCAACAGCTTTTTTTTTTTATAGCTGTTTTCATGTTGCTGTTGTGAAAAACCGCTACGTAGAAAACAAATGGGACTGTTTGACAGAGCTAAGTTTTATTGTAAATTTGGCAAAGTTTTATATACGTTTTTTGTTTGTTTTTTACTCTGTATATTTCATTAAAACATACCAACATAACACGAAGTAATCCATTATTTGAGCAAAGTACTTTTCATGAATTGAGTGTCAAAAAGGTCAAATTTCAGATTTTTGTTCAAATTTAATACGATTCTGGCGTTTTTGACAATAGTTCTTCACTGAAACTTCCTGGTGTGTGATATTTTGCTTGGTAAATGTCTTTCTATCCATGCAAAGAAAACATTTATGTTGAAAAGTACTATTTATTTGAAGTTTTTATTGATTAAGTTCATTGTGACCCACCCTGGTGAGAAGCATGGAAGCAGCTGTTGTCATTGTTTGCTGAGGTAGTTTAAAAAAAGCCACGTTGAGACAGAGTCCTGTATAATCTAGTTTAATAAACATTTGACAAGACTGATATTAACTGTGTTTTGTGTTTGTGGAGATGACCAGAATAACCCAGAATAACATGTTGGAATTCTCCTGCCTGTTACTTGCTTTTATTTTATTTTTTTATTGTTGGAGGATGAAAAATCCAAAGTCTCATACTATTAATATCTTTTTAAAAAGACTGGCATGGTTGCAATTTAGGACTTTTTTTTTTCCTTCTCATTTTCTCAATTGGTTGCTTATGTTTCTATATAATGTAGATTGTTTTACTTTAGTGACGTTGTAGAGTAAATGCTATGTTCCCCTCACACAATATTGGCATGAGTCATGCAAACTTTTATTATTTTGTCAGTCCCCCATGAAAAAAATCTTTAATTTTTTGGTGAATTCTGAGGGATTTCGTCCTGTTTTCTCTAATGAAAATGCAGGGAAGTGCGATTATGGTCACATAGTGGTATTGCACTTGTTGAGAACAGGGATTGCTTTGTTGAAAGAAACTTTTTTTGGAACTTTGGAGATGGAGTATTTTTAGCCGACACCCATGTATTGTTTAGATCAGCGGTGCTCAATACGTCGATCGGTTTAATGTTTCACACCTGCTGATTGTCAGTAAAATGCAATTTGTACTGGTTCTGCTCCCCAGCTGAGTGAGTCCTGCATGTAAAGGATTTTTGGTTGTTGAAACACAACCACATGTATGAAAACCTAACAAATGAAGTGCAGTTGATTAAGTTTGTTTTTCTTTTTAGTTGCAAAATATCTTTTGGCAAATAGAAAAAAAAAATCATATGCAAGGATTTAAAGACCAGAGCATATCTACTGACTGCAAAACAAAAAAACAAACTAAAAAACGAATTTTAACAATTTTCTTAATTTGTTTTATAGCATCTTCTCACTCTTGACCTCGGAGTGCAGAACCGACCACATCCCTCTCCTAACCTGGCTGTGAACTCTCCAGGTTACAGCGGAGAGCTGTGTAGAAGCACCTCTTTCTCCCTCTCCTGCCTCCCTGTTGATTCTTCTGATGGCCTGTTTCTGACCTCCAGTCAATGGAGGCAGTCGCCAGAAAGCCCAGCGCTCTCCCAGCCCACTACTGGTGCCATCCATTGGGGAAAGTTAGGTTTCCTCTCCCAGCGCTCCGTCAGCCTGGTGGAGACGAGGAGCGATCTGGGGGCGGGCCTGGACTGGTCCAGGTCGGAAGAGAAGATGTGCCAAGGTGAAATGAGCCCCACTGCTTTACAAGCAGCCGCCTCATCCTCATCCAGCGCCTCGTCGCGATACAAAACCGAACTCTGTAGATCCTTCACGGAGAATGGCCTGTGCAAGTACGGCGGCAAGTGCCAGTTTGCCCACGGCACAGAAGAGCTGCGCGACCTCAGCAGGCATGCGAAATACAAGACAGAGCCGTGTCGCACCTTTCACACCATCGGCTTCTGCCCGTACGGGATCCGCTGTCACTTTATCCACAACAGCGAGGAGGAGAAGAAGCCCATGTTCGCTCGCTCCCCCTCTGCGTTCTCCTCTTCCCTCAACATTCCCCACCAGCAAACAGGCTCCTCCTCCCTGCGCTCCCACAGGCCTCCTCTTGTCAGGCAGAGTTTTAGTTTCGCTGGTTTCCCGTCAGCTCCTCAGGACATCCTTCAGTCTGTCCTGACCGGCGCCACTCCTCCCCCTCCCACTGCAACGTGTTTTTTGGGTGGCTCTTCGGGCTCTCCCAGCTCTTGCGCCGACATCACCGAGCTCCTCTCCAGCGCCTTGGACTCTGCCTTTGAGGCGTCCGGTGCTCAACCCTCGCCGGCCCACGTTCCCCAGGTCGACCTGCGCTCTCCCTTCCTGCCTTCTCCTGACTCGGGCTACTCCCCCAGCGGACTCTCGCCTTCCAGCTCGCCCTCCCTCCGACAGAGCCCCAGCGCCACCGACGTCCTCCTGGGGTCGCTGGGCACCCGCTCCCTGTCCTATACCTCTCTGTCAGACCACGACCAGGACGGAGGCAGCTCCACAAGCTCGCTGAGCGGCTCCGAATCCTGTGGGGGGAGCAGAGACGCCAACGGAAAGCGCTTGGCTGTGTTCAGTCAGCTCTCTGTCCCTTAAAATGCTGCTGTTTTCTGCCTTAAAGCAGCAGAGGGCTTTAAAATAATAAAAAAACACGCACCTGTTCTTACTTTTAACCTCAGTGTATTTCAGCCTGACTTGACACACAATAATTTTGCACCCAGTGTGGCAGTGACTTAATGGCAGACTTGATACATTTTATAGAGCTTGCGCTGTGTGGATTTACGTGGCTAAATTATTGCCCCAACACGCACACCCCACGCTGACGCTTAGCCTACAAAAGACATATCACAGTAGTTTTACATCGACAAATACGCTTTTATTCTTTATCTAGTTTGGCACAATGCCAAAGATAAAAAGCCTGATCAGTGTGACCATTTTGATGATCCACCCCAAATGCAAAATCATTCATATACTGGTCATTAAGTGTTTTATGAATGGTTTGTGTGCAACAAAGCCAAAGATGACATGTTTTTGCAGCTCGAACTTTGCAATTACGATCAAACAAACGCAGAGTGGCCAACGTTCAGGAGTTTGCGCCAATAACTGTACACAGTGTTGTTTATAAGCTTGTGAAATTGTTTTTGTTTGTTTTTTTTATTTGTAAATGTGCAGTCTGAGGTTATGTTTAGATTACCAAACTTAAACCTGGAAGTTAGAGGGTTTTCTTTCTTTCCTCCTTTTTTTTCCGTTTCTTTATAATCAATGTGCCTGTAATGTTTCTATCGGGTCCTGTTAACATTGTTTAGCCAAGATTTTGACTTGATTGGAGAGATGGAAACGGAGAGGCTCATCCTTTTTATGTTTTCCCCTACGATGCAATAACACGAACTGTTACGGTGTCTCTTCTGTTACCAGCTTGGGGGCACCAGTAACATGACTAATCAGCATGTGTAAGCTAGTTTAAAGCACAAGATGCCAGTTAATGGCACTTGGCTTTGGAATGTTTAAATTAAATCCTTAACGTATCTGTTCTCCCACCCCCCCATTTGGTGCCAAAGGGGTATTTGAATTTGACACAGATATTACCCTAAGTGAGTCTTTTTTTAAATTTTACTTAATACAATTTCTCGCTCTCAACCACGGGTGCACCATTAAATCTACATCAAATATTTCAGTTATTTTCGTCTCGTTGCATCTCTCCATCATTCAGCGTTGATCTTTGCTGTTACGGCTTTATATTGTTCTCTTGATATCCATTGGAAATGTCTGTTGCCTTACTGAATTAGATCTAGCACACTGTAGAGGTTTAGGGAACGTATGTTTAGTGTTCGAGAAACATTACTTGGCTGTGTTAGGTTCTTTTTTTTGTCCTTTTTTCCCGTTTTGTTTACAGTGTAGTTAGACGAACGTGTGTCGGGATGTTCCCGCTCTATTTAATAAATCGCCTATTTTTTTCGACAAGTTTGACACCTGTTTAGAGAAAAAAGGTGATCATCTTTAGTAAATTAATTTCTTTAATTTATTTTAATGTATTTATAGAGGACTTCTCTGTTGATGCTTGTATCGAGTTTAATATATTTGGGTTTCTTCTGCCTTTTGTACTGAAAATAAAGTTTTTTTTCTTTTTTTTAAAGAAACGTGATTTTTTTTCGTTGCTTTTTCAGTTAACAGACTTGACAATGATGTAAAAAGTATGACTTCCGTTTGCTTCGGCTCTTTGCGCCGTTTTTTTTCTACTAATGCGTCCGCTATGATGCAGGTGGTTTGCACCTACAGCCATTAACAGGTTTTTTAGTTGCAGCATGCAGGAAGGAAGGAAGCAGGAAACGAGTGAAATGTAATCTGGTTTGTGTTGCTGACTGCAGTTCCCTTGTGACCATGAATGGTTGAGGTTTAAATTTGAAGATCAACAGCAGCCTTGCATTGTCTGCTCATTTTATATTTATATAAGAATTTCTTATAAAAGAATCTATGCATTTGGCACTCATCAATATAAACGTATCAAAAACACACAGGAGAGGGGTGTTTATTGATCAAATGTGAACATTTTTTTGCTTCTCTGCCATTTTAACTCCTACAGTAAATCTAACTACAGTGAAAATAAATCGTGAAATAATCTAAAGTATGCTTGATTTTGAGTTCGACCTTCACTATAAGTAGAGATGTGAGAGCAGTGAACCCCAAGATGCCATGTTTGACACCTTTTGCTGAAAAGTCCATTAGGACTTTTTTTTTCAAATAATCCTAGTTTTAAAAAAATCAAATAGTATTAGGGCTTATTTCTATTTTTTTCTTGAGGTTTGCTCATGTTTTACTACTTTAGCGTTGGTAATCATTCTTTCCACACAAAAAACAATACCTGTTGAAGGGTATGAAAAGCTGTGTGGTTTTAAATATAGCCATGTGTAGTCAATAGCAATATATTGATGAAAACAAGGTTGCTGCTTTAAATCATTGGCAGCTGTCCTCATATTGAAGCCTTTTTTGGTCAGGGATTGCTGCACAATCCAAGCGTTCTCCAATGAAAAGTAAAAAACAGTATTTTTGTAGACTGATCATCCAGGTTTTACCACAAATCCGTATTTGGGGTTATGGCTGTACTTTGACTCAGCCCTACTAAAACATAAACCGGTTTTTATCCAAGTGGTTTGCTTTGCCTGAAGTTGCACCTCTTTCCAAATTTGAAATCCTAATTCATTTAACGGGGTTTCTTCCACAATAGAAATGTATCTTCCCCGTCTCTGCTAAAGAATAATACCCCAGCATGCTGCTGCCACAACTGGGTATGGAGTGTTAGTTCTCCACTAAGAATTATATTTAATATATCAACAACATGTATGCTTTAGGGTGATCTTGGCAGAACAGCTACATCTATATTTACAGTGTTTCCTGCATGGCTGTGTCCTTGACACCTTGTGGGTTTGTTGTGGTTTTCCTCTTTCTTTATGCACAACTTAAAATGTCAACAAATCCTTAAGTTAAACAAAATGTGTGCAAGAAACCCATCCAAGTAACTTAAAAATACACTTTGACATGCTCAAATAATTGGGGGGAAAAGAAAAAACGACAGAAATAAAAATAAAAACATATTTGTTTCTTATTTTGAAAATGAACTTAAGTGCAATTTATTTATGTATGACAGGAGTTTTCTACCTGTTCAGTACTACCATTGTGTGTATTACTATCATATATGAAGTTAATGGGGTCTTCAGTTCTCTAAAAAGGGGTGATAAATCATTCAATAGAAATTAATTTCCCAGTTCACCAAAATCTTTTCTGCAAAGCAGTTATCTTTTGGACATAGAAAGGATAGGTAGCTACATAAACAATATTATGAAATCAAATGGGAAATACAGCACTTTGTTTGTTTTACGTATTTGACTTAAATGTTTTTGAATTATGAGAAAATTAAACTTCAACATGATTAATCATCACGAGTTTAGCAATTATTGCCAAGAAAAGACATACATAAAATACATTGCTATCATTAGCAAAATTTATAGCAAACAAAAATAATGCATTAGCCAAGTCATTTAAATATTTAGGAAATTAAAGTGCTCCCAAGAGGAATCCTTGTGGGACCCCAGATTATATAACAAGGTCAGATATGCACCCACTGAAACTAAGAAATTAAGATAATTACAGGTTTTACTGCATAGCCAGTAAGTGACGGTTTAGGCAAAATATAATTAAATGCAGAAGTTCCTTTACACACCGGATGACTACTTCTTGATCAGTTAACTTGTGAGTGCAACAGTTTTGTATACTGGTAAAAAAAGAATAGATGCGCACATTTAGATTTGTACTTCTAAACACTAACATTGCAATGCCTTAATTAGAATGATTCCTAATTAACAGCTTAAAGTTTGTGGTTGTATCATGAAAGAATTTGGAAAAGTTCAAAGAGCAAGAATATTTTTTGGTGGCAATGTCAGGATGTTTTTCTCAGTCTTATGTTTAGTGATGCACATAAAGATTGAGCAGTAAAAGCTGTTGGCCACACCCCTTTTTAACTTTTTTTCTGTTCTTAGCAGACTGAGGTGTGCCCTAGTTTAATCTTCTGTAGTCTAGTGACCAACACATGGTTTTAGAGGCATTTTTTGTGTGTTTTATTGGTATTAACATGTATATTTTCGTTCTGTGATCATCACAGAAGGTATAAACCTGTAAAAGTGCTTATTCAATTTAAAAAGGAAGGCCGATCCTCCTAAGAATTCTCTCTACTGACTCACAAGAAGTATTATTTTTTTCAAGGCCTATTATCTTGACTCCACAACAGCAGACAGGCCGGCTGTCCTGGGAGTGATTGGCTAGCTGTGCAGGGTTTAGAGGCATGTGTGTGCTTGTATGGGTATGTGGCATTGTTTCCTAGAGACATTATCCCACACTCCTGCGCTGCAGGACAGAGGAAAGGCAGGCAGATGGCCGCATTCAGGTCCACCACAGGTCAACATATGGGCCGTGAAGACAAAGTTTGTGTTTGTGTGTGTGAGAGTGACTATCCCACCATGCATGGGTGAAAGAAGCTGAATGAATTGATATTGGGGTGGGGGGTGAAAGGCAGTGAGAAAAAACAAGTGGTGGGAGAGTTGGAGAGGCATACACTGTGTCTTCCCATAAGATAATGAAAATCAAACAGCGATACGGCTGTAAGTCGACGGTACAACAATGCATTTTAGTAGCTCAGAGTGGAATTCTGTTTTATTTCCTTCATGAAAAATCCAGTATGGAGAGATTTTTCTTCATTCTTTAAGTAAATCTCAGCTATTGGAATTAAAACCAAACTAAGAAGAAAAAAACAACTATATCTAATTAGGAATGTTGCTGTTATTACAAATTCTTACCACAAAAGCACAATCTGTCTAACCCGTTATCCTGTATGGTATTTGTCTGCAGTTCAACTAATTATCAGACATGTTTTCTGCTCAAATATCAATATTCTAATTTTTTAACCAAGACAAATTATATGCTGTAAAACAAATGAAATAGGTGCAACATAGTTACATAAGTAACTATAATGCAGCTCTTACCCTAGTTTTTATTGGGGGTAAGAAATAAAACAATTGCCAACTTAACCTTTGCAGAACTTACCAAAATGTTTCATTGTGAAGACAACTTTAGTTTACAATCATCCTAACTAGAATCCAGAGATTTTCTATCATTAAGAAAAAAAAAAATTATTTTTTCTTCCCTTTTTATAAGTGTGTCTGGAAAGTTTAAGGATGCAGCCACTTTTAAAACCAGGTTTTACCTTTTCTTCATCTACCACATTTTAGTTTTACTTTAAATTGCAAAGGATGAACAGAGAAAGATTATAAATGTTAATCTTTACAATGAAACATATTCCATTGTATATTTTTTTTAATTTGTTTTTGAAACAAGAAATTTTAAGGAAATTCAAAATTTGATCAAAAGTCGAAAACCTGTCATTTTTAAAGAAGACACCTATGCAACCTTTATGGTTGGAAATAGATGGGTGGTTTTAAAGTTGATCTGTAAATCCTTGCTCAGAAACCCATCTCGTATTTCTCTGTACATGTCTGGTAAACTTTGGTTACAGAAACATAGATAGTTAGGAGAGCAGGTCCCGAGACCCCACCTCCACCCCCCTCTGTTCGTGGTCCACTCCGAGTCCTCTGGGCAACAAAGGGGAGGGGAGATGTAAAAAAAAAAAAAGTGCCCCTGCTGAACTGTAACTATAGTCCCTCAGTTTCACTGAAAGACTTGGCCTTCGTATAACCGTACTACTCGACAGAGGAATTTGTTTGCAGGTGAAAGGAAACACCCCCTGACGACCACTTTTACACCTTTGTTAACCTTTCCTGCTTCCTCCAAACCCACTGATTCCAACAACCTCCACTGAAAAAAAGGTCCCCCTTTCTTCTTTTCTTCTCCCTTCAGCCTACTTTCTAGGCTCTCCGTTTTCTCCACCTAATTTTCTTTTCTAGCCCACTCTGCTAATCTCCTCCTTCACCAACTTTCTAAAACTCTACCCCCGCTCGGTCTGTCTCTAATCCCTCCTCCTGATTATTTTCCTCTCAAGAAAGGATTTGGGCTGTTTAATGGGTTGCAACGAACAGGAAAAGACTTAGCTTAGCTGCAGAGTTAAACAGATGACTGAGTTCCTTAGTCTGCATTTTTTTTATAATCCTCTGCATTCCTATGGTTGAATACAAATTTCATAAAGCCCATTTTACACTGTGCAGTCCCACAGGTGAAAAATAACTATTCACCGTAACCCTTCTTGAATACTTATAAGGTCATTTGTCCAAACTTGTTTTTGAGACATTCTAACAGCAGAGCTGTAACAGCAATTTGAGGCAACAGCAATGGCAAGAAAAAAAAAAGATGTTAAGCAATAAATGTTTAAATTTCAAAAGTAGAAATAAAAAAATAAAAAATCGAGTTAAAGCAGGCCAAAAATATCCTGAATTCACACTCGGTGCTCATTTTACAGCACACATAAACCAACATCAGGCTTTTTAAATGTGACCTTTCCAATGCTTTCGGAGGTCTGCCTAGTATAAAAAGTACCCCTTTTATTACCAGTGTGTAATAAAGTTAACAGATGGTATGTGAATTCATAGAAGGGAAAGATATATTTTGAGTTTTTACATTTTTTTGAGTTTCTCAGTTTCCTGAGGCTTGAAGTAAATAAATAACTTGTTTTAGCCTGAAAAAGAAAACATTGTAGACCACTTTAAAAGATCATAAGATTAATAAAGGTTCTCCAGACTGTAAAGTTTCAGAAACAGGATATCCTTGACCTGTAGACAGTCAACGTGTCATTAAAATGCCAGCAGGATTAAAGACGATGGCAATGGAGGGTGGTGATTTACACACTTTAATGCAAATATCACATGTTTGAGATTTTGTCAGACAAAGCCTCCCCCTCCTCCACGCCGTTCTCTTACAAACAAATGCAAGCATTAGGAGTTTAGAAATAGATGGTAAATAGTTATTTAACAGTTCATACGTATAGGTAGTCTGTTTTTCCGAGTGGTTTTCTTGAGAGTTAAGGTAAATTTGAGCAAAACCGTCAGAGAAATTATTCACAGTTTTTCAGTTCTCTTACAATAAGCTATTGAGATTTTTATCTGTCCTTATCACTGTGTTAAATACAAGAGTTTGAGCCGTTTCAAACTTTAGTAGCTTTTTTGCTGCAATTTATACCCAATAAGCCATATTTGAATGTGTTTTCCTATCCTTCCTTTTTTAGTAAGGGACTAAGAGAAATGTAGGTGATGGATTACGTCATGAAGAAGGGGACCAATCTAAATGAGTAAAAGAAGTTAAACAGCTACATTTTAGATTTTGTACATTTTCATTTAACTTTTTGTCTAAAATTATTCTACTGCAAAAAACAAAAACGTAGGGATGCAAGTCACCAGTTCTCACTGGTCTTAGTTGTAAATTTTAACAGCCAAATATTTAAGAGGTTTTCTGCAGAAAAACACACAAAACCAATCTATAATTTATGTGCTACAGGTAAATCTTTAATGTAACTTTTAATGAGTATATATTTGCAAATGCAATTAAAAAGGATTACAGCTGGAAAGTGATCCTGGGTGACCACGAGTTTACAGTAAGTCTACTATAAAACTCATTTGAGAAATATTTTTTTTTTGTTTCTGACTGAAAGCCTAAAAAGATCACAAGTGGTGATATTTACCATCTTTTTCCCCCCAGAAAACATAAAAAAATACATTAAGAAGTACAATAAAAGTAACTATGTAAAAGTAAAATAAATGCACCAATGAAGCCTCCATCTGTAACCTATTGCTTCATTTCTCCCTCTGGTGGCTTAAAGAGGCCACTGCCTTCAACAGAAAAACATCAATTTAAAATGTCCATGTAGTGAATATTGTTTATTACATCCCAGTTTTGTTATTTGTACATACCACAAATTAAACTTTTAAAACAATTGTTTTATATTCCAGTTTTTGTACAAATAACTCAAAAAAGCATTTTAAAGAACACGATGTGAGAAAAGATCAACAAATCAAATCAGGTCAACTTTGTAAATGTAGTATTTTATAGAAGTAGGACTTGTTTACTAGTGGACGTTCTTTTTAACAGACCACGGTGAACCCACAGATTGTGATAACACATTCTTATGCAGGCTAGGCTTGAAGACGAATAAGAGCTGCCTAAAACCATGTGCAGGCAACATTAAGTCAGAATTGCCACCAAAATATGAGAGGAGGCAGCGCAAAACACCAGGCCTTGATGCAATTCCATTGTTCTGGATTTCTCACTAACTTTATTTATTTCTGGTCACAAACGTTATCACTGTTTGCAAACACCAACGTTTCCAACATTTGGCAAATAGTTTGACGTTTAAGCTTCATCTGAAATTCAAGTGATGTCCTAAACTGACCTCAGGTTTGCATTAACTTTAAAAATCAGGGAGCAGCATACAGAGATCATTTTTAACACACCACTCATGGCATTGGTTTTATTTTTTCCTTTTGCATTTTAGTTATATCTGCTAATGGCAAATTGTTATATTTATTGTTCAGGTACAACATTTTTGTTCCTGGGTGTGTTGATTCTGTGCATCAATATATGTCAGATTTTTGCGCATTAAATATTTTCTTTTTACAAAACCATTCAGAAGACTTTAACTATGTGAAATATCCATCTTCTGTTTCAGACTGTTGTGAATAAATGTTTATGAAGTTAAACTAAGTGAGCTTGGTCAGAGTCAACCTGTAACATACTTAAGGCAAGAACTGATTTTTATATATTACACAGTTTAAATGTACGAGTATCTTAATCAGTGACAAAGAGGAGGAAAAAAAAGCTGCACAAAACCACAAGCTAACTAAAAAGTCTCGTTAGTCATCTTTGGCCGGTCAAAGTCCAAACGGCGGTTTTCAGGATCTGAGTAGTTCCAGTTGATCCCTTTGTGATCATCTACTCCAGTGTCCATTATGATTGGTGAAAACGTACGTACGACCTTCCAACAGGTCGGCACCGTTTCGACAACCAGATCACAGCTTCTGGACTACCACCTGAAACTTACCTGGTAAGACAAGAGGCAGAAAAAGTGAACCGTTATAATAAACCATACAAAATAAGGTAAACAAAGGGACACTTTTGAACTTTTAATGTCTGCTATTGCAGGGAAATGTTTTAGGATGGTACTAGTTGATCTCTGCAAAGTATCCGATCCTGTTGAGTCTAAGCTATTACTTAATGGGCCAAACATTTTGGGTAAAAAGGATACTTAAGCTATGGTGTTTTGCAAGGTTCAATTCCGGGCCGCATTTATTTCTATCATTTTATTGGCTGGCATCATACAAACGTTTTTTAGACAGTTAGGCTTTCATTTATTAATTTTATCCCATATAAAACAAATGTTATAGTTTTTTTTGTACAGTTCATAATTGAATTTTTATCTCAGTTTTTTGAATAATGTGTCTAAGAGGTCCTTTACAAACGTTTATTTTTAATGGCTTGCTTATAATTGCAGCTACCAGCTGATCAAACAACAACCCACGATGTTCAAGTTAAATATCTGATTTACTGTTTGGAACCTGTGAACGCATCACACCTCAATCCTGGCTAAAGGAAAATAAATCATGTAATGATACACCAGTAGAACTTACAGGATGGCATGATGGAGACCTCCGCCGTCACCACACTCTCCAGACCGATGTTAGAAAGAGCTCCTCTCACCACACCGCAAGAAAAAGCGAGATACTGAAAAATTTTATGAAAAATCAGCGACAGCCTCGAGGAAACAAACGGAATTTTAAGTCAAACATTTTATCTCCTTGCTTGTTTTAGACCCAAATTTACCAACAATGTATGATTCCATTTGAGAGTATTGGATGTTAATTATGTACCTTAGGGGCCTGGTCTAGATATTGTTTCCCACCAGAGAACTGAGTCAGTAAAGCAAACTTGTTGTCCTGTAGGACATATGTTCCCTGTGGAGCAAAACACGTGTTTAGAGTAAGTCATAGGTTTAGTAATTCTCTTCTAAAGCTTCACACAGATTTAGAAATTCTGCCATTCCCCAAACAGCTTTTCACCTCATCTAACAGAGTCTGCCAAGAGATGAAAGGTTAGGAGGAAACATTTGAGGAGCTTTACAGGCTTTTGGTTTTAGCTTAAATGCTGCCTGTCATTTATGGAAACCCTGGGAAGGATTGGAGGCTTTCCACCAAAATTTTGTGTTGCAGTTTGGGCGCAGAACATTCTATCCACCAGAAATACAAGTATGTCTTCAACATCGTTGAACATCATCAGAAATGTTTTATGCAGCCAATTAATTAATTACATACAGAGTGACATTTTTGAAGGATTGCAATAAAGATCAGATAAAAAGGATTTGTTACATTAACACCGGTTTAATCCAACACAATTGTATGCAGACCTCACAGTTGTTAAGCAGCTAATGATTACCTCCACAAGTAGAGGAGCCAAACAACTTTATTAAAAAGAAGGCTAATACAAGCTGTCTCCAAGCATACTCATAAAAACTTTGATGGAAGGAAGAATGGCAGAAAGCTGTGAACACCCAACAGGGAAAACCTGTAGAGGGTGAGTAGACTGAATGACTGCGCAGAAATAAATGTGCTTCAGATCCAGATAAATGTTTTCACAATCAGTGATAAAAACTGTTAACTAGACTTTTTGCCTAATTACTTGGTGGTTTGTCCGGAGGTTGTCCACTTGTCTCCTAAACACTCTAGTCCAGAAGTCCTTACAGATAAACTTCATTATATCCAGCTCATCCTTGAAGCTGGGTGTGTCCCGTGTCAACCTGCAAACCAACAACAGATCAGATATTTATTATAAAGGAGATTGACAGTCGCATGTGGCGGTAAACACTCATTTCTGCAAGCGTCTCCTACCTCTCGATGAGTCCTTGGCCCACCTTGAAACCCATGGCTTCCAAGAGAGAAATACACACCGCTCTGTCCTTGGGTGAAAAAAAAACATATAGATATGGAAAGGAAATACTTAAGAATATGATCTATGATATTTGGGCAAAAACATGTCCTGTGGTTGTGTAAATACAAAAAGGACAAGTAACAACATGTGCTACAGATATGCAATTAACGAAACCCTAAAAGTTTTAATGTTGCAGACAAAAGCCCCGCTGTAATGGTGGTACCATCCAATTTACCTCACGTCAAAGAAACTTTACATAAAGAACACTGCACCATACACAAAATAACCTCAAATGTTTGCCAAACATTGTCAGCAACGTGTTGGGAATGTTTTTTTTTTTAGGATGTACATCTGCAGTTAGATAAATGTTCGCGTTGTAACGAATCATAAACGGTTTCCATTCAAATGCAGATTTCAGCTTAGCTATAAATGGATTTAAGGCTTTAATAGAGACACCTTGTTGTTCACCTCCCCCTTGCTCGACTCTTGCTCGTTGAAGATGTGGGAAACCATCTCCATGTGGAGAAACTCAAACAAGGACTCATCTGCCATTCTGTCAAAAAAAACAAAAAAACAACAACAATCAAGGTGAACATAGAGCTCAATGGAGGAAGAGGAGAGCAAACGGACCTGCTTGTAAACATCAGAACCCTGTTCCTGTTTAGCATTAGCTAGCAGGATATGGTCAGCAATGAATTGTTTTTTTTTGTTTTTTTCAGCTTAACACAATAAGCTGTAATGAAACATAGTTGATAGAAACTAATAAAACCACCAATTATTTAGAGATAAGCCATTCAAAAATCGCCTTAAATGTGATTTTAGCTCTATATTATCCTACCTGTCTATCTGCCGTGTTCCACCAGCTAGTTTCTGCTTCTCAGATCGCGCTCGATTTCTCCACCAGGGCAACCCCTGACAGAATATGTGGGAGACGTTAAAGCTACATCAATGCATGTACATATACGGTTAGTCAACATGAGAAGAACCGTAATTGCACTGCAAACAACGAACTGAGCCATTACAATATTTTACCGAGAGAACAGTCTGCTATATACTTAATAAAAGGGGAGGTTTACATCTAGGCGTGTCTTTGAATTACGCCGGTGATTACACACAAACGCTACAACACTTCAGGCAACCAATCAAGATGCTATACGTGTAGATCACGTGGCTTCACAGATCCGATTCGATTGGTTCTCTACTTCCTCGCTCATGTGATTGTTTTAGCACAGAGAATATTTGAGGTGTTCTGGTCATAATTATGCTACTATGTTCATTTTAAAACGTAAACCGTGGAGAGCGTGTAGCTGAGCCTGTTCCCGTGCCCGTCCGGAATTGTTTCGTCATGTCCGGCAGCAGATACCCGATAGTCGTGCAGGGCGAGGCGTCCGAAACGGACTCTGATGATGAAGTTTACATAACCTCTCTGACTTCTCATCAAACCACCACGGGAGGAACCAAGGTTAGCACACTCGATGTAACTTGATCAGTCGATCAAACAAACGAAGAAACGATAATCATTTGTCTAAATGCGTGTCAGGTTCCAGGGGAAGCCTCCGAGACGGACAGTGAGGATGACCCGCACCAGGCGGCCAGAGCCTCGCCGATGGCTCAGGGAGGCGCTCACATACTCCGGAGGGAGCTGCCGCCCCTGATTGTGCTCAGAGACAACCCTGAAGTGCAGTCCGTGGTGGAAGACAGACCGAGCCCTTCACACAAGCCCCACGGTGAGGAGACAGCGCTGGGTGAGACCAGGGGAAAGTCATGTGGAGGGAAAACACGACCAGGAACTAGCTTGGAAAAAGGGGACCACAGATCCAACTAATGAGTGATGCAGAGCTTACTTCTTATGTTTGATAATATATTTCATTAAAACTACACCAATCTTATTGACTGTTTTTTGTTGTTTATACTGATTGCAGTCAATGGTGGACAAAATACTTAATTACTCAAGGGAAAGTACTGAAGTGCTTCCTTTATTGAACAGTTAAGTATTAAAATGTACAAACTATACGCTCTGCTAATATCAGTAAATTGCTTTACTGTTTTCTGAATGCAAATTCTTCGAATTTTTAGACCACCAGTAAAAACATGTAGCATCAACATGCAATAATTACCAACATTTTTCAGACATCATTTCTACAGGTGGTTTCTTCAAATTATCTGGGCCTCAGTTTGCGGCTTGCCGGATCATAGTGACGCTCTGGATTTGTCAAGCTAATAGATGATAGGAACTTTATTCCCAAAAATATCATTCTCATTGTGTGCCTGAGTTCGTCCTTGCGTGAGAGTTCGCAACCCTGGACGACAATGACGTATTTCCGCTGTCTGGGTGCATTTCCAGAAAGATAGACGACAACGGTAGATTGCAAAGGTTTGGTCGCCCCAAAAAGGAACGACTAACGACAAGCGTCGTTTAAATGTAGGGGTGTCGACAAGACAATAGTTGTCTTTGAAATATAGTAAAGAGAAATCGGTTTCCCAAAAAATAAATCAGTACAGACACTCCAAAAATGTACTTTAGTCGCGTGTTTAGGTAAATCCAAATTCAGATACAGTCTTCTTCACTGAATCAATGTGGAATATTTAATGACTTTCAAGTCCAGTGTTTTATTGGGTTTGTATCCAACTCAAAATGGCTGAAATGCCACAACATTTATTGACAAAGTTAAAAGCTTAGATATATCTAAAAGACAACACATTTTTGTACATTGGTAGTGAAGGACAATATGAAAAGACATAAGTATTATATTATTTCAACAGGCTTCATTTATGAAAGAACACAGTGAAATTACATGTTCACAAGTGACTTTACATATAAATTTGTGATCAACTTAAACATATCAACAAACTTAAAGGGTCTTCATCGGTTTGTTTAGGTTTTTTTTATATATTGGGTAGCTTTTAAATTTCAGTCCCTGTTCTGTCTGTTCATAATTCTGTTAGCAGGTGACACCCTTCTTCAGCAGAAGCTGCAGGAGTCCAACAGCCGGCTGTATACTGATGTGGGGCAGATGGTCCGGCAGGTTTATGGCAACACCAGTAAGGAGGTATGTTGTTTGATCCTGAAGTAATCCTCTGTCAATGTATTAGTTAAACTGTATTCAACTTCTTTATCTTAGCCTTAAAAGTAACCAATAATTCCTATTTAAAATTGGAATTTGTAGCAATGTTAGAAACCTTTTCCAACCTAGCAGAGATCCTTTGTAAAATCTGTGGTATATACTCAAATGGAGGACCAACAAATACAGTTAAAATTATGTGGTGGCTGTTAAACAAGCTTTGATTTCTGATTCAGTAAGAAGTGCCTTCTTCTCAGTTTCATTTGTTCATTTTTGCGTTTGTGAATAAGGTCCACAGTTTGACATCTCAGCTGAACACATCCCAGAGCGCCATCATCAATGCCTCCCACAGCATCCGATTAATCCTGGATGATCTCAAGGCTGTGTCCGAGAAGATCGACATCATCACCAGCTGTCAAATACTGCCTGATATCGACATCCAAAATTCTTCTTGATTAACTTCGCCTACACCTTAATAATACATCACAGTCACAGATTTTTTTTAAAACGCATCATAAATATACATTTATTAAATGTAGCGTAAAACACAAGGATGAACAGAATATTGTTTTATTCTAAATAATGAATACTTCCCCTGTACATAATATTAAAGCATATTTGTAAAACTATTTGGAAGTCACATGTCACTTACTGGTTGTAACTTCACGCTTGTAAGAATTTAACTCAACATGTAATATATTGAATATTTAAAGCAAGTAGGATTGTAATAAAATTTTAATATTTGATTGCTTTGGTTTATGTCTAACCTTGTACTGTTCAGTTTCTGGTATTTTAGTAGAATATGGCTTATTGTTGTTTAAAGGAACATTGCAAGCAGGAAAGCAGATACAACCATTGAAGTTTAATAACCACAAAAATATGTTACTGTCAACACTTCAGGTAATGAGCAAGCAATATTGAGATGAGGTAACATTTAAGTAAAATTTTAAAAGTAAAATTAACGATTTTGTACAACAAACAATCACTATTATATGAACTTAACAAAATACATGTCAAATATATTTCAAACTGCTGTTGGGGGGGGGAAAAAAAACAGTACATTTCAAACACCAGTCTCAATTATAAACATGCAATAAGCTACCAAACAACCTTTTGTTCACTATAAGAAAATCTACCTCAAGTCATCAATAGATATATTTAAACATCTCGTATGATTTAGACAGGGGTGTAAATATACACCAATACCACAACCAGCAGGTTGAGAACGGTGCCCACAATACCCAAAATCCCAAGTAAATGATCAGGGTCAACTCTGCATCCCTTCAGCTTCTGGTGCAGACTCTGAGTGTCAGCTGCCTAGACAAAAAAAAAAAAGATATAGATGCACATTTGAAATGTCTTATAGGCCAGCTGATCTCATGGATAATATTTAGCATTATTAGCTGGCTTTGTTTACCATACCACATATATCTAAATATTTATATATGGTGATTCTGTTTCACTAGAGAATAACTAACTCCTGACTGTAAGGTGTTCATTGAGACAACCAATGTAGCACCAAGGTTTTTTTGTGCTGAGCGTGTTGTGTTGTGGCTTTATAAAGATAATACCATAAAAAACATATAGTAGAAATATGTGACATTTAACAACTATCTTTTAAATGAAGCCGAGGGTCTCTGAACACTTGTATTTTTAAAATGTGTCTCTCTACGTTTTTCTATGATTTTATATGTGTTGCTCTAAATCTAGTTTTTGGTTACTTTTGAGGCTCAAATCAGGAATCCAGATGGGTTATATTTTTCCTTTAGGACAAAATAAAGAGTATTTTGCTTTTGAGCAATTAAGGTGAAATCCTCCGCTACCTTAAAATCCATCCTTTACAGAGAGAGTCATTTTCTAATTCTCTTTTTTTATCATTGAAAAAGATATTTGCTCCTCCTCTTCTCCAGCCTTAAAAAACAGAAGGACGATGGTTTAGACTATCTGGACTAATACGGAAAAAATATATTGTTTTACTGCTATTGAAGTATTTCAATTTTTCTATTTAAGAAAAAACAGTAAAATATAAGAAGTGATGCATGATCCATTTTCATTAACAGACCACTACCTGAAATTTCCCAATCATTTAAAATCAAATAAATCCATGTGTAACATTTGTGGCTCAATGTAGGTTTTTGAAGTGTATTGTGAACCTACACTAGTTACCCAGTAGATGGTAATGTCTGGTGTGACATTTTAGTGATCAAGGTGGTGCTGGCTCTGTACAAGTATATACTTTTAAACAATCACACACAAGGAAAAATCTGTTCCCCCCGTAGCTTAATCCGACATGCAGTTTTGTAATATGAAACTATTTTCTTAACTGTTTTCTCTTCAGAATTTCTAAATTTATTTTCACTTGTTATTGGTTGTTTAAGGGCAGCTGTTTCTTCAAACAATTCAAATGCATTTCATTACTCGGATCAATTTATAAAATCAAAAGAAATCATGGTGCTTTGGATATAAAGAATTATGGGTTTACTTGTCTGGCCCCTGAGCTTTAAGATAAACAAATTCTGTAAAACCCTAATCTAGTACTTTATTTTAAGACTATTTAAAATAAAAAATTAGAAGAATTAAAAGTTAAATTGAACATTTTAAGTTTACCTCTGTGGCGCTCCTCTGTCCTCTGTCTTGTCTTTGCACTGCTTTGGGTTCCATTTCTTTGCCTGGAAATATTTCCAGTTTGAAGAAAATTTAAAAAAAGCAAGAATTTAGCAACTCCCAGTTGAAAAGCAATGTCTGATTTCTTACGCAGTTTATGAAGGGCAAGAATGAGTGCACCTTTTGTAGCTGTTGGAGATTAATTCTTGTGTTTTCTCTTGTCCACGGGCTAAGGAGGCTCACAAGTCTGTGATAAATGAGGGTTATAAAAGGATGCAGGTCTGTTTTATTGTGCAGCTTACTGTAAAGAGTGCCACACAGTGCAAAGGCACTTCTCAGCTGTCCTCCCATAGTTTTGGCATAAAGTCTCATTAAAGTTGGCTCATAAGTGCCTGTGTACATCTGTGTACGGATGTCCAGTGGGAATGTTTTAAAAGGGGATCAAAAGGCCGCCAGCGTGACAAAGACTCTTCTGAATGTGTTTTCTCGTGTTTAATTGTTGCTAAGGAATAAGAAGAGCCAAGTTACAGATAATTGAATATTATTAAATTCTCTTGAGTCACTAGTTTGTAGGACTACTGCATTTATAGCCATGCATCGTTTTTGTGGTACGTCTCTACCTTTGTGCATATAGAGACAAATAGATTTGTTTTCCTTTCAAAATCGTTTAAGTTCAGTAAGAATCGTTGGAGAACCTGTCTGAATGACAGGATTTAGATCTTGCATATTCCCAGTTGGGCTTTTTCAGTTTATACTTAGATATTCTATGCAGCTCTGACTTTATTATTATTGCTTAGAATATCAAAATAATTTACAATAGATACATACATTTTATTTCCAAGAAAGTATATGACTCAAATCTATCATCATGGAAAAGTCCATGTAGAAACATGCATGTGACAACAATTTTTCCCCCAATAATAAGGAAGCTATAATCTGTTTCTCAGAAACATTCTTGGAGAGCCTATTACTGAAAGAAGCATAATTGCTTTTTATGACCGTAAACCATTTTTAAAATTCATTAATCCAAAAGTAATTCAATTGCTGTACAGCACTTTCCTCATTTGTTGCCACTGTAAAAATAAGTTGTTTGGAAAACCTTAATATAAATTAATGTTTTATCAAAGTTGTACAGTATCACACTGAAGAGATATTTATACCATTCTACCCATGACATTTTGAGGTTTCATTTGACCAAAATCAACTTACTGTACTGGCTTTATTGTTGCTTTTACCATTCTTCTGATCTGACTAATTTTAATCAGCATAAGTGAAATAACCAGCTTAGAATAACTACTAAGTAAATTCAAGTCAAATGTTAACTACTCTAATACAAAGTTTCATCTAACCCAAGTTAGAAAGAATGAAAAAGAAAGGGTTGGTTTGTTTCTTTAAGGCTGGCTGCACTTCCGGGATAAATTCTCACGCTCAACAGGCAAGTAGGACATAATATCTTACTGTTTATATAAAACATCTTCTCTTGTTCTGTTGACAGTGGCTTTAGGCTCACTGATAGGGATGGGGTTCATGCTTGAGATGGCAATCCTACCAAAGTCTAAAATAGTAACATAGAAAACAGTGTGCCAGGGCATGGAGAAGGGAACATTAATGTTTGGGGTAAATAGAGGAGGCCAACAATGAGCGGACAGGGAGGACACTTTGTTGTCAAATCAGGCTGAATTATGCACTTTAGCAGTATTCAGGTCTTGAGAGGCCAGCAGCGTGTGTGTCTTTGTGCGCAGAGGGCTGCCTCCATATTAGCCAGGTCAGCGGCTCTCTCATGGGTAGCCTCAGGACACCCTATTAGTTTATATGGTTGGCTGAACATGGCTGCACACAACAAATCAGGTTTGCCAAAGCAACTACTTTAAGTTAAGCCTCCTTTTTGGGTGATAGTCTTTTGTTTTCGGATGTATTTGAGAAAGCATTGGTAAGACATGGTTTAAACAAACAAGAGGAACATTCAATCAGGGATCAACACAGATGAGTTGAGACAACGTTTTTAAAGAAACAAAATCAAACAAGAATGGCTGATTTTTGACGTTTGTAAACATATCGTTTGTTATTAGTTAAAGGGGGAACTTGTGTTTTCTCTGACTCAACTGAAGCTTTCCTTTGGGATTGTGTGCTGAGAAGCATTCCTCTACACATTTCCACAAAATCAAATACTGGAAAATAGTGTGTGATTGACTGTATTTTGAAGGAAAGTCCAAGTACTAAACTGCCTGTACATGTCTTACTAGCACAGTGAATTTTTTAGTCTTTTGTGCTGTAAACTTCATTCACGATTCATCTCAAATTGGAAATGTTCAGTTGGTGGCCTCTGGATGGTGCCACCTTTATACAAAATAAAGAACAATCTGACAGTGTCCATAGTATAAATGAATGTGTCAGTATTTAAAGTATTCATAACTGTACCAAACTCTAACATATACAATTAAAAACAAACAAAACAGGCTTCAAAAATATATGTAAATTATAAGAACAAAGGTTCAGATTGTCATAAACAGTGTCAGCAGTGTCACACATAAGGGAATTGCACAGTTTGAAAATAATGATTGCAAGGAGCCAGACAGCTTCAACATGTAAAAACCGACAATGAACCCTTATTTACATTTACTGATCTTTTTTCCATTTAGTGACATTCATGGCCGAGAAATCGAACAATATAAAAGATTCATCCCACGGGTAAGTTAAGATACCTTGGTTTTATCAATATTTTGTCCGTCCTTGCGCAGCCAAACCTGTGCCTTCCGTTTTGTTGTCTTTCTCCGTTGGTCACCTTCTATTTCATTTGTTTCATTTGTCATTACAGGTTCTTTCTTTTGGTTGTGTTACAGCTCCAACTACATGGACATACCTTCATCTTCTCTCTCGAAAAACTCGTCACGTTCACAAAAATTCACAATTACCCCTTTTCCACCAAAGTCTGGTTCTGTGTTGGTGCTAGAGCCAGTTCACGGCTGGTTCGAAGTGCAAACCGACAAAGAACCGTGTTGCACACTGGTGCTGGCCGGAAAGCTACGTCACGTATCCTATGATTGTGCCTTGTTTCACTTAACCAAGCTCCTGAGAAGGATCTATTTGGAATTGGATACCTGGATTTTGTATGCCTAGGAGCTGTATGTTAAATATACAAAAGTTCACAAATTTGTATTTTTACAATCGACTGTCAAAAATGTAGTGGTTTCATATATATACAATAACCTTTGATATGTATTGATATGAGAGCAAACTGACATTGTTAGAGAAGTCCTACATAGTCCTGAAAGCTCTATTTTTACCTTACACAACAAAACTGTGGGTGGTCCCATTGATCCAGCAAAATAATTACATCCCACTTTCTTTAAAAGAGGCATAACAGTAATTCTGAGTTTCTTCTATCTCCACAGATGATTTCACCACTGCACAAAGCTCACAGTTGTGTTTGTTCAATGCGTTAAGTGTTGGAATAGCCTCTTTTGTGGTAAATGTTATACTGGGTGAGTGTGGGTGGAAGAGATGCATGACATCAGTTTTCAGAGGAAATATTGGTGGGCCTGAAGATGCTGTATCTGCTGCCTGATTATGATAGAATGGAGAATATCACAGACCCTGCTTAAGAAGGTGGTAACTGGGTTGTACACTAATATGCAAGAACTCTTTCATACCACTCTTTGAATTTTTTTTCGTACAGCTCAAAAAAAAGAAGAGTTTGAGTTTTAAAGTAGTCAATTATTCTCTTTTTATTTTCAGAATAACAAGTTGAGATATAGCTTTCCAATGAACCTTGGATATGAACATCCTTTCCTCCGGCAGTTTCGGTCCTTGAGTTATGTTGTGCTGAACATTTTACTGTAGATGTTTTCCTTTTACAATACCTCAGAATAAGACAAATAACTCATAAACAAAAACCTGTACAAGTTTGTAAGGACTTAATACAGTCATTTGACTTTATTAGACTAGCTAAAATATGCAGGATTCCAGCTACTTAATGCCAGATCTGGACACTACAATTTTTCCAAAGGACGAATGATGTATCAAGTCCTAGAGAGCCAAAGTCTCAAGTATGTTTGAGGTAAGTTTTTGTTAGGTTTTACTTTAAAAGGAGATAACTCACTAAACATGGCCAAACCTGAATCTTTATCATTACATTTGACACTCTCCATATAAAAACCAAGTCCAAGTCAAGATGTAATCTCATGTAAAGCCTCATGTCTTTTAAGAGAGTTTAGTTCAAGGTTCAATCTTTGAGAAGATGCCCAGGTCGAATCTCAGGTGTATCGTGGTCAGTTTTCTTTTGGCCCAAAATTGAACTCAAGTTTCAACTCTACTAAAAAAACAAAACAAAAAAAAAAGCATTCTTTCACTAAACATAAAAAATTTCCACAAGAAGACCTGTTTGGATTTTAACCTGTGTTTTTATTTAAAACATTTTCAGTTTTGCTAAGCCCCAAGTTTAATAATTCTGAGGTTGTCATCAAAGCTGAATATTGTCATAGATATAATAGTGGCAATAAAATAACGTGACAATGAATTGGGTAACAAGCAGTTTGGACAGAATAGGTTTTATTTTTTAATGGGGATCTCTGGTTCTGTACATATATGTATATACTCATCTATATATGAAAGTACATCACATCTCAAAACATTTTTTTATTTTTTAGCTCAATCAAAAAATAGCATTATGTTGTCAAGTCTTCTGAAGGATTTGCCTTCTTGTTGATAGTATAGCTCACTTGCTCGCAGAAGTCAACATAAACAATCTGGCAGTAATTGCAGACATTTAAAAAAAACGGTGGATCTGATTAATACATAACAGTTCTGGATAACATTCTCTGCCTTACACGTATTTGTTAATTTCTGGTAAACTAATTAAATAGTTTGCATTGAAGCATTGAAATGAAAAGTGACAAATATGAAACAAATCCCCCAAAACGGTCATACATAACAAGACTTTCCACGGTCTTCTCTGTGTAAAGATTAACTGCTGAATGCAAAAAATACAACTTATTTTAAGAAATAAATTTTGTATAGTCAAATGGAAGAAAATTGTAAATCCTTGTCTGCTATTTTTCCACCTTTCAATTGTTTTTGACAAATTCCAACATTAGCACAGTAGATCTCATACAACCTCGTTGCATCCAGTGTCAAAGTTCTCCGTAAATGAAAATTGGATCATGCACGAAGAGAAAAATTGCTGACTTTAACAAAAAATGTTTAACATTATTCTTGTAAAATTCAGCTTATGTGGGGAAATGATTTCATGTATAGATAAAAAAAAGTATATTGATGAGTGAAGATTTTAGCTGATAAAAAAATAACCCATGCTGTTTGTGTGTGAACGTACATGTGTGTGCATTACATGCATGTGTGTGTGTGTGGGTTTGTGTATGTTTCTGAGTGTGCACACAATGTCTGTCTATTCGGGCAGCAGATGGTCAGGATTTACCCTCAGGGCTCTCTCCTCTTATTGGTCCACAGAGCACACATTAAAACCGTTCCTAGGGGAAAACTTGAACTGCATTTAAACACAACTTGGATGCAGTCACTTCAATAGACCAGCTTAATAAATTATCAATATACAGACATTATGCACTACAAGTCCACACTGCATATATTCAATGATTAGTTTTTATGTTATGTATTGTTAGTGTCAAAATACTTCCTATTAGATTGAACTCTTGCTTTTTTTTAAATACTCCATATCAGTCTTTTAAACAGATTTTTTCTGCACTTTTAATAATTAAAATATTGGTAGTTGAAAGTGCCCAAAGTAAAACATCATATTTGCTTTTGTAAATAATTAAGCAGACTATCTTTTGGAAGAAATCAGTTGCTAGTGCTTTATATATTATATAGAAATTGTTGTTAGCATAAATTTTATTCGAAGCGTGTTGTTTCCACTCATGAATGCGTGTTCATTTGGAAAAAGTGCTTTATTACAAAGTGATCTAAAAATAAACTATTGAAAGAAGTTGTACATGCTGACAGTTTCTAATTATCCCTAAATATAAGTGATTAGCAGTTTTCTTCAAGGGCACAAATGTCCTTTTCTTGTGTTTGTAATTAAACATTGTTTTCCTATTTGTTATTCGTGTTGCAAACAATAAAAAAAAAGAGGAATTTCCTGTTTATGCAATCATGGGGTCAAAATTTTGCATACAAGCTTAAATGTATCTACATACACCCACACTAAATGACTAAATGAGATCTGTGCAATTCAGTAACGTTCATGTTAGCTTGCTTTAACAATAAGAACGCAACTGGTATGTTCCCTATTCAAGCCCCTACTTTGTGTCTCTCAGTCGTTGTATCCTTGCTCAAGACACTTCACCCACCTTGCCTACTGGTGGTAGTCAGAGAGACCGGCGATGGCACATATTGTGGCAGCCTCTGTTTGATCAGTCTGTCCCAGGGTAGCTTTACTACAATGTCTCTTATCACCAACATTGTGTAAATAGTAGCATGACTAAATGCAGAGTTCTGTGATCTGAAATTTTGAGATTTGAAAAAGCACTTCCCGAACACAGGCCAGTCACCAAGAAAAGTTTTGATTGCATGTTTGGGTTTATCACCCTGTGTCAAAGTCTGTATTTTTTAGTCTGGTCAAGTCAAATAAATTAAGGTATTCCTCTTTTTTTCATTGCCACATCAACTTTTTGCTATTCTTTAGTCTGTCAACTAGACAGGCCCCAAGTATGAAGCAATCACCACCATGCCTTAGAGGTGAGACTGTGTTAATATGTGTAAAACCCTCATACTGACTGCTCTAAAACCTTTCAGTCCATTAAACCTTTCTGATTTAGGGATTTGGCTCATTGATTTGGAATTATGCAAATTACACTTATGCTTGAAATTATTTTATTATATTATTACCTCAGTGACTGCAGTCACTTGAGTGCTGTAGTGATTTCATTTTGTAATATGCTTGTCTGTTCTTGATTTGCTTCTGATCAAACATTAGCAAGAATTATACCAAAATCCGCTTTTATAAATAAAATAATAAAAAAAAAAATATATATATATATATATATATATATATATATATATATAATTCCGATTAATAGGTTAGAAATGTTTACTGACTGTAATTGCATGATTTAAATTTTTTAAATCAGTAAACGCGAAGTTAATAATTTATGGAAATTTATGGCTTTCACCAAAACTCTGCTGCTACAAATTGAAGGTTGAACAGAGCAGTAAAAAACAGTAATTGTACAAATAGTAAACAAGCCTCAAACTGATAAAATCAAATCAGAATGAAGTAAAGGCAGTTTTCTGTGAGGGTTTTTTCTGTTCATTTGCAAGTTTTGAAGAATGTATTTGAAATCTATATGAAATTTGAATCTATAAAATTAAAGAATCAGTGTTTTTTTGAATAAAATCACAAAATTAAATGTATATTTTGAAAACTTTCACATGAATATGTATAGTGTATAGTGTTCATGGCGCTCTCAAGTGACTGTTAATCACCTTATAAAAATATATTTCATTCAATCAGGATTTGGGACTCTGGATTTGCTCAGAAACAACAAAAACCTTTAAAACTAATTTGAGAGAAAGTACACTTTCGAATAACCATTTAACGTTTTTTTTTCTTTCAAATATCAATACTTTTTACATAAGCCAATTTGTTCAATTGCACATAGACACCTGGGCAGTTGCAGTTTGTTTTGGACCTGTTTCTTTTACAACAGCTTGTAAAGTGGCAGCAGGGACTAAGGAGCAACTATGTCTTCTCTGCTGTTAGTTTGTTGGTGGAGAAAAGAATGACCAGGATGAGGTGCAGATTCAGCCCGGTCTGTGCTGCTCTCCCATCAGCTGCCTTAAGGTCCACTCCACCATTAGCTTTACGCCTCTTAGACCTAAACTCACATCCATTTAGATAAACAGCTCCATCATACAAAAATGAGTACCTTACCCCTTCATACATTTTGCAACAGATGGTGGAATTCTGTCCTGTATTTTCAGACGTTTCATGACGCTGCTCTTAGATTTTGATACACCATTTGTTTGAGTTCATCTGCAGATGTCCATCGTTTAAATCCAGGCAGCTTTGACTCAATTTCAGGGTCCGCTCTCGATGTTGCTGCTCTTTCATGTCTGGCTCACAAATCAAATCAAGGAAACATGACAGCATGAAAGTAACAATCACCCTGTGGAACCAAACGTCAGCAGAGAGTTCTCAACTGACACGCACGGATCAAATCAGTGCCTCATGCCGCTTTTTCATGTTTTCTGTGTCAGTGAGCAAGTGGCAGTAATAGAAAGCCAACGGGACCGGTAGCACTTACTCTGATTTTTGGTCCAACTTTTGTAAAACAAAAACTCACTAAGGCAGTCAAACTTAGATAAACAGCTTACTAAGTATATATGAAGTTTTAAAAACATTAACTGTATAGAACAGGTTCACGCAAAAAAGTCCAAATAAACAAAAGTTGTCCTGTTATAAACATCTCCTTCACTTAAACTCTGTGTACCATTGCATTTTCATTCAAAAAATTAGTGATTTTTATTTAATCTCAAGCCCACTTCAGCGTACTTAAATTAATTTAAAATTTGTAATATTTACTTTGTTAGCAACACGATCTTGTCACAATGTGAAGCTTATCTAATAATCCCCTGAAAGAGAAATAATTTCAATATAAAACCCAATTCTCCATCAGATGGAGGTGTATATATACACAAAGATAAGTAATAGAAAATTAAGGATAATGCCAATAAGTCCCAGCACAGCCAGGAATCTCTCCTCAGGTGAACTCAGGTGAGGACACTTCAGTTCCATGTAAAATTATCTCCAAGAACACCAAACACAAAAAATGAATGTATGCAAATATACAGAGTGGGGAAAAATGTATGTTTACTTTCACTACTATTGTTTTTTTGTTCTGAAGTAATAGTATTACCTTTGTTCTTTTTTTCTAAATTTCACCAGCAAAAATTGGTTTGTAATATTAGTTGACAGTTCTACTGGCAGTGATGATTTCTACTCAAACTCTTTCGTAAACCAACAAAGAAGCATAAAACTTGGCTTTTACACAGCAAGGGTAAGGCCTTACAGTCCCACTTTAGGAGGCAAATCTTTTAAGTAAAACAGGTTTTAAATAAAACCAGGGCCCTGCTTAGTGGGGTATTCTTGAAGATTTGAAAATATTTTAAATATAAAAATACTTTCATATGAGCAGCACCTAAAAAAACTGAATAGTTTCCTAACATGCTGCAGATATCTGAGCTCACAGATCTAAATCCAGTGGAACAAACCCCTAAAAGTAGGGCACGGTGGCAGCATAAGGAACCCAGCGTCTCATGTGACGGAGGTGTAGATATAGACAAATATGACAACTAACAGATTTAGGATGGTCCCAATGATGCCCAGCACGGCTAAAATTCGCTCTTCACGGTCATTAGTTGAGTCATCCTCTCTGGCGTGAGCGCTGCAGACATAGTGGCTGCCGGGGATCATGGTTACCATTACAGAACCCCACCACCAGAGGGCACAGTGCCTGTAGGGACTGTGAAAAGTGGCAAGGGTGGGGATGTAAAAGAATAAGTAGGAGCAGAAAAGAAAGGGGAGGATGTAGACGAGATGAAGGGATGAAAAAAGGGAAAGAGAAGGATAAGTTAGTAACAGTACTTTTGAGAAAAGGCGAGGCAAATTTACTTGTATAGTCCATTTCATGTACAAGACAATTTAGTGTTTACATAAAGTGCTTTACATAAAGAGTGTAAGAAAGAATTGCTCTTATTAATATACATAAATTCAAAGCCTAAACCACTGAAACCTTTGCCTTTGTAGGTTGAAGCATCTGAACCTAAAAAAAAAAAGTTTAAATAAACCTTTATCATCATTATCATACTTTTCTCAGGTTTACAGGTTTTAAAAAGAACCAGAAACACTAAAATATGAAGTTTGCATTTAATATTTGCAACCCTACAACTTAGAGGCAAACAAGTTACTAAGAACTCGAAGAAATTACAGAAACCTCAAATTTAAAGTTATAACATTGAAGTTATAAATTCTGATAGAGTTTTTGAAAATGTTTATTTGAATACTGCATAAGTTGTTAATGTTGCTGTCCATTCTCCAGATGATCTCCTACAGGTGATGGAAGAATAGTGGGGTACAAACTTGATGCAAGGTTAGATATTTAAGTAGCAACAGCACAGTGGAGCGCAAATTTGATCCCTCAATTTTTTGTACTTAAGAAACCCTGATCACTCAATGCAAACCACCACCCCACCCCAAAAAACAAAACAAGCAAAAAAGAAAAAAAAGAACAAGTAACTCTTAGTCCAACCCTTCGTCAACTTAAAGTTACTTAAACTGAATACTCCCATACAGATCTGATAAACTACAGTAATAACCCTTTCTACTGGTTGGTTGTGTGTTTGTTAGACTGTAACACATGTACTGCAACGCTAATGTTCACCAAGGTTATATTATTTGTTTATTAGTCTACTTAAGTCTGTGTATGGTGGCCTTTTTACATTACGTGGAAACGAGAAAAAAAAAAAAAAGAGATTTATCATATTTTAAAAAAATATATGTATAAGAGTCAGATATATTTTTCAAAATTGATCCTTCTGTAATATTATTTTGTTATTATCTTTTTTAATAGAAATCTTTTTGTAGGAGTGTATCGTGTTGTTTCCCCCTGCTTATTTGGTTTTAGGTTGGCCTTTGCCAGAGCCTGATTTAGGGTTTCTCGATCTCATATTGATAACGCTCCGATATCAGCCAAAAACTGAATATTGGATTATATTGGCCAACATCTAAAATTTCCGATATCAGCACTCCAACACAAGCAGCCCATTCCAGTGATTGATCAGCACCACCACTGGACACCTTGTAATTTATTTCATTAAAGATTATTGTTTCATTAAAGAAAGTTTAATGTGTATCTAACCCATTGATTCATATTACATGGATCAGTTTTTCTTATATTGTTCAATGGGTAATATAATTTAATCAAGCTTTTTCTAACATTCAACACTAAAAAAGTAATAAAAGTCTGGATGAATCATGCTGATAGGAAATGGGGGCTGTAAAGGTGTATTTGACACGTTTATGGTAAATAGGGGTTTATGCTTTTATTTCGTTAACTTCCTGTCCCTGACCGGAAATAGCACAGAACAATGGTTAGCAACGGTTGGCTTGACAACGAAAGAAAAAGACGAAAATAAGTCAGCTAGCTTTGTATATCAACAGAAAAATACGGTCAAACAGAAAGAAAAAGAGATAATATTATTTAGCTTCAGTCGGAAAGTAGAACAAGTTTGTTTCATTGATGAAAGTTTGATTTGATATTGTAATATGGTTATGATAATGTATGAATATGGTAATTTCTGTTTGTTGTTTAGCTCTTATGTTGGTTGAATGACTGTTTCATGGTTTATGGCAACAAATGGCGATCAAAGACATTCAACTATCAGTTCTGGCATTCTCTAACTTCGACTGGATCCTACAGGGGCAATACTGAAGACCAAAATATTGGTAATATATTGGAAGTGAAACAGTTGTATTGGGACATAAGTAACCTCATTATATACAGTCAAGCAAAGTGGGAACAACACACAACCTGGGTAGCTGTGAAATTATTTCTCCTTGATTCTAACCAATCAGGCTTCAAGAGCGGTCACTCCACAGAAACAGCACTCTCAGTAACGGAATCCTTAAAAGAAGCCAAAGTGACAGGCCAATCATCAGTTCTCATCCTACTGGACCTCTCAGCTGCATTTGATACTGTAAACCACAGCATCCTACTTACCAAGCTGGCAGACATGGGCATTGAAGGCAGTGCACACTCCTGGTTTGAATCCTACCTCACCGGATGATCCTTCAAGGTGGCATGGCAAGGCCAAACATCAACGCAACACCCGTCACCACATGGGTGCCCCAAGGCTCAGTGTTGGGCCCCCTTCTCTTTGCCATGTACACTACTTTTCTGGGAACAATCATTCATTCGCATGGGTTCTCCTATCACTACTATGCAGATGATACCCAGCTCTATCTGTCCTTTCCTCCAGAAGACCTCTTGGTACCGATGCGTATCTCTGGGCGTCATGATCGATGATCAGCTGACCTTTGCGGATCAGGTTGCCTCTGTCGCTCGATCGTGTCACTTCTCTCTATTCAACATCAGTAAGATAAGGCCATATCTAACTCAACAATCAACACAGCTCCTAGTTCAGACCTTGGTCATTTCCCGCCTTGACTACTGCAACACCGTCCTAACAGGTCAACCTGTGCTGTGAGACCACAACAGATGATCCAGAATGCTGCAGCTCGCTTAGTTTTCAACCTGCCAAAGCGATCACATGTCACAACCCTTTTCTCTGAAGTCCATTGGCTTCCCTTAGCTGCACGCATCAAATTCAAATCACTAATGCTGGCATACAGAGTGTTTGATGGATCAGCGCCCATCTACCTCAACACCCTCTTAAAGGCTTACATCACTGATTTTCTTTACTCCTCCTTTTGTACTTGTATGCATTACCTCAGAATTGCCCATTAAAATGGTTATACATTTCATGATCGTTTCTTAAGCATTCCTGTTGCAATTCAACAAGAAAAAAACTTCTCCTGATGCTGCGCAGTGTGAACAGCTCTTAAAATGTCTTCTGTACCACTTGTGCATCTGGTTACAGGGAAAAGCGACTAACTTTGAGCGTAATTTATGGACCAAAGTAATCTGCATATCTGTTTTAGTTTGCTGATATAACAGATATAGTTCTCTTTTAGTTTCATGTTCAACTGTGACTCAGAGGAAAGCATAGTTCTGGGTTTTATTCCAAGCCTCCTCCTGCCACAGTATTAGTGCTTAAAAGTGTGTATTTTAATTTGATCTAGTAAAAAGTCTATAGTATAAAGCACTTTCAGAGGTCAAACTGAACAAGCGCTGTATAAATTTAGTTCATTAACTATTTAGTTCCTTTACTTACTTTAGATTTAATAGATTTATCCTCTCAATGCTTTATCCAACTCTGCTCTTTTTCTCTCTCTTAGCTTAGTCTGTACATGTTTAATTGCCTGCCAAATAAAATCAGTTTAATTTAAACACTTTTTGACTGTAGTTATTGTCACGTAACAAAGAGCTGAACGTCTTTGTCTAATTCCTGATGTTTAATGTTCACTCATTTACTAAGTAAAGGTAGGATAGCACGTCAAAATAACTAAATACAACATGACCACAATGCATGTTCACAAACGACTAACCTAAGAGAAGAAATGGAAAAGCTTGATTTACAAATAAACATTTTCAGTTTCATTTTACAATTCCCAAACCCGACCATTTGGTGCAGACTTGCAGACATTTTCAACCTCAACGCACATAGTACTCAGAGGTTTCTAAATTGATCAATAAAACTCAATCAATAAAAAGATTCCTATCTGAGTGTAATCACAGACATGCTCATTTAACTAAACCTCGCTATCCTGTAGCTGACAGTAAGACCGCTCGAAGATTTATTGATGAGAGGCTCTGGAGCGCATGCACTCTTATAATGGTGTTTGACATTGCAAGTGTAATAAGTGCTACATTTTCTGAACATATCAGACAGACGGTTTATTTCTAGTAGTGGGAATATGAGTTGAAATGATTTTGTCCATTCTGGTTTAAATGCTCTATTGCACTACATGTACTCCTGTGGGTTTTTTTATATGCTGCCATTTGTCCGTTTTCTACTTTTGTCCTATTAACTTGCCCTTCTCCCGTCCTCAGTCTCACGTAGCTGTATCTTTTGCTATGTGTCACTGTGTTTTTGTGTTTCTCTTTTCTTGTGTAACTTCGCCAAAACATTTTCACCTGTAATTGGTTTGTTATTGTTAATTAAAAACATACTTCTATAATTTGCAACAAAACAGCTAATTGCAATGAAAAATATACCCATATGTCAAGACTTAAGAACATCACAACAAACTGGAAATACTAGGGGAGGCCAGAACAGTTTGTGGAGGTGGAGATCAGTGAAGAGGCCCACTGACCTAGAGCCTGGAGCCAACCAGAACTTCCTGCCTCCTGCTCATTAGAGTTGTGTTGAGATCCTACTGTTACAACTCCAGTACGTCTGGGTTTTGGTTCTTTGTTTGCTTGTATTTTGATCATTTATTTTAAATCTTACTATATCCTATACAGTTACCTGTATACATTATTGTCTCTTACAGTGTCAGTTATTTATTTTTGTTGAGTTTCTTACTTTGTTCTTGTGTTCTGTTTATTGTAATTTATTTCTCCTAGATTATTTTAGACTTTTTCTCAGTTGGTTCTAAATGTCTTCTTCTACAGATTTTATTGGCGGTTGGCAAGCAACTTTTGTTGCGCATTACCGCCACCTACTGGAATGGAGTGTGGGTCAAAATGCCTTTGGTTATTGCTGTCTATCTTGTATGATTGTTTTCCTAAATTATGTCTTCATATATTTTGCTTGTTTGCTGCTCCTTTCCTGTACCTTCATAAATAAACCAAAAAAATTAAATACAAATTCTATAATCATAGAATATCTATTAACTTTGTTTTTTTGAAAAATCTAACTAAAATCTGACAATTTTTGCTTCCTGTATCGTTTTGTAACAAGTATATTTTGTTAAATGTTTCTTTGTTTCTTCTAAACTCCTCAGTCATGTATTTTCTCTGTTGCTCATATTTTTTACATATTAAAGTTACATGTTCTATTGTTTCTGCTACTTTTAGTCTTGTTATTAATCTTTCTTCATTTCTATTTCTCCTTGTTGCTCTCATTTCTCCCACTGTCCTTTGAATATTATAAAACCATCTTCCTTTTCTTTCTTCATTCCATTCCTTCTGCCACCTTTCCTTTAGTTTTTGTTTGATCATACTTTTTGCTTCAGATTTACTAGTCGTTATTGTAAAGTTGATTTGTCCCATTGTTGCTCTTTTCTGTCTGCTGCTTCATTCCCCTCCACCCCAGTGTGTGCTGGTACCCATATGAATGTAATTTCTAACCCATTATCTTTATTCTAAATAATATTTGTTGTATCTCTAATAATATGTCTGGCCTGCTTTCGGAATGACTATTCTGTAAACTTATGAGGGCTGAGCATGAATCTGACGGACTATTGTTTTCAATGGTTTTACTTCTTACCAACTGGACTGCTAATAAAAATGCTAACATTTCACCGCTGTATACTGATAATCAATTTGTGATTCTTTTTGCTTGTTTTATGTTAAACTCTGGTATGATTATTGCTATTCCTATTTTTCCTGTCTGATCTTTTGATGCATCTGTATAAATCTGAACATTATAATATTTATCTATGTATTCCTGAACTTTGTATGAAGTAAATTGAATTTTTTTATCATTTTTTTTTGTTTTGTTTTAAATCTACATTTGCGTTTGGTAATATCCACGGTGGTATTGTTTTAAATGGTACAATTGGAATTATACTTATATTGTTTACTTCAAATTCTTCTACTTTTTTCCCAATCACTCACCCAAAACTTCTAGTTTGCCTTTTCTCTTTTTCCCAACTTGGTTCTAGAATGGTTAATGTTGGATGATCTGGTTTATTTACCTGTAAATTTATCCAATAATTTATTGCTAGTTGTTGAACTTCTACAGCCTTCTTCCTCACCTCACATTTCCGAGAGTTAGCTCTAAGCTTTCCTCCACAGTTGCAACATCTTTCCTCTGCATCTTCTCTACATTCTTCTATCCTATGTTCCTCTCCACATTTTGCACACCTCTGCTTGCCCTTACACACTGCCGCCATATGTCCATATTTCTGACACTAGCATCTTATTGGTGGTGGAATGAAGGGTCTGACTGGAAAGCTCATGAATCCTATTTTGATCCTTTCAGGTAATATTTTTTCTGCAAACTCTATTACAATGGACATAATTGCAATATTTCTCCATTCAATGTTTTCATTAGTCTTTTTAGATTATTTACATTTACCCCTACAATGACTCGTTTGATTTTATCTAAATCCTCCTCAACTGGTATTCCTGAAATGACTCACAATCTTTTTGGAATATATTCTACATGTAGGGCTCAATTTTTCTGTTCTTCAGTCTTACACGTTATCTTTCCATCCCTCAACACCTTCACCATTTCTACATCTCCTATTTTCTTTTTTATTTCTCTCAATAATCTTATTAGGCTTATTGTTGTTTTGTTCATCCTCCTTCCTGAATTTGAGTATTACTTTAACTTGTTCTCTCTCTACTTTCTTACAAACTACTCTTTCTTCATCTGAGCTATTTTCCTCCAGCTCTCTTTTACTTCCTTGACTTTCTGTTATTCTCCCATCTCCTCGTTTTTGTTCTCCGCTTTCTTTACCTCTTCTTCTGCCATTTTGTACTGGTGTCCAATCCTCAAATTCCATTTCATTCTCATTATCTCCTACCTTAGTTGCCATTCTGACCCATTCACATTCCAGTTTAAGCCAACCGTCCAGTCCGTACTCCAAAAATCGTTGTCAAAAAAGGTTTCCTTGGTCAAAAACGGACAATCCGTTCTTCAAATTTTGCCGTGCTTCCGGGTTCTTCGCTCTCCCTGTTCCACTTCCCCCTGATTAACTTCCTCCTAAAGCTGGTTCTAAATGTTCCTTTGTTTTACTATTTCAATTCTAAGTCTGTCTCATTGCCTTCTCTCACTCCTGCACCCTGTTTCCAATCAACCACCTGTTTCTTGTCGGTAATCAAACTTTCCAGTACTTAAACATTTTCAGGTGTTCTTGCTGCTTTCTAGAATTATATACTGTCGGCTATCGCTGGCACCAAGTTCCATCAAGGTTCCCTGTGTGTTTTGAATTTCATAATATTCAGTTGATTATTTAGGTTCTCAGTCTTCTTGCTTCAGGTACAAGTTTAATTTTGCTGCAGATGAAAATTATGTTCTGGTCTGTAACTATATATAAAAATATGTCCTTTATAGAGCTTCACTTGTTTGTTATTTCTTGCGGTTGTGTTTGTTTTATTAAATTCTTCATCTGCAATGATTTCTTTACATTCCCCTGAAAAACACACAAGTTTTAACATGTTGTTAAACATTTTTGGATCCATGCAGTCTACATTTATCTTGCCGTATACACTCCCCTCCAGGCATAGTCTACCACTTTGGACCACTGCTGCATCAGTCTTTCCTTTTTTACTTTCTTTCCTATCCTTTTTTAAAATAACACACTATAACGAATTGCAAAAACTCAAGTCAGGACTAATTAATAATTCAAGATAACATTCAAGCCTCTGCTACTTGTTTTCATTAATGTAATTAGGTCTGTTGCACTTCTGCCCAACCCGTTTCATATTTCCTTATTACTGAACAGAAAATTGCTGTCTTGGAAATTGCTGGGAGATATTTTACTACAAATTAATACAAGCTCTTAGTGGGTTTAGCATTTATTTCTGAAATAATAACAAAATATAAGCAACATGGCTTGTTAGGATCGGCTCCTGCATAAGTCAGCGTATTTATTGTAAGCCAAAATAAACTTGTAGCTTCTGTGCAGAGCAGTGGAAACTCTGGAAATTCCCCATTAGCTTCCCAAGTAAAAAAACTTAGCGTTTTGCCCTATGAAACTCATGCATAATATTAATCATGGTTGGTACAGATGGCCACTCTGCCTGTTCTTCCTGTCAGATCACATTATACCTAATAGAATCGCGAAAAACATCATCCATATGCAGTGCAATGTATGCTACTGAAAATGTAAGTGAGAAGTCACAAGGGAAGCAACAAAACATCATAAATGTAAATCTCACAGTTTGTCCGACACATATGTAATATTAATATATGTTTAATTTATGATCATAGTTTTATTTTTGTATCACATTTTTCCATGTGCAATCATATGAAGTGAAATGATCTCAACAAGCTTTATAAAAAAAACAGTTAGCTTTATTAATATTAGGGATGTGATGGCATGCTGTGGTAGAGGTTTGTGCATCTACTTAAAGCACGATGCAAATCTATGGTGGTACAGTCAGTAATTCATGAGAAGTCTGCCTAAGGTCGTAGAGTTTTATAGGCTTGTATGTTTCTACAGAAACGGGGGTTTGGGTACCCTATGAGATTTGAATTGAACTAATAAATTCAGTTAAATGAAAAAAATATATAGTATAAGTTTTTCTGTTTTTGAGGTTTGCTTTTGAAGTTTTAAAACTGCTTCAAAGGCAAAAAAAAAATGTTTTCAAGGAATGTTGCTGTTTTTAGAGATTTGTTGAAAAAGTTGTTTCACCTGCAGCAGTAAGCGGTTTTTGAAAGGTGTCGCTGCTGGAAAATCTACTGTGGCCCTATGGTACCATGTGCATCAACACAATCTCTGAGAGAGTATTTTAGAAAACTCTTGAAGGAAATCCTATTTTGGATTCGTTAAATTTTAATTTGTAACATTGTTGTAAAAAGTAAGCTATTGTCAGTGTTGAGGGGTTTTTTTGCTGCTTGTTCCTCCTGAGTCTCCTAGGTTGTCCTTGCAGGGGCGCCAGAGCTTCAGGGTGGAGCCCCCCTGCAGCACATGTGTGTTCCATCATCCGATCAAGCAGAGCTGCTCAAAAGGAGTGGAAGACCTCACACAGTCTGCCTGAGTGTTAGTTACAACTGGTAACATTGCTTCTCAGTGCCAGCTCTTCGTTGAGGATTTTCTCGTTGATTCTTTGGGTTTACTTTTCGTGTTGCCTCCCACTGATAATCTCCTTTGTGTGCTCAACCCAGGTTAAAGCCTCAATACATCCAATATTACTCTGTGACCTCTTCAAGTCTCAAGTCTCATTCTGGTCCTCACTTCACATGCTCTGCTCGGTCTGGTCGCTCCAACGCCTCTGGACAACATCTGCTCCCTCCTCTGGACAACCTCCCACGCCGCTTCACTCTCCCAGCTGTATCCCTACTCACTATCAATGCTCCCGATTCCCCGTGCCGTTCCCCCTGTTCCAGTCTGCTGGAAACCTCTCACCTACTCAACTCAATAAACAATATTGATCTGATTCTTGATGTCGTGAGAGTTTCCTGTTTATGTGGGTGAAAAGGCGAAAACTAGCATAACAGCCATATTGATCAGAGCAGTTATATATGAAGAACCCCTGTGTGCTTTATCAGATGCTTTAAATCCATTACTCACACATATTTTTATCATATTCCCATCTTTAATAAGTTTGTGTTGCGTAGCTTCTATGGTATTGCTAACAGCATCGATGTATTTGTGCTGACACATTTTTTTGAACACAAGTTCAGTTTTATTGCAACACTAGATGCCACAACTCTGCTAAAATGAAGAAATATTTTCAACCAAGCCAGTGTAATAGCAGAGAGGAGGGCAAAGAAAAATCAAGAGACAAAATTACTGTATCATATTTTAAAAGACATATTTTATTTGTTGTAAATGCCTGACGAAGCAGTAGAAATACATGAATTAAACTGCTCCATCCATAGAGCTAAATGTATCCTTTTTTATTTTATAAAAATGTTTTCGAAAGCAGAGTGGCCATTTGCTTCATACCCCAAATCTTTTTGAAGCTCACGTTTTAAAAATAAGAGAGACACGATAAAACAATACTGAACCCTTGACAGATTTTAGATAATGCTATGATGCCCTCATAGCATATTAAATGAAAAGTTATTTAATACATGTAAGGCGAGTAGAGTCATATGACGTGACACAAGCATTTATGCTCCCTAATAAATGCAAGTTATTAAGTTAATAACTTTCACCAAATAATGAAATGAAAACAGTGCACCTGTTCAAAGTATCATAATTTGGACCAAAGCTCATGGTAACCATGCAGGAGAATCCACCTACTGGCTAAAAAAAAAGAAAAAAAAAATATTAATAAAAAAGTCATTGATATTTCTGTTCAAATTTTATCACGTCAGGACACAGAAAACTGACGAGAAGGTGCTCTGGTCAGATATGACCAAATTGAAGTCAGTTTGAGAGGCAGCCATCTATTTCACAGTTAGCTGTTAGTTAGCTGTGGGAATGTTTTTGAGGTAAAGGGGTCAGAGTCGAGGGAAGATGAGAGTGTTAAATAACCTAAAAGCAAATTTCTAGGTAAGAATATCTAAAGGACTTGAGCCAGAAATTATGAATCTAAATCTATTGGACAATCAGTGGCAAGGCTTAAATGCAGACATTGTTTGCGCTTTAGCTTAAGCTAGTCAACAGGGAATGATCAGCACAATTTTGTGTCTGTAGATGAACTAAACTAATAGAAACATACAAAAAAAAAGGACTACCAGCTGTTATCCCAGTAAAAGCTGCTACTTCTAGCATTGACATTACTTTCTTTTCTTTTTTTTTGTTTAGAAAGAAAGAGGATTGTTTCCGCTCCAACAGACACACTTCACAACTCTTGAGTATTAGTTAAATAGAAGGACTTCCCCATTGCTTGATTTCTTATTTCACAAGTCCTCCCCATGAGCACATCTGGTTTCACAAAAAATAATCAAACATAGGACTATTATTCAAATTTACTTTTTATTTTGTATTGGTCTGTTGCATATCATTTCAATCAAATGTACTACGATTTGTGGTGTATGCCTATTTAAGAATATCCTTTAAAAGGCCATGCCATACACCATGCCACCAATGCTCTACAGGATGATCATATCAAATATTCAGTGTCTCTGAACTGTATTATTAAATTGTACATCAGGCAGAGATCTAGGACGGGAACCTTATGTAAAAAGCCATTGATTGCTGCTATTATTGACTTTTCTAAAAAGTCTCAACAATAGACTCCAGTCTCTACAAAGATCACTGAAAGACACAAGCACAGAACAAGCTGCATCAAGAAATTTTCAAACCTCAGTATATATGCAGTGGGGTACCAGCTTTCGAGTTCCTTTTCCTTAGGCACACATACAAGCACACACTCAACTGACTTTGATGGCAATGGTATGGGAGACAGATCCTTAAGACACTAGAATGTTTCACAGTCTCATTAAGAGCTTGGTTGGGCATTTCTAGGAGCCTTTATGGCCAGAGGCCATCAAGCAACTGTCAGTTCTTTTCATCCACAGCTCTGCTTGCTCCATGTCTGTGCATTTGTATGTTTTTGCCACATTTCTAAGAGCTAATATGACAGAGAGGAGCAATAAAGTGCAAAAAATGTGTCTGGTGCAAGACTGAGTTATTTCAAAACAGATTGAGAGAATAAAAATGGCATTTTTTAAGCAAAAACTGGATTTTCTGGCGCGTAATTATCTTCCTATGTGTCCCTCCATTAATTAGTGAACACTTCCAGGAATCCTCCTGCTCTAAGTCTGTAATGTTCGGTCTTCATTTGGCTCCCAGGCAGTAGTGTCATGTGACTCAAACAGACGACTGTCATGTGACCTAGATTAAACAGTTTGAATCACAGGGTGGAAGCACAATGTGTCAGTCTCCAGAGCCTGACATTCTGTGGGTTTCTACAAGATCACACTAGCCCCACTGAAAAAACCCCTGAGCTCTGTGGTCTCTAAAAGGCCTGAGGGAGTATGACTCACACTGACACCTATGCAAGGACACTGATATTAAAGTGTGGAATATAGGGAGTAATGTGTACTCACCACACATTGCACCAGGGTAGCAGCCGAAGGTTCCTTTGTTTTTTCTCTTTATCCAAGCATCGTTGTAGTGTTCCCCTCTCCGTCGTCCTACGTGTTTTCTTCACCTCCTTTTCTTCCTTCCACCCACTGCTGTTCAGGTCCAGCTCTGTCTCTGGTATGGAGAATCCATGTGCAGCTCAGTATGAACAAAGTAATTGATAGTCACACCCACATGTGTGCAAAAGAAAACTGTTTATTCCTAATGGCTGCCCCACATTAACACACAGATGGTCCATCCACAGCTGAATGGAGAGCATAGCACTGTGCTGTCCTGTGTAACCACCTTGAGCTGTTTCAAGTCAGAGAACTGACAGTTTCTAAATTACTGCCCTGATGTCGTTTACAAAAACAAAAATGCTGATTTGGCACCAGTACAGCAATCCTATTTGCCAAGGATCTTCTCATGTGAATTCTCAGACGGTCCGTGACTCATAAAGTCTCTGTACTGAGGCAAATTAATCTGACAAGGAATTGCTCCAATCAGTCCAGGACTAAATAATTATAACAAAAGCTTCTAGAATGTTGATTAATCACACCTGACAGAGATTCCGTGTAGCAATTTGGTCCATTCCAGTTTGTGTTTGTGTATTGTTATAAAAAAAAAGGAAGGTGATCACATTATCTCATGAAAATGAATTCTTCCTTTTGATTTTGCTGTTCCAGGTCAGCATCCAACTTTTCTTCTTTTAGTCATTTCAGTGTCTTAGAGTGGTTTCAAAGCTGCCCAAAGGTCCTTCAGCAAGTCAGCTCTGTCTGCTTTTTTAGCACCTTGTGTTAATCAGAGGCAGCAGCATCCTTTATGGCCATCATGTGACGCAGATTGTCTGAGCTTTGAAAATCCAGTAACATCAAAAATCCAATGGACAAGTTCTTTCCAGAGTGGCTTGTCAGGATAAATGTTTAACAGGTACCTTGCGAAAGGTTTGGTTTAAAGTTCTAGTTTCCCGTTTTCATAGTAAGTTATCCTCTTGTTCTTTTTCTGTATTCTTGTTTAAGATATAACACATGTTGAGGCTTATGTCATTTTTCTTCTCTACCTTTGTCTCCTTTGTCAGCACTATTTAAGCTCCTCCCTCATTTGCAGACATCAGTTTTGCCTTTTGCGCCCAGCTATGATACTGTCACTCAGGAGTTTTTTTCTTGTCCAGAAGGAAATGGAGAATTTTATCATTAATGCAGCCTTGCTGGCCTTTAAAGCTCCCCTTTCACAGTCCTTTTAGCAAACCTTCACTCAACCTTCCCTCAGCCACCTTCAGTCATACTAAACACATAAGTTCCTAAACTCACCCTCCAGCAAGCTGATTCACTCGGCCTATTTCTCAATGCCCGCCGGTGTGGCAGCCTTCATCCTCATTCCGTCCTTCGCCTGTCCGGTGACAGCTTACTTCTGCTTGAGCCCCTGCTGTATTTGCTCCATATTCCTCCCCAATGCTCCCCTGCACAGCTTCTGCTGCTCCTCTTACATGCAGAATACAATTTCTCCTCGCTGCTAAGCTCTGAGTCATACAGCTCACTCTCTCCTCCCTTTTCTTTCCAGAAGCTTGCAACTGCCCCCCACCCGCCACTACCACTGTAACCCCCCTTCTTTTTTGTCTTATTTTTATGGTGGTGCCTCGTCTCTCTAAAAACCCATCAGGATTCGTTCAGCATGTCTTTCCATCCTTGATACATGAGGGATGCCTTTGCATCATCCACCCAAGGATTACTTGCAGACAGATACTAAAGGAGAAGCCAGAAGAGGCAGGAGTTTAATTGAATATTTGTTCCATCTTTATGTCCTTGATCTTGTCTAGTGTGTTAGATATAATCCAACTCTTGTTTGAGTAATTAAATGTCGGTGTTTTCGTCTTCACTGCATGTATGCCTTTCGTTTACCCCATATCTATTTAGAGTCTGCTGTTAGTTTTTCAAGTGGCTGTCAGGGGGGAAAAAACATACAGTACAGTAATGTTCCCAAAAAAAAAAAAAAAAACATAACAAGGTAAGAGAAGAACCAGAGAATTACTATGTGGATGGAAAAAATTCATCCCTCAGGATGTGAGGAAGTGACAGCAAAGGAGATAGAAATGGAGAGAGAAAGGGAGAGGGGGAGGAGGAAGGAGATGAGGAAAAGAGTGGAGGAGGAGGGAGCTTTTGTGTGGGAGGAATGGAGACCAGATTGTGGATGGATGGTGAGTTAAGGGAACACAAGAGTTGCAGGGTAATGAGGAGATGAGTGGATATGTCGACAGTGGCACATGGCCAAATGAAAGTATGGATAAGAAGTATGGATAGAAGTAAGAAAACAAAGACATATGCATTGGTTATTGGGTGGGTGCCTGATAATTTAGAGATCTTTCATGCAACTGTTCAGAAGAGGCCTATCTGACTTCATATTCATCAATACCATGAATATGGAAAGTATGATCAATGAAAATTTGGTTTATTGCCTGCTGGTTGATGTTTCACCTGTGTGGGATCCTTGTCCTCTCTTTGACATCATACTGCTCCTCCTTTTTTTAATTTTGGCTCTCTGTCTGCTGCTGCAGCCTCTGCCTGAAACGCAGCATCTATTTCCCCCCTCCACCTCCTATCTGTCTCACTCATTTTCCTCTCTTCTTTCCCTCCATGCTTCTCTCTATTTTTGTCCTCTTCTGCCTTTACCTCTGTCTCCAGATCTAATATGTTCACCCTTCACAATCTCTGTCTCTACCTCCCTCCTCCCTATATTCCATCAGTGCCTCTCCACCTCCCTCTCATCGAGTCTTCCATCCTACGCTTGTCGTTACTGCCCCCCTAGTTGAGGGAAGCTTCGAGAACACAGTGGACTTGGGGATATGAGAGCTCTCAGGACATTTGAAAAAACATTCGTAACTATGCCTCATGAATAAAACACATATAAACACATTCATTTCCTCTCATATGGATGCATGTCTTCATTGGGTTGAACACCCTGACAAATGAAGCAAGAGTTGTGCGATACATGCATACCTGAGCAATATCTGTGGCGCAGTGAGTTTTTTTCCCTCCAAATCTCAATGGAATATTTTATAGAAATAGATTTAGATAATAAAAGCAGAAGCCACATCTATGAACTTTTTGATGTCTTTTTAAAAAAAGACTGATTTGTGGTGCCTTCACGAATCAGTCAAATTAAGACGATGAAGCTCACTGATCTGCTCACAGTTGAAGCCAGAAAAACTGAGCAATTTTCAAAAATAATTTTCTTTTTCAACCTAAGTTTCACTAATTGTGATCACTTCAACACTTATTGGTCACAACACTTTTACAAACCTTATTTCAGTGTAAGACTTGGGCTACACTGTGAAGCAGATGCTAGAGCTGTCGTCTTGTACTGAAAAGGTCCTGCATTTAAATGCTGGATGAAGCAATACTGTAGGGCATGAATGTTCTCTTTGGATCCTCCAGCTTCCTGTCACAGTCCCCAAAACATGCATGTTAAGTGAATTATTCATATGAGTGGTTATTTGCCTTGTGATTAACTGACTACCTGCCTGAGGTGTTCCTAGATACTAGAAACCATCACCAAACCTCCACTACTTCCTAAAGACAGGATAAATATTTAAATATACTAATGCTCCAACATTCAAATTTTTCTTGAATTGTGCTGTTTTTACAGAATCACAATTGTACAGCAACATCTCACGTTAGTTGAAGGATTTTTTGAGTACATGAACCAAGGAGTTTTTTTCTATTGGAGATGTTTTCACACTGATCAATAGTATTAGCTTTATATTTTTATTATCGGCATAAGACGATGTAAATTGAGACCATTTTTTGTATTAAAGTTAAAAAGCTTAAATTTGTTTTGATGAGGACTGTTTTAAAATTAGATAATAAACCCTTGTGTGCTTTTTTTATTCTAATCCTGTAATTTGTAAGCCTTATATCCTGGAAATTCTGTTGCAATACCGGAGTAAGGACAAAAAAAAATATGATTATTAAAAGAAGAACTATGTTACGGTTTAGGAGGACACAGGAAAACACTTAGATCTATTAAGGGAAGAGGCAGGTTAGTGACTTAAATATTCAGTGGCGGCAACCAAAGGTTAAACACTGAGATCTCAGGGGAATGGTCTGGTCAGGCAGAAAGGGAGTGTTCATGGGAATGATTCCTTCAATGCTCTTCTTCAGTTATGTTACTTTGTGGATAACACAGACTCACTGGATATTTGACTGAACTCACAAGTTCAGTCAAATATCCAGAATCCAAAACTTTTTTCAGTAAACAGGTATAGTTTCTGGTGAAATCAAATCCATTCCAAAGAAATGGAGCAGAAATTCAAGTCTAGATATCAAACAGACTGTAGAAATGTGCCATATGCAATGTAATGCGGGAGTAATCCACACATGTAAAATTGGTCAGAAGGTAAAGAAAACTGAGAAGATAAACAGAGAAAGCCCAATCTGATTGACAATCTGACAGAAGATAGAGGCTAGAGAAAACTTAAGCACCGCACTGTGTAGGTGAAGCAGGGAGACAATTGGGCATGGCACAGGTGAGCTGAATGAACCTGACAGGGATTTTACAGGAAAAGCATGATGTGAAAAATGAAATAAATTGTGGTGATGGCATGTAAAAATTGTAAATTCTTTCTTCGCTTTTCTTCTTTACATTAACAACAAAGCTTATGCTTTATCTTTTGTTATCTAGCCATATCCATTTTTCCATAATCTCAGTCACAACAATCCGTACCATCTGCCTCCTCAGTTTCGGTCCTGGCCTATTCCCCTTCTCTAAAGAATGCCTTACTTCCTCAGGAAATTTTGTCCATGGAATTTCAAAGCTGTCCTCCCAACATGTGTCAAGTCCAGAGTTGCTGGATAACCTCTGAGGTGAAACAGAAATCAGTGACAGTGATTGGGCAGGTGAGACTTCCACTGATGAAAGAGAGCCGTTCTCTGTAGTCTGGTCTTTAAATTATAGAAAAAGGAAAAAAATCACTCTGTACAATATTAAAAGGTTTTACTGTCTGCTTAGGACATTTCATGGTGTTCTTACTTACAACTTTTTCCATATAGCAAGAAGTTTTCTGGCTTGCACAGATCTTAGTACAGTCATCAAATCTGCCTCCTCTATGAAGCGTATTTAATCATATGTTTTCAGTTCAATGGACAGCAAGTGCTCTTCTAGGATGTTTTTGGTTACTGCTGGAAGTTCTGGTAGGACCTCCCTGATGGCATCATTTAAGAAGGTTGCCTCCGACTCAGTCATACTTGCGCTAAAGTGTCGCCTTCAAACAAAAAAATGAAAAAATATATAGTATACACACTTAGAACAGGGACATGCATCATGTCCCACCTATAATGATAATGTGAGAAGCATTTGCTTCATTCACACTTTATTTTTGCCACAATACTATTCTTCAGTGGAATGACTTGGTATCCATCAAGGACACAGGATACCAAATGATAGAAATCTGCCCGGTTATCATTGTTAACACATTGTAACTAAAGACTGTCCTTTGTCACCGAATACAAATGGTATTCTTAGAGTAGGATTGCCTTTAAGGCTATCTAGCAAAACATACACAGCTGTGTCATTTTGAATCAAGATGAGCAGAACGTTCACCAAACACCATGTACTCCTAATTTCTGAACACTAGGAAATGTTTTTTTTTTTTTATATGAAGTGCCCTTGTACTGAATGTCAATGGTAACTGTGGTATTGTTTTCTGTAAAAGCAAACTCTCTGACCGCATGATTAATAGCGTCACTGTAGAGGATGCGATAAAATACACAGCTCTCCTTCATATGCAGTACTTTACCACATTCCTGCCCAGCTAAAAGATATCCCTGATACATCTGATGATGTTCTGTCAAACTTTGACAATTGTTTTTGAAGTTTTTCAACTGTCTGGCACATCTTTTAAAGTAGCTGCATTTACTTTCAAATCTAAGCGTCCATAATCTTATCAATGGACCAAATTTCAACAACAGTGCTGCATAATGGCGCAGGAAGTGGTGTTTAGGCTTGAGTGGAATTTCAGGAAATAACATGTTCCTCAAATCCAAATATTCTTGGATCAAAATGTCAAGCTACAGCGTGCTATCTGGGACAAGGAAATGTTCTGAGCACAAATAAGATCCACAATGTCTTTTAACTGGAGAGCTAACTGCCATACTTGATCTTAATGGTTTCGCACTTTGTCACCAATCAAAACGAGTAACAATCTCAAAAGGTTCCAGTATTGCATGGCTTGCCTTGAAAATCCGGATCCATTAGGGTTGACACCACATGGCTTTGTGATGGCTTCAGATCCTTTGTACTTAAACTATTTGATGTGCCTGTTTAAAAGTGTGTACGTGAACCATTTTTTTCTTTTTTATAATGTTCTTCAGGTACAATGGAAGATCATATGATATATCTCCTTCAAAGAGGACATGACCTAAAATAGGCTGCAATCACTTATGATTTCACAGTACCTGCAGAAATATTGAGAGCGACTAAGTACTCTATAAACCCACCTATGCAATGAGAACCCAAGTTTTCCTCAGCAATGCAGTACAGACCTCCTTTTACAGTTTCTCCATCTACATGTATTCCATCTGTTTCCAAGGATTTCACATCTGTTAACATCTCTGAGAAAACGTAGCTTATTCCAAAGCGTTTAAGGTAATTCTCAACACACAACAACCCAAATGAATGGGTAAATTTGCTACAGACAGATCGACTGCAAGAACTTTGTGTTTCCTCTTAGCAGAACCCAAGGGATTCGCAATTTCAAATAATTCTTGGTACAAAATCCCTTTCAGGCTTTCATGGTTTTCATTAAAAAGCTGGTGATTTAAGAAATTTTGTCCATCATATGAATCAGTAAAAACCTTCGTGTCAGCATCTCCATTCTGTTGTGACTTTGTAATCCTCCACAAAGGTGACTGTAAAAAGCTCTTCAGAGTTTGTGCCACTGGTATGTGGAAAGCACATTTTTGTGTCATGTTTTCATCCAATCCCAACACTACTTTTTGGGGTTCTTTATATTTAAACATATTTGTGAATGTCTGGTTTCTTGAGTATGTTGTTCTTAATTGTCACTGATGACAGGCAGAGAACAAATTTAACTTTTTAATGAAGTCACACATTTGGTTTACTGCTTCCTTTGATAGGCTCTTATTTCTCAATAAGTAAACTTTGTTAATTACAGTGTATGCTTGACCCCACTTATGAATATTTCGCATTTCCTCAACAATAATTTGTATAGTTTTTTGTTTTTTTTTGGCTTGTAGATCTGTGTCTCATGCTAAGCTGGTACTACTTGGCTATGAACTATTGTGAACTAAATATAAACAACCATTTAGACTAAATGGTTATTTGAATTATCCAATTAGATTGAGTGGTAGCTGAAATGTAATTAATTGGGTGAACAAAATAATAATAAACATATATTTTTGAGTAATGTGGTAACATTTAGCTTTAAAAGTACGATATTAATGTATCACATATTAATGTATCCGTACAACATGTAGAACTAAGATAACAGCAACTTTATCTTAAAGAAAAAATATATCATATATAGCATATATAAAAAAGTACATCACGAGAAAGTAAACCAGGCAAATTGTAAAACATTTTGGAAGAATATTCATCCCTAATTTTCCTGATATAACCCTTCTGAATGATTTACCTTATTCTAAACCAGAGAGATAACATTTCTCTGTAATTGCCTCTTTGTTATATGCTTATATCCAAAATTTCTAATTCCTTGTTTGTGTGCACAAAATTAGAAAATTAAGCTGATTCTGATTCTAAATTAAACAAGGAGACTGTGAGCCAGCTTTACATCATTATCTGACATCACTATCCTTGTAGAAAGGACCGAATGGTGTTAAATTAATTGCAATCTTTTATTTTTTTACCACACACAAACACACACACACACACACACACACACACACACACACACACACACACACACACA
>JAVLVB010000580.1:192463-204193 GCA_032876305.1 Orestias chungarensis | reverse complement strand
CTTTTCAGAGTTCAAGAGCAGAAAGTTTAATGTCATCCACATTTTTATGTCATCTAGACATGCCTGTAATCTACCAAACTGACTGGATTCATCGGGATTTATAGATAAATACAGTTGTGTATCATCAGCATAACAGTGGAAATTAACACCATGCTGTCTGATGATTTTACCAATAGGGAGCATGTATATAGTAAATAAATACAATCTATGCAAATAGCAAAACATTTAGTATCTGTGCAATTATTAAAACTCATACATACTTGTTTTCTTACAATTCATGTGTACTTGTTTTGCTATCTGCATTGCTTTAATAAAAGGTTAGCAGAGATAGGATAAAGATTTTGTAGCATGAGAGTCTTGTATATTCGAAGCAGTAACACTCTGTACTTGCGAAAAAACACAATTTGGACCTTCCAAAAGCAGATATTAAGTAAGACTTCTCAGAATAACTATTTGCACAATAAAATTGGCAGTAAAATGTGACCTTATATGGTAGAGTTACTCAGAGATGATAGGTCTTAGAGGCAGATATGACATCTTTAGCTTGAGTAGGTGTTGCTTTAATAGATCATGTTATTAAGCGTCAATAAGGAAGTGGTGCAAAAAATAAAGAACTGCTGTATACTATTATAGTTTAGACACAACGTGGGGTTGAACTCTGTAATCACATCTTGTGGTAAGTCATTGTCTCTATTTGACCAAATGTTTGATAAATGCAGATTGGTATTTTAAGTCAGTCTCATTTGTGCATTGCAAAGCTCCTGTGAGGATTCTTAACATATCTCAATGTTCCAACATCCTCAACCGGTATCCCCTTTCATGACTAGATACACAGGAGATATAACAAATGAATGCTATGACAAGCGGGAACTAGTAGACAAGATAAGATGGGGAAGTGCAAAGCCCCAATAATGTAAAACTAACTGACACCAGCTAGCGAAGCTCAGAGGACCTTCTAAATTATGTCAATACAGCACCTATTACAATCCCTGGTTTTACCATAATCAGACTCTAAACCTTCACTACCTGACTGAAGAGGTACACAAAAGGAGATGAAACGTCAAAGCCCTAAAAATATATTAGGAAAATCGACTTGAAGGATGAAATGCTCGGTGAATCTCTCAGACAATCGAACCTGGAAGCAAGGGAATTAAAGGAACCCTCATGGGGTATACTACCGACAGAATGAGCAAGTACTTCAGTGTACGTTAAATACAAAGGACTTTAAATAAGTACTGTAACCTCAAACCTTTAACAATGAGGTCTATCTCTTCGTATTTGTTCTGGCCAACATCCCCACAAAACATCCTGCCTCTTCCTATGCCTGTCACCGGGTCACCACGATCAATGGAACATCGCCACATGTTGCGAACTCCATAGGCATAAATCTCTGCCAAGAAAAAAAGGTGACAGAGTAGTTACATGCTTTGTTTGGGTTTGATGAAAACGAAACATACAGAAATCCTATTTATGCATCTCTGAATAAAAAATAGGGTGCTTTGGTTACACGATATGAGCTTAAATATAAATATGATATTCTAGATGATCTTTTCATCTCAGAGTTGATCATAAATGCATGAGTAAAATGAAATAGCTTACCAGGTCTTGCTCCCTGTTCCCTTACAAATGGATTGTCATAGGGAATACTGTAGGGAACACCATCTTCATTGTTGTCAATGTCAATGCGCAAAACTTTGCCTAGAAGTGTTGATCTGTAATTAAAAACGTAGCACAGATGACTGTGATATATATACTTTTGAAAGGACAGATGATTCAACCCCTTTTTCCTTTCCTCTATGTCAACTTCCCTCCCTACATACCACTGTTTCGTACTACACAATATCCAGAGTAAATAATCCTTACAAGGCAAGGCAACAGTGTCACCCACTCATACAGTATCTAAAACATTACTTTGTCTGAAAAACCTAAAAAAGTCTTTGTTACTGGTTACTTTTATTTGTCAGAGAGCCGACATTTTGATGAACCTTTATTGGTGAAGTAAAAAATGGAAATAAAAATCCGTATTTGTATCTCAAAATAACTCACAAAACTAAGTCTACAAATGCAACCTGTTCAGATATCAAATCTAACCAAAGGTAAAAAGACCTTTTTTTTTATTAGACTGACTTGTTCTGTGAATTGCCAAACTTTCCAAAAGGGTCCCCAGCTCTTCCACCATCTCCAATGAATATGTAGAGGTATCCATCATTGCCAAAGAGCAGTTGTCCACCATTATGATTAGACGCTGGCTCCACAACCTCAAGAATCATTCTGTTTTAAATGGAAAATAATGAAAATGCTTCTATTTTAAGGTTTGTTATCAAAATTAAACTCGTGTACCTTTCAGATGAATGATCTAGCTGGTTATCATCATGTGCTGAGAGGGTAAACTCGCTGATTCTTATTCTCTCCTCCTTCTTGACAGACACTGAGTAGTAAACATAGGCTTTTCTGACTGTGGCGAACCTAAGAATAGAAACAATGGTCAACATATAGGTTTGATTTCTACTTCTTTGTGGGCTTAGTTGCATTTTCATTTAAAAAAACGTGGTATATAATAAAACTTTGTATTTCTGGACATAACCTTCATGAAGAACTAGAAGTAAGGACCTTGGATGCAAGGCTATGCAGAGGAATCCCCTCTCATCCCCAGACCATCGAGATGTGAGCACAGCCTGGGTGAGGTTGAGAAAAGGACGGTCGATCCTGGAGCCATTAGCTAAATACACCCAGACATAACCTAACTGCTCGGCAACAAAGAAGCGATGGGTTCCATCATCTGCATGGATCATGGCCACTGGGTTTCGGAGACCATTTGCAACTTCCTCCAGGCACACCTCCAGACATCCTTTAGGATCCTCACGTACTAAGCCAAGGTTAGCATTTAGTTCTACAGACAGAAAAACATGGCACTGGTTAAGGATCTTTACATCTTTAGAAACAATTAATTTCATAGTTTCTTTATTTACTGTTTAGGCAACTAAATGATCCTTTACCAGCATCAGTTAAAACATTTGGGTAGCAGTACTGTTTGTCCTGGAGCTCCAGAAAGTTACAGAACTTTCTCCTGTCCTCCATTAAGGTGGCAGTCAAGTTGGCAAACTGTTGTGGGCTCCCCAAATCCTCCAGGAGCAGGCTGAGTGTGTATCGGCATTGCAGCCAGTAGTTTGAGCAGTAATTACCACAAAGTCCAGGTAAAACCCTGATTGGTGTGTTGGCGTCCTCAGCATCATACAGGTGGGCAGCATATGGAGAACACTCCTAAAAAAAATGAAAGTAAGAAACTATACAATTTTTCACAGAAATAAAAATATTCAAAGTTTGTTATATGCTGAATCTAATCAAAGGTTATTTTACAGTGAGTCATCCTGCATTTTTGTTCTTTTTGGTGGAATAAATCCCATACAGGCAAGGGATTTTTCTAGACATACAGTTGCAACTCTTTTATGCTTTACTTTTAAATGCTCAGGTCAGGGTTATATACAGCTACATTATAAATAGTTGCAAAGCAGGTCCACTTTGTTATTAAGTCACCACTGCACTGTCCACACCCAGAATGGTGAGCAAATGCAGAGCGAGGCACCACAAACAAACCCTCGTGTGGTTAACATGGATATTTTCACTGTGTGTAAGACTGTTACAGAGGACAGAGCTCAAAAAGAACAAAATAAACAACAGGACAACAAATATAGGAACTATGACAAGGAAACAACTTTCAAATAACCTATTTTAAAATAACTTAAAGGTAAGTACAAAGTGGTTACAAAAATAGATAAAATGGGAGTAATATTCTATTATTATATTGAACACTTAGTTATGGACATTTCACACTAGCTGCAGATAATTTTAGAAGGTTAAAATGAATTTCTTCTGCAAAGTGGTAAGGGCCAGTCTAAGGCCAGTCTTTTCCTCTGCTTTGAGTAGAGTCAGTTGAGGGGGTTGGGCATCTGATCAAGATGTCTCCTGGGCACCTCCTTAGGAAACGTTTTTTTTTTTTTTTTGGCTGCACCACTCTTCACCTACTATGGTATTAAAAGATCTTGATGGCCCTAAGCCTTTTTGAACTCTATGCGTCATCTGTTAAACATCTACTTGCAAGTGGGGGCACTAAATAAAAGCAATGTGGCATTTTTTTATGCTAATTGTTTCACCCCAGGTGAAGTTAGAAGACATGTGATTACAGAAATGTCCGACATGCAGCATGATATTTACAGAGAAATTATCTGCCAGCCTTTTATGCAATGTTACCAGACAGGCTGCAGACAGAAGTGTAATACTTATAGTCAAAATTGTTGCCTTTGTTTGCCAAGATCATGTCAAGTCTGGACATATTACTCTAACATGTGCTGAGGTGCTGACAGCCACAACTTCCCCTAAAGGAAGAGCATTCTGAGCAAGGTAACTAGTTTTCCTGAAGTTATATAAACCTTTAAGGTTTGTATAACTATATTATTAGTTATTACTTTCCTATTCTATTTATTATTGGTATTATTTTTATTAAATGTTGTTATTATTATTATTGTTATATTGTAGCTGAACATTAAAAAGATTTTTTCTTTTTGTTTTGATTTGATTTGACTAAAAATACTTTGGTCTCCATTATGCACTGATTTAAAAAAAAAAAAAAAACATTGCTGCTGGGACAGTTTTTATAACTCAGTTAAATAAATGCATTCAACTAAAAACAGCTGCGCTCTAACAATGGTGGTGCATTAAAGTATAATTTAGGCTTATTCTGTTTGTACCTTTCCAGCTGCTCAGGATTTGGTGATTGGTTTGAAGGTTTTTATTTTCTTGTTGTTAGGGAATAAACCAGAGTTACGAAAATCCATGTAATAAAGAAAGGGTTTTTTAATTGTTTCATACTTTAAATCTATTATATTCTTCTATTATATTTTTCATTTTTAAGGCAATATTAACCTTTTATTTTTGTTTGTTTTGTTCTCTCAATCCCTACCCCAACAAGCAAGAGGCAAGACCCAACCTCTGTTCAACACTTTTTGCCGAAACTGATATCAGAGATATGACTTTAAGAAACTTTTAAATGGCTGAAGTTTTATCCCTCTGAGGTTTTCTACCTAATTATTCAAGATGACATTTTAACTGCTGTTTACTATAGAAAAGATACTACCTAGAACCCTTGCTGATTCACCAAAAAATTATGAGAAGAATCAATGAGTTATCAATGAGTTTCAGCTGGATCTAACGAATACTAGTGACAAGGGACTGGTCATCAGGTTTACAGGAAGGAAAGTAAAATAGACAAACAAGACAAGATAACGTATAACAAAACAATAGAATAACACAGTAATGTATCATGCCTTAACACTACAAGGCCTTGCTGACAATGATATTCAATAGTGAGTATACTGTAATTAAGTAAAGAACACGCTTATTTGCAGTATAGGTCGAAGGAAGAACAGAAACATAGGAAACAATTTAAGCTGAGCCAATTTTCTACTATAGGTTTACCCATATCTGTGAATTATTCAAACTGCAAGAGAGAGGAAAACTGTCAATTCTGCCTCTCTTGAAATTTTTTTTATAAATCCTTGACTTCAGGTAGAATAAATTACAATCCTTAGTATACAAACAGAAACATAAAATCTAAAATCAATGCTCGTTAATTCAAGTTGCCCTAAATGTGCTAATAGCAAATACAAACGCACTCTGTCAAAACAGTTCAAAACTCAGTAATCTTTTGTAACAGCTTGTTTGTTTTACAACAACTTTTTTCTTGCATATATAATGTAATACTGGCCTTTTTATGTCTTCTTATAGTATAGTTCCTAAAGCTAGATTAAAATGAAGCTTCAAACCTGAGATGGAAAATTGGTCATAAAATTATAATTTGTACATCTAGAAAAGAGGAACAACTGAACTACCACAGACGAGCTTTTGTATGACTGTAGCAATTTTAGTAAAAAGGCTCATATTAAAGATTGCTATTCCTCACTTGTGTAGGTAACTCACTTTAACACAAAGAGAAACGCAACAGATTTTAACCAAAGGTTGAAAGTTAATACCTGTATTGCGGTGTCATGAAAGAAACCACTTTGGTTTGCACCAGATGTGGTGATAAAATGGTTCCCATTTCAAAACCTCACTACTGTGAATGCCATATATCTCACTCTGAGTCCTGTCTGTTTTCTTGACAAAACCTGTATGAATGTATATGTATACCCCTTCCATTCTGCTTTATTTTCTGTGGTAATCTGTCCCATTATGGGAATGATATCTATGGCAGGTTTATCCTGGCTTGAACATAATAACCCACATGTATTGTGTTTACAAATCCACATCTTTGTTTTTTTCAAACCATCATGTGCCGTGACTATTCCAAATACTTAAAGAGCACTTTTTAACCTTTTCAATCAATTCTTACGAAAAGCAGTACTGTTATAACACACATAAACCAGCCTGTGCTGCATGGAAAGAACTGCAGGGGGCAATAATTACCACACCGATATAGCCTGTATTTTAGGATTTGGTCATTTGTCACTGCCATTACATAGAATATGATGCATTGGATTATAAAAAAGACATATATATATAGTATTTTTTATTTATTATTTATTTTTATAGCATTTAGCAACCTAAAAAAATTTAACCATTTAGTTCGTATTACTCATAATACAAAAAAATATTGTTTCGTTTAACTATAAAGGCTGCACTAAATTAGTGCTGCAGCTATCATTAAGTTTGCACACAAGAGCTGCACGTAGCTGGAATCTGGGCTGCAAAGTCAGCACGTAATTATGTAATCAGCAAGGGGAACCGACTTCAAGGCTCATTCCAATGATGGGGAGGCTGAGCTTTAGTGCCACGATCTGTTTAAGATTAGGGAAAGTAAAACATACTGAAATGGAAATAGTATATGAAATAATAATCTAAACAAAGACTGTGGCAAGAGCAAGATTATCACAGTAACTTCTAAATTTAGAGATGCATTTCAGGCTGTAACCGATGCGTGAGAAACTTAATCAATAAGGAAAGCAGTATACGTGCAGGATGCAAGGCACATTGTTAAACTTGGCTTGTGATGTTGTAAATGGTTTTTATTATTATCTATTTCCTAAAATATTGTTTTCACTTTGAAAAGAGAGTTAAAACAAAACAAATGAGCTGAACAACAGCACAATCAAAATGTAGTGTAAGCATTTTTGTTATTGCGGATCCAATGGCAAATGTCTGTCATGAGTGGCAAAATTTGTTTATTATAAGAAGTGATCAGGGTTCAAGGAGGTTCACTCTAAGTGCCATTTCTGCATTTTTTTGTGCCATTTCTATAGGTTAATAACCTCAAAAATAAAATTAAAAAAATTGCAGACACAATTAAGACATACAAAATAACTGCAAAGATACATAAAGATCTAATTTCTTACCTGGCAGAGTATGCTGCGTATGTATTTGCCACAGATTTCAATACCTGGAGGGTTAAAGTTTCCCATAATTGTATAAAACCTCCTTGATATCTCTTCATCCTTCTGCAAATCACAGCATCCAAACTTGGCGTAATCGTTGCAGAAAACCAGTGGCTGCGGGGGCCCAAAGGGAGGTTTATAATCCAAGCACTGGGGGTGACACTGGCCACTCCAGGCCTGAAGGAGCAGCAGCAGCATGAAAGGGAGTAGTTCAGGGAAAACTGCATGTTGCAAGATATAATCCTTCTGAACTACAAAATTACTGAGATGTAGAGTCATTCTGTCGCTCAGTTAAAAATGGTTTCTCCCTTCACACAAAAATGTAGTACAAAAGCAGCAAGTGAAGCTTTTTTTCACTAGTCTTCAGTAGGATCTGCAAAACAATAAGGAAATAAAAATTAGATTGTTGTTGTTTGGTTTTTTATTAATCTTCGTAAAGATCCTTTTAAGTTAATGTCTGTCTAATGTTGTGAATTAATGTTTTTTTTAATGCTGTTAAAAAAGCTTTCTAATGGCCTTAAAATAAAGGAGCCTGTTTTAAGGTGTTAAAAAAAATCTGTGCTGCACATTGTCATACAATAAGAAACCTGGAGAACATTTGTGATCTGATTAAGAGCATAAAAAGTCAGCTTACTTTAGTTTTGTGGTGAAATGGACTGACGAACACAGCTGAAAGTTGCATTGGGCAGTTGTTTATTTTTTGTCCAATGGAATTTAAGTCTTACCCAAGTAAGAGTATTACCTGACCTCAAATGGCATGAAATAAGGTAAATTGTAGCAGTCTGATAAATCTAAACTAGTGTAAAATGAACATAAAAAAACTGTAATGATGAAGTAAATTTCTGTTTCCAGTGGCTAGGTGAAGGATGAATAGCGATGAGGTAATGCATCTAATTGTGGTGAAACAATGTCATATGATGATGTTGATGTTGTTGTCAGCACATCTTTTGTTATTTTGTGTGGCAGGGTTCCTGCCATCCTCCTCAAAGTTGCTTTGTGTCGGTTACAGCAATACAAACATCATCAGCCCACGTCAGAGGTGTAATTGAACAAGCTGTAAGTTGACATATAATCACAAAAGTTATGAAAATATTTTGTTAAGGTTGAAAAAGTTACTTAATGTTGCTTTAACCACAAATGCGTAAAAAATGTAATTGTGGTGAACCTTTTCTACCAAAATTGTAACAATTTTATAAAAGAGGTCACGAACAAGAACCCAGCAGTACATCCGCATTGCTGCAGGCCTCAGTGGCCTCAGGTAATGTCACTGTTCCCTGTTCAGAAGTGAGATACTGGATGAAATGACATCGCAAACGTTCACCAATAGGTACCTTGATCATTCCTGCGGTGGCTGTGAAAAACATTTTTGTGGACTGAGAAAACAAATGTGGATGTTGTGGAAGTTGTGCAGATCCTTTGTAAAACTAATACAGCGCTTTAGAAAAATAGCAATACTTTTAATCACACAACCCGAACAATTTGCTTTTACAGATAAAACCACAAATTCTCCTCTCTATAAGAAAATTATATAGGAACATACTGTATAAATGACCATAAGTTTGTACTGTTAAGTTAAAGTTCATGCTGCAGAGTAATGATCCAAAGCATAACAGACAGTTCAGCCCTAAAAGGCATGGAAAGAAGCCCAATGAATGGCATAGTAAAAAATTAAACTAAAATCTGATTAAGATGATGACCTTCCACAGGACATTTGTTTTTGAAAAAACCTCTTAATTTTGCAATGACAACTATTTTTCTGCAATAAATTAAGTCTGATGTCTAAAACCTTCATTTTTATTTTACCATTGTAACTTTGTCAAAAACCAGTTATTTACCATTTATTTTAGCTGTTTTTACCAGCAAAAACATTAAAACTGAAAAATTAATTGACCAGTTGAATTAAGGATTGTTTATGTGTTCTGAATCTTAAATAAAAAATGTTGTTTACAAAATGGTTAATATTGATTGATATAGAAACACATTGAAGTGGTTATGGTGATGTGCAAACTTACACAACACCGCCTGTGTTTAGTTTCCTGGATATGTGTAAGTCAAACATCCAAGCCCAGCATCACACCTGTCTGCAAGTTTACCAGAGAGTGCACAGAATGAGTTGCATCATCAACTCCCCAAAAAGTAAACGTATACAGTTTGCCCATTACATGTGCAAATGTAAATAAATACTTTTTTTCTCATATCCTTTGGATTCCTAATTTGCAATTCCACACAGCAAAGACACCTGTGGATCAAAACAAAAATCATGCAGTAGCTGAATCTGAGAGAAAAATGTATCTAGGTTTTTTATAAACTAAAACCACTATACAAAACAGAAACTTTAAAAAGGATACAAAACTGCAAGTAAGGCCTTTTTTTTACCTTCTTTCAAAGCTTGAGAAAAATGTTTGCCTCCAGATCGAGGTCACCTTGAGACTCGCCCTATATTTGCTCAGGAAGGGCTCATTTGCTGCAGTGGGTGAGAGCCATGCATAGAGAGAGAAAGCAGAAACAGTGTGAGAGGTTCTTTCATTTCCACATGGAGCCACGCTGCAGTGTTGGCTGAAAGCCTTCCCACTGTGGATCTTCACTCCTCCTCTTCCTCCTCCTTTCTCTCTCCTATGTGGCTTTTTAACTCCCCTCACAAAGAAATGTGGCAAATATAACCCTGGAGTTGCAAGTTTCCCCCCCGACAACCTTTACCAGCCTTCCCACACCTCTTCTCTGTCTGTGCCGCCTCCAGACAGACTCACGCTAGTCTGTGTTTGTGTGTATTTATGTATGCGTGTGGTCAGATGAGCAAGAACGTGTGCTGGAAGCAAAGTCCAATGGATTCTCCAAACATTCTCCAAAGCTGAATCTTGTTTTAAAGCTATCCAACATTTGCATCCAGATGTAAATACAGATGCAAAACATCTGTATCGCCCTGTAGTTCCATAAAAAGAAAAAGTAGTATTAAAAAAAAATCTTCAATATTTTACTTTTGAGTGTTTAGATTTAGCCTTGCTGACTGCAACGCCAAGGGGACATCAACTACATTTTTCTACATATTTTTACTTCAGCAATGCAATAGTCCACTAAGTTTTAAAATTTATATAAAATGTTATACATACATTTTTTAATTTAGGGCATGTGCTTAATATAACCTTTCCTTGCTTCCTGTATATTTTATTTAGTTGTATTGAATTTTCTTGACAGATTTAAATTGAAACAGCAAGCAGAGCCGCAACCTTAAAAAACTGGACTGATGAATCCAGTTCACATTAATGTTTATTCTTGCACACATAAACATAATAGATACTCAACCATACATTTATTCAAATCTGCATACATATATTCATACCTTACTTTCCCCTCTCTTCCATTATGACCATATTTATTGTTGGGACAGTTATCAACAATTAGCAGATGCTAAAATATTGGATTTTACAGCACCACTATTGTTTAAAAGTCCAACATTTCGGATTTGCATGGTCTAAAATCCTTTGTTCTCCACCAATATAAGTTTTGTATTATGATTTCCAAGTTAACCAAGATGATTAAAATTAGATCTTATTCTTAAGAATCACAGTTTGTCTAGTCTCAGCTATGTTCCTCAGAAATGTAACATGTGAATGTCAGAATTTAGGGTCAGATGCTTCAGCCTTATTCAAGTTTACAACTGTTTGAGCACCACTACTATGAGAACAAAACTGGTTTAATATTTCTCTATGTACTTTCCAGGTTCAAAACAGACCTAAATTATGCACTCATAGATCTTGGAGACTATTTAGAGTGTTGTTGTTTTTTTGTTTTTTTAACACAGTATGTTATATAAGAATAAATATATAAGAATAAATACAAATTAGTTTTAACCTTAAGTTGTGTTAACTTGCATAGAATTTGACAAATACTAATCAATTATCTCTACATCCGCAAGTGTAACACAATAATATTGTGTCTTTCCATCATAAGAAGTACTTTCCATTTACCGGTATTCATTTTTCATTCATTTTTATAGCCCAACCCTTACTGTTTTTTCTAAATTTCAGGATTACCAGCACATGCTTAAGCCAAAATCCATTCAGGAATCAGGAATCAGGAATCAGGAATCGTTTATTGTCATTCACACATATGGGGTACATGAGCACAAACGAAATTACAGGGGTGACGAAGACCCGTAGCCGCTGCACCTGTGGCGCGCCGCCCTCGTGTCCTTAAGGACAAGGGAAAATGACACATAGGGAGAGATGAGGGAGAAAAAAATACAATTCACACTTTATCCTTGACAGGATACAGCTTGAAGTTCCAAAAAACCTCTGCACAGCAACAG
>JAVLVB010000580.1:159257-185102 GCA_032876305.1 Orestias chungarensis | reverse complement strand
GGGGAGGGTTTCATTGCATCCATGACCCATGTGTTGACCAGTCTCCTCCTAGATCTACAACAACCTCAAGAAAAAGTCATTACATTACAGATCAGTGGAATTTCTTTATGGATACTAATAAGACCCCAGATGTCAACCCCTCGTTCCTGGGAGACGGCTAAAGCTTTTATTAAGGGAACTGTCATATCATATACCACAGCTCAGAAAAAAGCTACCAATAAAGAACAATTACACTTAGAAAGAACAGTACAACAGACAGAGTTGCAATTTAAACACACACCCTCTAGAGCACTTACTAAAAAATTTGAAGCAGCCCGTTCATCTTTAAATCAATTACTAACAAAACAAGCAGAATCAACCATTCTCTTTGCTAAACACAGATTATATAAATTAGGGAATAAACCAGGCCGGCTGGTAGCAATGCTAACAAAAGGTAGAATGGAAGCAAACACAATTTCATCATTACAAAACAACAACCGAGACAGACATCACAAAACAACAGACATTAATAGGATTATGAGGGAATTCTATCAAAAACTGTATTCATCTGAATGCAATTTATCTGACGTTAGAATTACAGAATTCTTAGGTGGAGTGACTCTCCCTCGCCTAACAGAGGAACAACAAGAAGTCAGAGAAGCCATCGCCTCCCTTAAGCATGGAAAAGCTCCTGGACCTGACGGCTTCTGCCAAGAATTCTATAAGAAATTAAGCCACCTGGTGGTATGACCACTTACTGATATGTTTATACACTCATTTGGGTGTGGAGACTTGCTGCCAACACTTAACCAGGCGAACATCAACCTCATCCTTAAAAAAGATAAACCATCAGACATCTGTGTCTAGTATAGACCTATTTGCCTTATTAGGATAGAAAGTAAGCTGCTCTGTAAGTTACTTGCAACGAGACTGGAGAAGCTTTTGACATTCTTAATAAACCCAGATCAGACTGGGTTCATACAAAATCGTTTCTCCTTCACAAATATGAGAAGATTACTTAGCCTGTGTCATGACTAATTGTGTCCAATTGCCACCTTTTACAATACATAGGGGAACTCGACAGGGTTGTCCTTTATCTCCTTTTCTATTTCCTGTTGGGGTGGAACGGCTAGCAGTGGTTATTAGATCACAACAAAATGTACAAGGCATGATGATTCGCAGTAAATTCCATGAAATTGCGTTATACGCATATTATATTCTATTATTCGTAACAAAACCTGATATCTCAATACCAAGTCTGTTGTCCAATATTTATGAGTTTGGTTCCTTCTCATGTTATAAAATCAATTTTGATAAATCGGAAGCGATGCCATTAGGTATTTCTACTGTCCAAGACCTACCCTCTAGTTGTTCCCTGAGATGTTCCCAACATGGCTTCACTTACCTTGGTATTAATGTGTCACCTAACCTGACAGAGCTATGGAAGCTTAACTTATCTTCAACACTTAGGAAAATAAGGAGGGACTTAGAAAGGTGGCATGACCTTCCCTTATCATTTATGGGGCGTATAAGTTTAATTAAAATAAACATTTTCCCACGGCTTTTATATCTCCTCCAAATTTGGCTAACCAAAAAAGTTATTATGGAAATAGAGAGAGCATTTTCCAGATTCATTTGGCATGGCAAGAGACCACGGCAGACAATCAGAGTTTTACAGCTTTGCCAAACATTTACATTATTACAATTGGGCTTGTCACGCTCGTTATCTGTGGGACAGGTCATGCGCTCATTTCAACTCAGACCCTTTTCTTGATTCGTGGGCCTCTCGACCTGCTTCTTTGTGGAGCCTCACCACTGAAGATAGGAAGAGGCTATCAAGAGATATTAAACATAATCCAATTATTTATAACAAAGTTAGGGTATCGCAGGAGGTTGGCTCTGCTCCTCACTCCTGACACCTCTTACAAAAAAACAGGATTTTATCCCAGGGCTGGAGCATAACATTTTTGACCTGTGGCATAGCAGAGGAGCGAGAGTGATCGGAGATCTGTTTACAGAAAATGTACTCATTTCAACGATTGCAGTCAAAATTCGGTATCCCTAAAGAACAATTTTTTGTTTTTTTCCAAATTCGCCATTTCATTGGTTCGTTGAGGCTCTTTCATTCTGGCTTGGTCACACACAATGAGATTGAGAAATTCCTTGTCGACTGGAAAAAACCTAGGCATTTTATTTCCGCTTTCTATGCAGTGCTCTGCTCTCTCACCCCAGCCGGTTCCAGGGACATTGTGCGGAAATGGGAGGGAGACCTTGACACAGTATACATCGAGGATGAAGGACAAGAAGCCATTAATGTGGTTAATTCAAACTTTGTATGTAATACGCTCAGAGAGACACAGTATAAAATACTACATCGTCTAGATATAACACCTTTTATACTGCATAAGATGTATCGCCAGCTCTCTACCTTATGCAATAAATGTGGAAGGGAGGTTGAAACGTATTATCACTATTTCTGGCAATGCAAACTAATTAAACGATTCTGGGGTGCAATTTCTAAAGAGCTGAGTGACGTGTTTCATGTAAAAATATGCTGTGACCCAGGTCTGTTTCTTCTTGGCCTCCCCTCAAAATCAGTCACTCTGACACAATCACACTTCAAACTTTGTGACAAATTATTGCTTTTGGCTGGAAAATGCATTTTAATTAATTGGATTAAGGATAAACCTCCAACTATCACACAATGGTATAGAGAAGTATTTAGGGTCCTCCCCCATGAAAGGATTAGTGCAGTTCTTAAGGGTAATGAGAAACACTTCATTGATATGTGGTATCCTATGCTTAGCTATTTACCTAAAGTGTTGACGCAACTTGTGATGAGAGGTCAGAATCCTATAAAGTGGAAAAACTCCCCAGGTCTTAACTAAAGCACACCCTCCTTTTGTATTACTATGCATCTTTCTTCTTTCTTTGATTATCTGGCTAGATATGATTGTGTTGATGTCGGGCTTTAAATATGTCTGTAAATGTTTGCCGACCATTGAAGACATGATGTAACGTGAATGTGACATTGTACGCCGCCTTCCTTCTGTTTGTTTTGTTTTGTTTTGTTTTGTTTTGTTATGTTATGTTTTGTTTTGTTTTGTTTGTATTGCTGTTTCTCTTATTTTCTCTGCTTGTGAAAACCTAAAACTAATAAAAATGTTATAAAAAAAAAAAAAAGTTCAAATTACAACTGTTTCAATTTCTTTCCCTGTCCTCCTGATGAACAGTTCACTGTGATGACAATTTTTCTTCAGACATCCTCCTCCTCGCATCACCTCCTTTATTCTTCCTTTGTCTCCTCTGATCACCGTCATCTTTCTGTAGTACTATTATATTCTATCCTATTTTATACTCTCGTCTGATTTTTTTTCTCATATTGCTCATTGCGCTGACAGGATGAGTGCTTATTTTTTCTTTGTAAATTTGCTTTACTGTTGTTGTGTAAACAGCAATCATTGGCATTTATGTGCGTATATTAATGTTCTCGCTTGTTTTTGTGTTCTTAGTTGTATTTGGGTTCTGCCCTCAATAACGATTAATATTCTCTAAAATTCTTTAAGCATAAGAAAGCCTGTGAGCATTTGGGAGCTGTTTGCAGTGCATCTCAAATGTGGGCGGGACGAAATATGGATGGGATGTTTTAGATTTGTTTTACAGCTCATTAGTCGACAGGTTGGTGTTCACAGTGAAAGTGAAATGTTTTAATGTGTTATTCTAACATTAATAATATGTACAGTTGTGCTTTTTCTTCGGTAGAGGTTGCAAAGTTTTATATCAAATCAGACTCCTGTAGCCACTGACTTGGGTTTTCAAAATGTCTTAAAGGAATAGGTTCAACAACATCCATTACCTCTGATGGTTTCTCCACCAGACAAATTTTTCTTGACACAACAGTTCATCTGATTAAAGGAGCAGCATTTTAAATCATCTCCTATTGGTTTTAAATTATCCCCTGACCTAATCTGGTCTCATTATTCCCATCTCACCACCGCTTCTATTTCTGCTTCGATGTCTCCTCCCATTTATTTTACCCCGTTGGCTGTTTGAAAACTAGCGTCCTCACTAATATTCTCAAAGATCTGGACAGAAACTGAACACAAGTATCAGCACATGCATTTATATGATATTGAGGTCAAAAGTGACCCTTAGAGAGACGCAAGCCCCTGGTCCAACCGTTCTCCTGCTTGTTAAATTTCAACAAGTCACTGCTCAATTGAGTTTGTATCTTTAGAAAGAAGCATTGTATCCCAGGGTTTTGTTTTTCTTTATAAGTGAACCTAAGTTTGTTTTTTTAAGCAAAATTTTTCAGCTAAACTTTAAGTTAGTCTGTAAAAAAATGGCTAATAGAATACATGTGGATTCGAATTTTGAATTAAACCATACAGTTGTTTTCCTGCTTGGATGTGTACAATAGTAACAAAGAATTTCCCTGCAGTAAATTAATTTCAATTTGATAGCATTTTTGTTATACCTGCTAAAGATCATGAAACGAATATTAAAATCATACAGAGGGGAACTAATTTCTTATGCTATGTTCTGGTCCACTAAACCTGAAAACTGTTTGCAACACATTTGTCAACAACTGCCCTCAAGCCTTTGCAGTAGATGACAATGAGTCTTTCGTCTTGCTTTGGATGAGTCTACGCCCTCTCCTCTCTTAAGAATTGTTTTAATTTATCCACATTTAGGGATTTTCAGGGCATGAGCAGCCCATTGAAGGTGTTTCAACAGCCTTCCAACAGGATGAATGTGATTTTGACTTGACAACACTTTGGGGGTTAAATAAACCATACAGCACCATACTTGTGTGTGTTTTGCAATGTTTTCCAGTTTTAAAACTGGAACTTAAAACATTTTCCATGTGATGAAGCTGCAAAGCATTCACATGTTTGACGAGAAGCATGATTTTCTTTGTCCTGTTTTTTAATAGTACATGTTTGAAACACACATCTCGTAAAACATTTTCATTTTAAAGCATTATCAGTTCCTACAATGTTTTGCAAAGACCCATCACCTAGATGGGTTTTATAGTTGCCGAGATATCTTTTGATTGTTTTTGGGCTTTGATGCCCTGTATCTCAATTATTTCTAAAGCAAGTTTATTTAAAGATAGTGCTATTTTGAGGAACTTTAGCCTACTGCATGTTGCAAGACAGATTGTATTTAATGATTTTTTTGTATTCCATTGGCGTAGAAGTGATCAGACCTGTGTATGACAAATGAAACTGAAATTTTGTTTTTAAAACAAGCAGTTATTTAAAGTTAGTTAAATCATGAGTTAAAAAGGGGCCATTTAATTTTCTTATAGGACCAGGTTGGTTTAAATAGCCCCTTTCCTTTATTATTTTATTTATGTATTTATTGTTGTCTCATATATTTTTTTTAAATCTGGAAAATTTATTGGGACTACATCTGTTGAGCATGGCTTTTATTTTCAAATTACTGTATTTCTTTTACCATTGTAGGGTTCTCGTGAAATTGTTTAATTGCTCTTTCACAATCACCAAAGACACACAAATACACTTGAAATTATAATTATGCATTTTTATGATTGTATAAATAAAAGCATTGCAATTCTGCCTCATATACCCCAAAACAACCCTCTGCTCCAGTCCATTTGGCAAAATCTTACAGAGAACTTTACAGCGACAATGATATTATAAAGTAAATTGCATGCAGCACTGCAGGAAAGAAAAACACATTGTGGATAGTGTAGCCTTCTGGCTGTTTGGATCAGGATTTACAGCCTCGTAAGGTCATTGAGTCACTGGAGGGAAAATGTCGAGTAGCAATCAAAGCGAAAAGTCTTTTAAACTTAGCCAATTTAAGGGTGCACAGTTACTCAAAGAAATAGTAAGCTGGAAAAACAACAATATAACAAAAAGGAAAGTGCATTATGTGGAAGTTTGTTCTGATCAATATTGTCTTTAATTAATACATTGAGTTTCTAATCCATGTTTGACTTGATATCAAAACTGGATGATGTCCTGTTTTCTGATTCCACTAAGAGATCACGCAAGGATCTGGTCTAATCCTGTCTTCTGCTGGGCTTGTGCTCTAATCAGCAATGTAGGGGCTTACATGCTATGGATTTATATAATTTTGGCCCAGTTTGCATGACCAACATCAGGCATGACATTTTTGAGCAGGTACCCACAGCAACATGACAAAAATGTAGGTATTTGTTCTGAGTTCATTAGTAAATGTTTACACAATTATTGTGGGAAAGCAAAAGAGAACCCAGTTAACTTTTTTCAGCATTGCAGGAAAGACCTAGAGATGTTCTTCTGAATACATGCTAAATTAGTTACAAAGCAGCAAACCCTTTTTAAACTAATTCATTATTATTGTTCTTTATAAATTAATTTAAATAAGTCCTACACAAGCTAGTCAATTGCAAATTCTTGAAGTCACAACAAACAAAGAAAAATAGTTTGGCCACACTAAAAGTAAAAAAAATATAACTTTCATTTAAATTAAAATGCAATGGTTGATTGTATAGACGTTTCTGCAAAATTTAATATCATTTTAGGTATTTTGCTTTGTAAATAAGCTGTTATGTCATTTTAAAGCTACTTTAAATAAGCACAATTTTCCTTTCCTTACTTGGTTTTCCACATTTCTCTTTAGGGTAACTGAGTGATACTTTCATAACAATAAACCCCAGACTATAAACAGTTCAATGATGAACTGTTAATTTATCAATCAAATGTTTTGAAAAAAAATAAATAAACAAGGACAAATAAGTAAAAATAAAATAAAAAATGAAGGTTTAAATGTCTGATGCCAGTCTTGTTCCTGCCCTGCTTCACTTCTTTGTTAGAAGGCACAGGCACACACCACAGCCACCACCACTATGTTGCCAATGGTGGCAAACACAGCGATCCACAGCCAAATGGTGTCGCTGGACACTTTTCCATCATCCTCGGCCTCTGATGGTCGTGAGTAACTGGCGTTGAGGTTGGATGTGGACGTCTGTAAGGACGCGTTGCCGTTGTATGGAGAATCCATGAAGGCCCCACTGACAGCAAGAAAACGCTGCTGAGAAATGACACAGAAGAGATATTTAATATTCAGAGTGAATTGGAATAGAGTCGATAGTACTTTGGGTTTAGTTTATATCGAGAAAGAAAGTCAAAGTTGTTCAAATGTGTGGTGGAAAATCCCTGAAATTTTATACACTGAATAATACATAAAAATTAATTTTGCTTTTTAAAGTAACTGCAGAAGAATTTGGACATTACTGATGGTTGTAGTATTGCTCACAAGTATCATAGTTATTGTATTCCAACAAATATTGACATAACAAGACAGGAAATAATGTGAAGGTAGCATAAAAAAATATTTAGCTTATGCATTTCATAACATCACTTTTGACAAAAATATTAACTTCAGCATTAAGTGTGTCATCAGATTTTCTTCTATTGTTATATCTTTATGAAGATTGGTCCTCCGAAAAGTTCACTATCTCTGTTTGTCTAACTTTACACTTAAGGGAGTTGAGTGGCTGTTAGGAGCAATCCTGCAAAAGCACCTTTTTATATACTACTTTACTTTATGAGGTACTAAAAAACTTGTGCACCATGGACCAACTATCAATCTAGCAATGCCAGTTAACTGACCGTGGATGTTTTAAATTGAGCCAGACAAAAGCGACAGAGGCAGAGACACACCAAACAACTACATTTAAAATTTTCAGTTGTGATATGAACAGAGGTGACAGAGAAAACCACTGTACCGCCATGTACACCATGACTGCCTGTAGAGAGAAATTTACCTAAAGCAGGAGACAGACATGACATTCAACTTTCTCTATATTTTGAAAGGGAAAACTACGAATTTTAGGGAAACGGTATGATGTGTAGATAATGACATTTTGCGTTTGGAGGCTAACCCCACAGCTGTGTCTGGTCTCAGGACAGCTGTACTGAACAGCGAATAGATGGAAACATCTCTAAGGGATAAACAACATCCAGTGCCCTTAAAGCCACAGGGACAGACACGAACAGAAAACACGACAAAAACAAGAAAAAAAAATGTACACTGTTAAATATTCAAATTTGGTCTGATGTTGGAGGGTTTTTAGGACACTTAAAACAGAAAAGAGAAGCAAACAAAATGTATGCTACAAACCAATCCACACAAAATAAATAGGTGGACAGAGGTTTATTCATCTCTTTATTTTTTTTTGCATAGACTCACATTTCAATACTCACAAAACATTGATTGACTTGCTTTTGTTACCTTAAGCTTGTTGGGCCTTTAAGTACCCATTTGTTTAGTTAAAACAAAATGAATTAATTTAATAATACTTTGACTAAGCCTGCACTTTTTAATGCAAGGAAACTTGATCAGGGTAGGGTCTAATAATTTGAGTCTTTTTAGTGTTTATCTTCTAAACCTTTCCTCATAGACTCAAGAAACAGTGTTTAGTATAAGCACAAACTTGAATATTCTACTGTATGGTATTTACATTAACATTATTTAAAGATTTTAGAAAAAATCTTTAAATAATCCCCTTAGCATTAGTGAATTCCGTGAATGTTTAAGTGCATACATCAGTATTTTAATCAAATTTGTCCTGTGGTCTTTCTTCTAGCGTGTCATGGGCAAACTAAAAACAAAAAGATTCTAATATCAAAGATCTGAAGCAATAATTTTTAGTCATTTTGTAATTAATATTCATAACCTGTTTTTTTTACACTGCTTTTTGAAAAGATATATTTTATAAGTGGACTTTAAGTTCCTTTTGGTAAAGGATTTGTTTAACAGTGAGCAATGACTCTGCGCATGTTCACTAAGTCTGTTGCTTATGTTTTGAGGTTGATGTGCAAATGTAACAAAATAAGGTTATCTCTCAGATACAGATCCTGTTACCTCTCCAAACAGTTTGATAGATGTACATTCACATTCTTTTAATATTTGCATATTTGTCAATAGGTTCACATGGCACACTTTTATATTTCCCACAAAGACTTTATGTCACATAAAGTCTTTGTGGCGTGTCCTGAAAAACATCCACAGATATGCCTTTCTTTATTTGAAACATTTTGAATTAGGTTATGAGAGGCCTACATAGCCATAACATCACCTTCTGGGACATACCAAACTGTTAAAATGCACTATAAAGAAAAAAATGCTATATAATATTTACTGTATCTAAACCATTGGATTTAAAGATAATAATGACATTATCAAAAAATATCACTCATCATTCTGGCATCAGCAAAATGTGAATAATTGTCAGTAACCCTAACTGACTTTAAACTAGACACCTCAGGTCTAATTCAATGTTGAGTGTCTGCAAAGCTTATTTCCTCAAAGCTACACATATTTCTGTGCCACTCAAACATACATTAGAAATACAACAATAAAATAAAAGATAAACATTTTAATCAAGAACTTTTTATCTGTATTTTAACCATTTCCTTTATTGGCTTCTGAAAGCTGCCAATAGAGTGTTAACAACTTCATCATGACCATCAAGATGGAATGGCAGCCCAACAAATTTACAATGGGTCAATCCTGCAAGTCATTATCCCACCTGTATCAAAAGCCTAATCCAATGCTTTCACTTCAGTCAATGCCAAATGACAGAAGTTAAAAAGGGCATCTATCCAATCAATTACACTGGATGTTTCAAAACTGCATACACTGCCACTGTACTGGTGTAAGATATAACTTTTTTTATGCAATACAAGCAGAATTTATGAGTGGCAGACATGAAAACCTGGAAACATTTATACCTGTAGTGGTTTTAGTTCAGAAAACAATCACTGAGTCAAAGTCAGAGTGATAAGCAAAGGGTTGATATTTTTGCGGCTGTTATTTTTTAGTTGTATTTCTCATACATTTGCTAAAAGCAGCTCGCCATCTCAACTTAATCTACGGTCAGCTGAGCATCTTGAAACTATGCTCTCACTGCCATCTGTCACCTCACTAATTTAAATTTGGTGTCTGTTTTTTAAAAGCTTTATATTCTCATAAAATCTTCTTGAGAAAATTTCTAAGTTTCATTTTACATCTTTGTTAGTGTTGTTCAGATACAAAGGAAAGCTAATAAGCAATGTTTGGATACATTTAGATTGGTACTATTAAATGAAATGAAAGGGAACAGGATCAAACCTCTCGCAACATTTATAAAATCCTACAGATGACCTGTGTAAAATCAATTATGTCATTATCGTTGCATATAGGCTTATTTCTCTCAAAACCCGATAATTCATTTTACCTTATAGTTGCATTTTAAAGCAACACTAAAGAACTTTCAATCTTGGTCGATTTTGGCAACCTAGTGTGGACAAGAGTGGTAGTGTTTTGCTTGAAGAAAGACTGCATTTTCCATGAGGACCAGTGCATATCGTACAAATCCTGATCTCCCAGTCACCTGCAGTTGGATTGAAGTACAATATTTCTGTTTCTAGTGGCTGTGTGAAGGATAAATAGTAATGAGGTAATGAATCTAAGTGTGGTTAAACAATGTCATATGATAATGTTGAAAATAAGAAACTAGGGATGTGACATGTGCTGCAAAGCAGTCAGCACATTTGTAGTAGTTTTGTGTGGCACTGTTCCGATCACCCTCCTCAAAGTTGCTTAGTGCCAGTTAAAGCGATACGGACCCCCTCGGGCCATGATGAAGCTGTCATTCAACAAGCTTAGCTTTAAGTCAACATATAATCACAAAAGTTATGAAAATATTTTATGAAAGTTGAAAAGTTACTTAATGTTGTTTTAATTCTTTCGATTAGAACTATAACATTTCTTCCTTTTGGATTTATTTTCAAAATGTGGGGAAAGCATTCTCAGACCAGCAAACTAAACAAATAAACATTAAAGATGTTTCAATGTATGTTTATTAAATAAGAGACAAAATTCCTGTCATCAAACATTCATTTGGAAAAGTTCGTCACACAGTCTGTTGCCGCATAAAGAAAATTAGTGCAAAAAAGAAACATTTTGTAAAAACTTAACTTGGCAGATGTATTTAAAAGTCTCTGCCTATGGCTAGAGTCTTGTTTTGAAATGGAACAACAAAGGTCATCAACAGAGCCCCCAGCGGGCACGTACAAGCATTATTAAGCCACATGTCTAGAATACAAACTACAGGTTTGGTTTTTGAAAGGGTTACGTAACTTAATCTCTCTGATTTCCTTATCAGTGGACAGCTGTGCATGATTTATTGTATGATTTAATAAAGGGTTTATTTTATTAAGTTATATTGCCAGTTAAAGCTTCACCAGGCTGTTTATATATTACATATTTATGAAATACAGTGAAATACAGCAGATTTCAAGGAATATTAAAGAATATGAGCTAAATAGGGACAATATCATAATGTTAATTCCCAAAAATATCCTAGATTACACTTGGAGCATCCCTCAATTCAAAGCTTCCTAGGATTTGTTGTGTAGCTTTGTAGTGAATTCACTCATTTGTTACAATTATTACTATAAAACGTCAATGTGAGATGGACAGGCACACATTAAACCACGTTTTAATTCGCTGCATCCAGAATCAGCATTAAGCTTTGTAGAAAAGCATCAATCTGTTCACTCAGACTTAAGTTAGTTATATAAGTAGTTGACCTCTTTTGCATCCGCCACATGGAGACAGTTGAGTTTACAACCTCTTAACAGCACGGCTGCGGCTGACTAGTGAACGTTTTAGATGCTCAGCTTTTTCAATATAAAAATTGTTTATAGTATCATCCTAATTTACTTTTTTTTTTATATATAAAAACTAAGCAAAATACCAGGTTATGAAATTTAGTAAGGTTAGGTAACTTATGATTCATCAAAATATAAATTACTCAAAAAATGAAAAAATGAAAACTATAGACACAAACCATACAAATCCATTACATATGGACACACAAAACAAATAAACCATGGAAAAAACACTATTTTATTTTAATGAAAAAACAACATTTTTCAGTAAATACCAGCAAAAACATTTGACTGGCACTAGTATCTTGTGTTGACTCTATTTTGCACAGCATCAGGTCTATATAGTATTTTCATGACATAGGCAAAGTCACACTTTAGAGGTTACCTTTCACTGCTTGTTTTTGTATTTGTTCATTCGAAGCAGAGACATGTTGTGTTCTCTTAGCATGAATTAGGGTATACTGAAATCACATCAGGTCATTTCAAAAATTATGTTCCTTAAATATTATGAAATTAAAAGTATTTAGATTTGATGCTTTTTGTTTTTGATAAGGTTTTTAAATATGCTTTTGTACTGACTTCATGCTGTATATGTTAAAACAAAACAATATTAATAAAAAAGTAATAAGAAATTGAAAAGAGTTTCACTTACTGCTGTTAGAAGGAAATGATGAGTTGTTGCGTTGTGGCTCCTCCCGTCTTACTCTCTGACTTTGAGTGGGAGCATCTATAGATGAGGACAGGACAGCACTTCATAGGAGTGAGAGGCATAGCTCCATCTGAGAGACAGAGGGAGATAGCTGAAGTGTACACTAAGAGGGAGAGACATCTCTCCCAGTCATAGCCCGACCATGCACTGTGAGATCATGAGTGTGCGTGACAGATCCTGCTGTGAGAGAGTACAGCTGTTAATGCGTGTGTGCCTGAGCGGAGGTTTTGTGAGCATCCCGTGGATTCATCTGAACAGAATTGATCATTTGAATGAGTTCCAGAAGACAAATTTGTATGTTTGAACAGGCTTAGACACACATCTGTAAAGTTACACAAATACGCTACAGCTCCTCTGCCTTTTTCATAATGTAGAAACAACCCTGAAATTATAGCTTAAGCTGTATTAGATGTCAGGTTGTTGCTTTTATAAATCCTCGCTATAAATAATTTACATTAAAACAGGTGTAAAAGCAAAGTCTTACTCACATTAAGGTTTCAGCATACAGTAAAAGTTGTGAATTTCACTCACAATAGACCATTCAACCTTAAGCAACCCCTGCTTGCGTGTGTGTTTTCACCGAACACTTTGGATTTGTGTAATGGCAGGAGGCATGACATCTCATTCATAGATGTTGGCATATAATGTGACCTACTGTATGTAATGGAAAAAAATAATAAAGTCCCTTAAAGTGATTTTTATAACAATGGCAGGAATAAATAAATAAATATTGGATTTTGTAACCATGAAGTGCATTTTTGGGGGGTCCTGCAAGGAATTACTCTAAAGTATTTTGAATATCGTAAACAACCAAAATGTTTTTATAATTAAAAGCTCATTTCGACTATAAAAAATTTCAGTTTACCTTTCCAAATCCAAATCCTACTATAAGGTATATGTAACATTAATGAAACATTAAAACAAGAATTAAAGGGCAAATCTTTTAAAATGTATTGTCTGTCTTTAACAAAATATTTGAAACATTTTTAATTAATCATCTGTATTTTCAAATGTTTTTATAGTCATTTGTGCAATTATTATATTCTTTGATATTTCATCAGCTATTCAAATCTAAATATCATTGACAGCATGAGAAAAGTGGGTTCTCCTGATCAAATTCCTCTGTAGGAGGAACAAGGTTATAAAAGCACATATAAAATCATGTATGCCAGTATAAAGCAGAGAGGGAGTTGTTCTTTTCTTTGCTGTCATGAGTGAATCACTTCAATTGACAACATACTGAGTGCTGAACATGCTTTTTGTGTGACCAAATGATCTTCGGTGACATTGGAGACTGGACATATGAACACTGAGTCTCACAGAGCAATGACCAAAGGGGGCACCAATGAAAAGAAAAACTGCCTTTCTAAATTTGCATATGGAAGCCCCATAATTTAGAAATATAAAAGGAAAACATAATCGAAAAACCTCCCTGTTGGGCTGATATTTGTTTTTTGTTGTTTTTTTTTTGTCTATGTGTGTGAGAATGCATCATAGGCACGAGCGACCAAGGTTGTTTCTGCATGTTTTATGTGCTCAGTATTTTGTAAACAATGGAAAAACATATATGTTATATTTAGTGAGTGACACAAGTTAAATCATCAGGAAGAATTGTGTGTTTTGATCATAACTGGCAGATCAATTGGGAGAACTATACTAATTACATCTCAGATAATCATAACAGTTTTGCCGCTTAAACGCTTTTGCATGTGTCATGGCAGAAGCTTCAAAAGGTGTTTGATTATCTGTTTAAAATATATTTTTTAATAATGTGAGACCATCAAATTGTGATATTTTTACTTAGGTTATCATACAATGTAAAAGTATACCAACAAATTACAAGGACTACTGTAACTCCCTTTATAGTGGGACTGACCATTGCCATGTTATTCTGACTAGCTGTCCTTTGCTTTTATTTTGGCGTAAGATTTAGCTTGTAGATGTTAAATGTCTAAATGGTCAGAAATCTCCTTATCTGACTGAGGTATTAAACTAGATGTTTCAAGTAGATCTTCAAGATCTATAGATCAAAAGATTGAAGTTGTTCCAAGGACTCTGGTTGTGACCAGGTCCTAAGCTCCTAAACAATCTCCCATTTATTTTTAACTAATTTAAAAATACATCTGTTTATTTCTGACTTCCTTGTTATGTTACCTTTGTATTTTGCTGTCATTCTACTTTTTTTTTTCCTTTTCCTTTTCCTTTTCCTTTTCCTGTACAGCATTTTGAATTTAAAAGTGCTTTAGAAATGAACAATGATGATTATGATGCTGATAATAATAAGTTATTTAACTTATAACACATCAAGCTCTCTTGTTTTATGTCATTAAGTTTTTTCTTGTATATCTGTTTGCCAAATGCAAAAATAATGTGAGAAAAAATTTTGATATTTTTAAACAATATCTTCAAAATTAGATGTTTACATACATTTACATTGATTTAAAGTGTATGACTAGGCACATAGATATTTAATGCAGTGTAGGGAAAAAATGGTTGTACATTCACATCAACACTTATATAGATGAGCATCTGTAAATTGTTCCAAAGGATGAACCAGACTTGTGAAGTTCCACAACTCTCTTCCTGATATCTGATTTCTTTTTATGTTTTCTTTTCTTTTTAATTCCCATGTTGTTAGAAAAAGAGGATAGCGTGTTAAATAACTTAATGTCAGAAGCTTCCAAAGCCATAACATCATCATCATCCGGGCTTTCCCTCATTGTTAAAGAGATTGGAACCATGTAGTTTCTAGAGTTTTGATTTTGAAGAAATTGACAAATATACCTCTATTATTCCCTCTATTGAAGTATCTACCAAATATAAATAATTGTATTTTTTCAAACTCACCTAAAACAAGGCAATGACCCTCATACAGTAAAGGTTTCAAGGCAAACGAGTGTCACTGGAGACCTTCACCTTATTTAATATAAATTTTGACAGCTTTTGGCTTTTCACAAAGAATTGTTTTTGTGTGTTGTTATTGCATGTGTAAAACATATTGTTTAAACTGCATATTTACCATATATACTTTATATGCTCCAAATATTTCCAGTGTCTTTAACAAAATGTATTAAGAAAGAAAATGGGAGAAAGGGAAAAAATAAGTAGGAGAGGCAAGAGAATAAGCCTCCCAGCAGCCAGATGTTCCCCTTCTTTGTGAAACATCTGTTGTAATGGCAAATGGTAATCCAGAGCATGAAACAAGGATAATGCAAATGTGAAGAATGAAAACATAAGAAGGTCAAAAATATGAAGATAGTAAAACATTCCTTATTATGCAATGTTATTAGACCTTTAATGGACAACATATTTTTGTTTTACATCTAAACTGCATATGACCCAACCCTATTTAGAATGTATAGCATAAGTTGAATAGAAACTGATCAGCCATTTTATTGAATGAAAGGCATTTATTTTTAATAACATTTTTTTTAAAAAAACATTTTATATGCATTCCAAATTTTAAATATTAAAGGAAACCACATTATCAACATGACTGGTAGTAAGATTGCTCTATCAAATGCAGGAAAACATCCACTTTTTAGTCTGTTTTAGTCAAAATGGACCAACACACCAAGTCCCTGACTAAACTGATGAGACTGTGAGAGTAAAAAATGCCATCAACATGTGAAATGAGAAAATACTAAAGAAATACATGCAAACAATTTATTAAACATAAAATTAGAGCCCGAGCTAAGTTTTTATTTACTTAATATTTACTTTTGCCTGATAGTACCCCAAATCTTATTGTTGGTATATACTTTTTTATAAATATAGAGTCATTTTTATACATCCTTATCTTGCATGCCACACATAACTGCGATGCATTATATCTATTTTGACTCAATTCTAAAGAGTCTAAGAAAAGGGGCATTTGCTCTGAAATTATGGATATCAAGCAAATTAAATCAAAAGCGGTAGAGGCTTAAAGGGATCTACATAACTATTAAGTTCTGGAGTGGTGTTGACATTAAAATGATGGTGAACATGTATGTCCTCAAAAAATCTTAACTCACTGGATTTTTGCCAGTGGTGGAGGATTCAACCATTAAAGGAGAAAACACGCAACAAATTATTTCAAAATGAGGGACTTGCAAGTTATGAACTATCACTAAGTTAACAAAATAAGCTTCTTTGCACATATACATAAAACATTATATCATCCAGACAATGGGAACATGGAGCCATAATAAGTTATTCCCATTATTGTGTTGCTTATCATACAGTGTGAGAAAACCAACTAGTAAAGAATCCATTGTCAATATCAGTTGGGATTTATCAGATATCGGGATAAGACTACTGGTCCTTCCACTAATCGAGACAGCAAGGTCCTATGTTCCTGCAGGTCATATTTTGACTCCTATGACGCTGGATGTTTAGGGTGTCTACTGAGAATGTTATATCTAAAATATTTTCACTCTACCAATATGTTGTTGTTGATAGCAAATGACACAAGGATCTTAAAATATAAATACCTAAACGTATAGAAATGCACTAAAACTGTAAAAGGACAGTTATTAAAAAATTACCTTAAAAAAGCCTCTTTGTGGGTCCCAAGTTTTACATGGGTTTTCTCCAGTTACTTAGTGTGCTCCACAACATCCACTAGCACATATTTCATGCCCCTTGAATGCTACAGACTAATCTTCTCTGCCAAAGACCTCATGCTAATGCTCAACCTCATTTCCATTGTTTCTTCTCCAAAGGCTCCTTTTTGGGTTCCTGTTTGGTTTCTTCCAGTTCTACTACTCCTGATTCTCAGTCTAATTTCTCTGAGAGGGTCAAGGTTGAGTTGCCCCTATCAACTGGTTAAAAGTTAAAGGTCAAGGGGATGATGGATCAGCTGCCTCCAGTATCAGACACAGCTGCAAAACCAGGGAGCAGTCCCCCAGCTCCAGAGCTCCAGTGTAGGTCCAGTCCCTGGGCAGATCCTCAGTCATCAATTCACGCCTCCTGGACAGTTTGAGAGCCACAAACGCTGACGCTATGGGTTACAAGATCTTTGTCTCCGATCCTCTCTACCCCACCCTTGTCGACCAGGACAAGGACTTGCCAGCTTCTTCATCAAAGCCATTCTCTTGACTACAAGCTGTCATCCTACAGAACTCCTCTCTTCACGTTGTGGCTCAACAGAGCTCCTGACTCCAACATGTGGCACCACAATATTCACAAGCCATTTTCTGGATTTTAAACTGTGGTCCAGCAAACCTCCTGACTTCACCTCACAGTGCTGTTGACTTTAAGGTGATGCCCGGTAGTACTGCCGACGCTAAGCCATTGTTCCACAGATCTGCTAACTCCTCGTTGCTATGTCGCATGCTTCCTGATGTTCTTTGTTGGTTTTCCAGATGTGCAGCTTGCATGCCAACTATAGGCTCCAATATCACCTACCTTTTTTTTCACATTTCCAATGCAAGTATCTACTTTGACGAACCTCAAGCTTCCTGCAATTGAGACAACAGGTTCTGTCATGGTTCACTCCCCCTTCACAACTCTCCGGCAGTGCAATCGAGCTCATGTCATGCATCTGTTCTCCTGACTATTTTCACTGCCCTCCTCAGGCAGATATAGCCAGATTTTTAAGGCATCGTCTTCCCTTCACCTCCCCAAATTGTTCTTTTTGGATACCTCACCAGCTTCCGATATCTTGAAAATGAAAGTTATTCTCCACGACCACAAATCCATGTGTTTTCACCTGATCTATCTGCCTGAATCTGCTCTATGTTTCTGAGCTTGTTTCTACATCAGGATGACCAATGCTCACTCAAGCCATAGATCTGTCTGGCTGTTTCTGCCTTCACTTGTCTAACACACTTTTATCCACACATCTCAAATTAAAGTAAACAAGCAAGGTCAGAAGTCTGATGAACCGTGTACACACTTTTTGTGAAGTGATAATTACAGAGACTGAAGAACAGACTGTTAAAAGTAAAGGGAAGAGCATATGAGGATAATATAAAAAAAAATTTCCAATGCAGGATTTAAAAACTATAAACTGAAAATATGACAATATCAGCCGTGGTCAGGGCATTCTACTGGACTTTCAATTTGACAATTAATTTTATTGCACTACAAAACCAGAAAGTGAAAAGGGATAAAGATTCATGGATGTTTAACTTCTTTTTCTCTATTCATTCAGCAAGAAACTATTCCAAAAATAAACCTTTTAAACAAAATTGTTGCTATGAAATATTTAGTGTAGTCTCATTAATATATAATGAAGTTTAGGGATCCAAACAACCAAACAACTCAAAACATTATACAACAAGCATTTATTATTATTTATTATTAAAGCTCATTTCCTCATTAACATTGAATTTAAAAATGGAAATATTTGCAAACCTCTCTGCATTTGCTAATGGTTCATCTTTAATGATGTGTTCACCGATTCTGGAAGTGTTACCATTTAACAAGTCGGGAGACAAAACACATCTTCCATTTGTATAAATTATGTAAGGGTGACTTGTGTAATTTGTATACTGTGTTGATTGCTTTTTCTGGTAGTTTCCATGAACGGTTTATTTCTGCATGTGACTGGTCACTATAGGCTTGTTAAGTTACAAATGTTTCAAACTTGATTCTGATACTTCATTTTCAATACCATATTAAAACAATTATATAACAATTAGGATTCTTTCTACAAAGTATTCAGGTAGTGTAAGCAGAGTATATTTTTAATTAATTAATTGTGAATATTTATTAGTTAGTAATTAATCCTAATTACTATTAAACAATTAAGAAGTAGAACGTTTAGTATCCATTTAAATAAAGACCTTTTTTATTTGGAAAAACTGTTTTAAATCATGTAATCCATGGCATTCCACTACAAAATGTTCCACTTCGTTTTGGTCTTTCACATAATATATTCCAATGAAATATATTTATATTTTGGGTGTAATGTGACAAAATATTATACAAGTTCAATAGATATGAATACTTTTTCAAGCCACTGTATTTCTTTGTTAAGCTTCTCTCATCTCAAGTCATTTAATCTCAGGTGTTTCCAGATTATCTCAGTTCTCAAGCTCTTGTATACCTCTAGTGAATCTCTCTTTGCTGCTAAGTGAAGCTTTTCTGTTGTCGTCTCCTCACCTGCTTGTCTGTACTCACACCGGACCTTTGGCCCAGGACTAACCCACCCCCTCCACACACTCACCTACCTCTCCAATGTCAGGCACAAGCCTGGACCACAGTAACCTCAGTTCAGCACCTTAATCATTTGCACCTCACCAGTAAAATCTTATTTTCCACCTCCAGACTAATTTGTAACCATGGGACCAATTTGTTGTGTGCACATTTTTTTTTTTAATATTTCAATAAACCTTCTTTTAAATATCTCTGGTTTTCCCAGTAGGTCAAGAAACTTTCACCATCATTTGAACATGTATTTAACAATAATTAAAAATTTAAGCAACAAAATCCAGTGTAATAAATCAAATGAACCAAAATCCTTCCATTAATTTAGGAAGAAATGCTCCTGGTTGATCTGATTTGCGCTTAAGCCAATGTCAATCTGCAAAACTCAATAAACTCTTTATCAGATGGCAATGTGACCAAAGACTACATTACACACACTTTGATGGACATGTCTTAATTATGGCCACTCTTGCCTTCACATGAAGCTTGAGGTTAAAAAGAGAAAGAACAAAGTCTTTAAGATTATCCAAATTCTAGGGATTGTGCTGCTCAAGTAGGAGCTACAGAAATAGAATCAGTAACTTTGGCAAGTTTTGTTGCAAGAATTAAAAATGATTCTGAAATGCACACACATTGTTTTCATATGCAAAAAAACACAAAGATGCTGAGTATTTTTTTTTTTTTACTGTTCACTTGCCATCATTCAAACATGACATCCATCATGAGCCCAAGAAGGACCCAGGACCATCACAACTTAAAAAAAAAATCATAACACAAGTTTATACTTTACTTTAATGCCTCAATAAGTAACCAAGTACCAGTGATGACCTCTGACTGCGCAGAGACAGATTTTTCAGGTTGATTAAAGACCAGGCATTGGGCACATCTGATTAACTGTCTGGGAACAGATCAGATGAAGCTCTTCATCAAACTCTTTCGTTTAGGCAGGGTTCTCACTTTACATTTGCAGCTGACGGTAGAAAATGAAAGAGTAAAGCTTCACAGGTCAAAGAACAAAACTCAGACTTTATGTGCTTTTTATCATACATTTTGGAAGTATGTTTCTCTCATTGTGTTTTATTGCTAACACAACAGTTAACAGTTCATTATGCTTTGTATGTATTTAAGTTAGTAAGATCACAAAGGTTAAGCTGACCGGGTTTTAATAGAAACGCTATGACAGAAGAAAACTGTTTTAGAGGCCTTGGGATGCAATCTGAAGACCTCAAGCTCAATATGTGTTGCAAATTAAAACTGTTAATACTTTACTAGGTAATTCAAATCCTCTAAGATTCTCTTTATGCTGGGCTGCATTTGCCACTAAATACATCATGTAAGTCATAGTAGCACGGTGTATTTCTCAGTGGTGTTGTAGTTTTTGTTGTTACATATGCATCTGTGGTTTGTTGCCAAGGTTCCCGATTCTCTATTTTTGTTTGTTTGCTTGTTTGTTTCTTTGTTTCTTTGTTTGTTTCTTTGTTTGGTTGGTTGGGCGGGAGGTCCCCCTTGTTATTACTTTTCAAGTTCTCACCTGTTTCCTTTTTATTATTATTTTTGAACACTTCTGATTACTCACCTCTTATCTTCTCACTTCAATTTCCCCAGCAGAATTGAAGCCTGAACTTTAAAGTATTCTCTAGGTTTGTTCTTAATAACATGTGATATTATTTGTTACAATGATGTCACCGTTTTTTAACAAGATTACTTGTTAGAAAACAATAAAAACAATTACTAAAAAAATCTATGTGGTATCATATGTGTTTCATGATCTGCAGGAGTGATCGAATGTTTTTGAAAAAAGCTACACTTTATTTTAAAAAAATAGCCTCAAATTATATTTTTAAGGGAGTGTTTCATCTTTCATATCTGGTGTCTCTTTGTTTAAGATCCTACTGGTATGGTGTTATGTGAATGATATCCTTATATTTGAATCCACAAAAAATTGTATCAAGGTATTTTTACATAGTAATGTAGATTTTATTCACCAGTCAAGTTTTCAGTTTAATGTGCTGTAGGGCTCCTGATTGATTATAAGCCATACAGCAGAAGTAAATTCATGGTGGTAATTTGTATTTCTGTCTGTATTGTTATCTACATAATTTGTACCAGCAAGCACTAAAAAGAGAGAAAATAAGATGAAGGGCTTTACATCTGTTGTGCCTAAAATACTCACCTTATTTCAGTGCATTACCAAATGCTTTATTCTGTTCAGCTGCATATACAGTATCAAGTTAAAAAAAGGAAATTGCGCTATAAGCTAAATATCTAAACAAAACATTTATCTTAGCTTGTTTTTGAGTTGAATCTTTTCACTTCAATGCTTTTGAGTCATCTCTGTGCACACAATGTCGGACATTCTGTAATAAACATCGTATCTTGACATATTTATTAATGCAACTGTGCTCCAGTGAATCTGTGTGCAACTCTGCTTGCTTACATTGAAAATATAAAAGTAGCCATTTAGAACAGAAAAGACACCAAAAAACCTGTGACCTAAGGGGAATCAATATTGCAACAAAGTATTTTCTAAAATGTCTGAATTTTTTTTTGCAGCATTTTAGATTTCTTACCGTTGTCATCACCGATTGTTATATTATTAAACAGCTTCTGTCTTAAGTGGAACCAAAACGCAGCCGCAAAAAGACAAAATGCTGGCAGCACAATAAGACGTAGGTCTTCAACAGTGCACTGCTTCGCTGCGGTGAATGTTACTGTGGTTGTGATTCACAATGACAGTGAATGTTTCTTCATAGAAAGTTTGCTCAGCACTTCTGAGTGCATTTTTTCTTTGTAGTATGCTATGCAAACTATTCAAATTATTAATGCATTATTTTATACCTTTTACACTCTTACCGCAATGTTGAGCTCATTACACTCATAGCAGACCGTTTTTTAATACTGATCTTCATTTGATTAGATTAGATCATATTTGAACAGCATAATTCAGATAAACATGTTTTAAAGTATGTTGTAAAATTTCCCTTGTTGTCTTTCCACATGTTGTCATGTTACAATTAAAAAACAAATGTATTAGATGGATTTTTCATACAAGACAAAGTTGAAGGAAATTTCTAAAATAAAAAATAAGAAAGGTAAGACAAGCTTCTCTTAATATTTTAATTATATCCACCCCAATACAGATATGTTATTAAAGAATAGACATTGGCTAAATATTTGGCTAATAGCAAGTACTTGTCCTTACAAAGATATAAATTAATGCTGTAGCATCGAAGTACAGTAAAATAAAATATGTTGGACCAATTTAAACTTCCCTTAATATACTTTAGCTCTTGACTCTACATTCTTTTTTTCTTTTTTTTTCAGTTTTCAATGTTTATTAAATCCTTCAACAATTAAACATACAGGGAAACTGATGATGACAATATCAGAGCTGTAAAGTATACAACATGATATAGTTATACAGAGAAGGACTTGAGTTTTTAACATTTTCCCCCCTGAACCCCTCCCATACTCCCCCCACCCCAGCCAGCAAAACGAGCTAAAGCAACAAAAAAATGTACCAGGGGGCTGACAAAGCAATCCCGGAGGAAAAATAAAAAATAAAATAATAGATAAATAAAATTAAAAAAATATGCAGATAAAAAGTACACTATATATTTTATTGTGGACCAATAGTGTTTGAGCCTTTCCTCTCTGGTTTTAAGAATGGTCCAACGTACTCTGATACGCCTCAATCTGACCGTTTATATTGTGGATGAGTCTTCATGCAGCATTTGTTTGTCAAATCATATATATACAGTGGACAACCAATTTATAAAAAATAGCAGAGGCGCCTATCTACATACATAATTATATTTATTGCCAGTTTTCCTTCATAATGTGTACCTAAATGCAATCTTATATTTTTACCACATTACCACCAACAGACTCTGATTTAACAGTGGATTTTCTCTCATAGGCTTTTATTGTATCTCTTATAGGGTTTTTCTGACCGGCGCCACCCCATAAGTGCAGCTGAACAGCCAATTTTGGAGTTGTTAAGGAAATGAAAAAATATTTGACCCTTAATATTCAGCAGCGCCGAATTTATTGCTTTGGGCCAATAGGAATTTGGCTTCTGCCTTAACAATATCACAGAAGGTACTTATAAAGCTGATGATCACAAAGACGACAGTCATGAGCAAACTTAGACCATCAGCACATCACCCCGATTATGACGTTTTTTCATCACCCAGCACTGGTTAGTAAGCATAGATTATCAAATATTCCCTTTTATAAGGAGTAACAATATCGAAAGCGACAAAGTGTTAGTTTTCAAACGAGTCTCAAAGCCAAGGAGCACTTTGCACTTGTTATGTTGGAGGGCAAGCCATTTAACAGAACAAGAGCAACACCTTCAGAGATGCAATTACCAATTAGTTTTATTCTGGAGCAGCACTATTTTCTTTTGTTTCCTGGTTTTTGTCAAAGGGTGTGCCTAAACCACCTAGGTAGTCACATTTGTTGCGTTATAGTTTAATGAAGTCCACAAAAGAAGAAAAAAACGCTTGTAAGGAATCAAAGGAGCCTAAAAAGGCATTGGAGACCATGTTTAGGCAGAGAAGGGGTTAAAACAAGAGTATCATAGACAGGTGGAACAAATTAGGGATGAAAGAGAATATAAATGAGATAAGAGCTGAATTAAATATATACTTATACTAAGTGATGAAACCCAAACACCCCAGACAAAGACCATAAAATTAAAGTGGTTGAGGTCTTGTCGAAAGAGTTACACCAGTCTCATTTGTGCGTGAATAACTTTTTTCATATTACTTTGCTAAAAGTTGTTACCAAACTAACTTTTTAATGCTAGTTTTAGGTGCAACACTTGGAAATAGCTTTGCAATTAAATAGGGATCTTTCTGTGACCTTGTTTTATTGCCTTTTTATTACTGCAGTTCTTATTTAATAACTGGCTGAATGTATATGAATTGTTAAAAACAGAGAATTACCTGTCCTGTCACATGTGGCATTTGGACTCGTGTGTTAGCTGCTTGTCTCTTTGTCTGATCCTCATTCTCCATGGCTTTGCCGGTAAATCAAGCAGCTCTGATTTCTACAGCAGGAGACATGGCTATATATCAGTCTGAAGTCTGAAGTCAAGTCAACACATCAGTGTTACTCATCAGTAACACTGTTTATCTGAAAACAGAAACATATTCAAGGCAAGAAATGTGAGCCATCTGAAGAAAAAAAAAAACAATCTTAACTCGTACATTAACTGTGATCATAGATATAATATAGATCATAGATATAATGCAGAAAAAGAGCTTATCAAATAACCATAGTGTGTCAGTCATAATGAATTTTAAGGTTGGTATGAAACCTCAAGCTTTAACAGTTACAACTCCAGCCTTAGGCATTAGATTCTTCTGATTTGGACATCTGACTAATAATAACAAACAAAGCATCACTGTGATGAACATTTACCACCCACAAATTCATCAAATGGCTGATTATGGTTTTGAGCAATCCTAGGCTCTTTACATATTACATTTTCTGGCGAAAACTAAGAGTTTGGTTTTGTTTGTTTTGTTCATTTACACGACCAAAATGAATATTTCCTCTGACCATGGCAAAATTAGGCAACAATTCATTGAAAATGCAGTTATTGTGGAACAGATGACTACTTATTTGAAAAGCCTGCAATGACAAATTATTTGTAGATTTGTTGACAGTTGTTACAGCATGTAACCAGATATTAGCAGTGACAGAAAAAAAAAAATCTGTTTACATGACAGCCTAGACAAGGGAAAATTTTGAACCATTAGATAATGGGGGCCCATTCTCAAGTTGTGCCGTTGTCGGGAGGAAACATTCGCCTTTTAAATTATCTTTTTAATGAACAGAAAAAACATACTGTAACCAAACCGGACAATGGTCTCATGTCATCCTGTAGCACCATCTGGTGCTTGGGTGCAACAGCACATTACAATACATGTTTTACTTTTAATGTCTTACTTCCTTAACAGTTGAAATATATATAAAAGTAGACATAGTAACCTAATCAGGAATCAGGAATCAGGAATCGTTTATTGTCATTCACACACATGGGGTACATGAGCACAAACGAAATTACAGGGGTGACGAAGACCCGTAGCCGCTGCACCTGTGGCGCGCCGCCCTCGTGTCCTTAAGGACAAGGGAAATGACACATAGGGAGAGATGAGGGAGAAAAAAATACAATTCACACTTTATCCTTGACAGGATACAGCTTGAAGTTCCAAAAAACCTCTGCACAGCAACAGTAACACAACAGAACAGAGCCTTGGGATTAAGATGAGGGTGAAGGCGTATGTAGAGCTGGTATCAGTGTATGTGAGTGTATGTGTAGGTCTGTGAGCT
>JAVLVB010000580.1:144950-159157 GCA_032876305.1 Orestias chungarensis | reverse complement strand
CCTGTCTTCCCGTCAGGAAAATTTGATCAATTGCGTTGAGAGACCAGCTGACCAGATCCATTATTTTCGGTTTCGGAAGATATGTAAAAAGATGCTCCAAAAGAGAATGAAAGACACAAACACAGGGCTGAAGCAGGATAGATAAGGGTAAGGTCGGGAGACAGAGAGAAACGCGTCCCCCTTCTTCGAGAGCTAGAAAAGATATGTATTTCTGCTGATTTCAGGCAAGAATTTAAAACTACTGCCTGCAACCCTATTATCTCTGATAATAATAGCATTTGAGTTTATTTTAACTAAGTGTGAGGAAAAAAAATCCCCTTTAAAATGAGCACCCTTCTACTAATCCGGGGGATTAGAGATGACAGAAAAAAAAAGATGTGGAACTGATGTAGGAGTACTTTGTGTGAAACACAAAAGTTAACAGCAGGAAGAAAGTATGGAACAAGTCACGGTCTATGTGTTTGAGGTTTGGCAACGCCCCTTAGAAACACTCAATAAATGTTGTTAGATTAAGCCCCAAAATTATAAACTGATATCTCAAAACCCCCTGGGGGATTTTGTTGAAATTTGACATGTGTAACATTTCAAAGGCCCCAAAAAAATGACCCATTAAAACAAAATGGCCCACTACCTGTTATGTTTCAATTTGTGTACCAGATTTACACAATTACAAATTTACACATTTTATTATGTACATTTAAAAAAAAAAGGCAAGTGGATTAGTTCATATTTTAAGCTAGTAGTTTTTTGTTTGTTTGTTTTTTGTCCTGTACATAGTTGTTCTGCCTTAACTACATATACTACATAGTTGAGGAATAATCACCTATTTGAAGAATTTCAGTCAGGTTTCAGAGCTCATCATAGCACTGAGACAGCTCTGCTTAAAGTTACAAATGATATTCTCATGGCCTCAGACAATGGGCTCGTCTCTATTCTAGTTCTGTTAGATCTCAGTGCTGCTTTTGACACAGTCAATCACAATGTCCTCATTGAAAGGCTCGATCACACTGTGGGGATCAAGGAAACAGCACTAGGCTGGTTTAAATCGTATTTGTCTGATAGATCCCAGTTTGTTCATCTAAATGACAAATCTTCTCAGCATTGTAAGGTTACTTGTGGAGTACCACAGGGTTCTGTACTTGGCCCAATTCTATTTACTATATACATGCTCCCTATTGTTAAAATCATCAGACAGAATGGTGTTAATTTCCACTGTTATGCTGATGATACACAACTGTATTTATCTATCAATCCTGATGAATCCAGTCAGTTTGGTAGATTACAGGCATGTCTAGATGACATAAAAATGTGGAGGACTTTAAACTTTCTGCTCTTGAACTCTGAAAAGATAGAAGTTGTTATCTTTGGACCAGAACCTCTAAAAAAGAAATTGCTTAGTCAGCCACTTGACCTGGATACAATCAGGTTGGCATCTGGTGACAATGTAAAGAACCTTGGTGTTATTTTTGATCAGGAAATGTCTTTCAAGTCTCATATAAAACAGGTCTGTAAGATGTCCTTCTTTCATTTTAGGAATATAGCAAAAATTAGAAATATTCTCTCTAGGGCAGATGCTGAAAAACTAGTCCATGCATTTGTTACTTCAAGGCTGGACTATTGTAAGTCTTTATTAGCAGGAAGTTCACAAAATGCAGTTAAAAGTCTACAGTTGGTCCAAAATGCTGCAGCAAGAGTTCTGATGAAACTTAAGCAGAGAGATCATATCTCCCCTATTTTAGCTTCCCTTCATTGGCTCCCTGTCAAACTTAGAATAGATTTTAAGATTCTTCTTTTGACATATAAAGCCCACACTAATAAAGCTCCATTGTATATCATAGATCTGATTACTCCTTATGTCCCTAACAGAGCACTTCGCTCTCAGACTGCAGGTTTACTGGTGGTTCCTAGAATCTCTAAAAGCACAATGGGAGGCAGATATTTCAGTTATCAGGGTCCTCTCCTGTGGAACCAGCTTCCAGCTTTAGTCCGTGAGGCACACACCCTGTCTAGTTTCAAATCTAAGCTTAAAACCTTCCTGTTTGATAAAGTTTATAGTTAGGAAGAGGTAGAGAACACAGCCTAATCCAGTTGGGGAGGAACTCAGTCTTGACAGACGGTTCTCCTATGCTCTACCTTCTTCATGTCTCACTCTATACGGTTAAGTTATTTAAGTTTTTTTATAGTTATGCTGCTATAGGCTTAGACTGCTGGAGGACAATCTGACCACTTCTCTCTCTGCTACTTTCTTCCTTTGTCCAATCTACTTAGTTACCGTTATTTCAACCTTGTTAACCTTTTGTTTTCTCTTAGTGTTCTTCTCTCCATAGTAACTACATCTGGGCTGGCGTTCTGTTAGCTGAGACAGCTTCTTGGTTGAGAACATGGGCTAAGATGCTTCCAGTGACGCTCTACAACTGCTGCTATAAACTCTATTATTTCAGTATCCTGTGCTTCTAATTTAGCTTTCTGTCTTTTCAAACCCCCAGTCGGTCGTGGCAGATGGCTGCTTGTACTGAGCCTGGTGCTGCTGGAGGTTTCGTCCTGTTAAAGGGGAGTTTTTCCTATCCACTGTCGCTACATGCATGCTCAGTATGAGGGATTGCTGTAAAGTCAACGACAACACAAGGCATTGTTTTGGTCTGCTGATTCCAGAGGAGTGAATGCTGCAAGTCAATGACTCGATGCAATCTGCTGGGGTTCCTTAGATTGGAAACTTTTTAAAATTGATTTCTTATAATGTATCTTTGATTTTAATTGATTTTCTTTGAAGTGCCTTGAGAAGACACCTGTTGTAAATTGGCGCTATATAAATAAACTGATTATTGATTCTTGATTTGTTATGTAAGCTGTCCAATATTTTTGCATTGCCTATACATTGTCAAGCACATCTTCAGCTCTTTGTTCTATTTAAAAACTAATTTAAATTCCCAGGGTTATTATTCTCATCAGCAGCAGTTTTGCACTTCGTGAAGCAAAGCTTTGTGCGCTTCATGTATTCAGGTCTTTCTACACTTAATTAAACGATGAGCCAATATATAAGCTTAAGCGGGGTGTCTATCATAATCAGTAAATATCCCTATTTCATAGTTGACTGGTTAAATAATGACCCAAATAACTAATTTAACTTGGCTGACTTAATCACCCAGTCTGTGCCTTAGGGATAGAATAAAACACCAAGATTGCCAGTTTTATGTCTTCTGTATATGGAGTAATTTTACTTCTCGCGCATTACATGCTAGATTAATCAATCATAATTTATCCATCTACTGTCCAACCTGTTTATCTTTGTTGGGTCGCTAGGGTCTGTTGGTCCCTATCTACAGCTTTCAGCGGGCGAGAGGAGGAGCTTCACCCTAGACCGGTGCTCAGTCCATTGCAGGGCAACACAGAAATGACAACTTTGAGCATCTAATTAACCTAACAGAATCAGAATCCCTTTTATTTCCCAAGTATATTACATTTACAAAGATTTTTTCTTGGTGTGAGCAACACGTGTATCACCTGTAACAATTAGACAGATATTTACAAACATTAAACTGTGAGAGATTAAAAGAAAAATACAATAGAATAAAATTTCATATGGACTATGTGGTAGGTGTATATTAAATGTTGTTTATAAAGAGTAGCAGATGTTAATATAACATCTGTACAGCTGTGCAAATTAGCATAGCGCTAGCGAATAATTTGCAAGTTCGATTCAGAGGTGTCAGCCATGATTGAGGAGTGCTACAGCTCTGGGGAAGAAGCTGTTGGCATGTCGGGTTGTGCTGGTTTTGATGGTCCAAAGCCTTTTACTAGATGGGAGAGTTTGAAAGAGGTGATGTCGGAGAGAACCCAAGCATGCACAGGGAGAACATGCAAACTCCTTGCAGAAAGAGTCCAAGCTGGAATTGAACCAGCAGCCTTCTTGCTGCAAGGCAGCAGCGCCACTGTTGCCACGGTGCAGCCCCTAAATCCTATTCTTAAAACTTGCCCAACAGATAAATGGAAAAGAAAATAAACAGCCTCTTTATGTGAGTAATGTATTTTTATTCAAACTTATAAAATTGAGCATTCGAAGCAGATCTTAAAAGATACCATTTTTATTAAGTACAAATTGGGTTTAAAACGGTTTCTGGCCTCAGACTGAGCTGCAACAGTCTGTTTAGATTACACAGGGGTGCCATTGATATTTGGATTTGTTGGGTACCAGCACACGAAGGTGTTAAAGGCAATGAAAAGGCAGATAAGTTAGCAAAGAGGGCTTTAAACGGGGCAATAACGATTACAATACCTTTTGGGAAAGGGGAAGGAAAATCACATATTAAGAGTAAAGAAATGGAAAAATGGCAGAAAAAAAAGGTGGAATGAAGATAAGAAGTGTAGAAGATTGTTTAGAGTTCAAAAGTAAGTATTGATTAGAAATATTAATATGAGAAACCCATGGGAGGAAATAACAATGAGCAGATTGAGAGTAGGTCATACCTATTTAAATGAAATGTTGTATATGATAGGGAGGAAAAGTAATGATAAATGTTAAGGATGTGGAGAGAAAGAAGATGTAGAAAATATATTGATGAACTGTAAAACATGAACTTGAAAGGAAGAAATTGAGAAGAATGGTTGGAAGGATAGGTCAAGAATAGAGTCTAAAATAAATTTTGGGAAATGAGGCAGACATGCTGGATATTTGTAGATTAAGAAAAGCATTATTTATATATCTTCAGAATACAAAATTAAAAAATAGAATTTAATTGATGTAAAGAAATATTGCGACACACTCATGTACAGTAGGTGGCGCTATGCACCTTAAAGTTGCTTGCGATCCGCCATGATAAAAAAGACGAAGAAGAAGACAGAGTTGCAGTATCATCCTTTGGACACCAGGCGACAGAATGTTTTTTTTTCTCCTTCTCGTGACTTGAGTCGCTCTAGAAAACGTCAACGTCCAACGTCCGTGTGAATGTAATGAATCAGATTAACCGCGAACTTTCTCTCCGTTGCTCGCTGGCTCGTGTTAACATCCACCTGATCTCATTTGGATGCTTCAGCGGCCGCTGCTCGTGTAAGCTCGGTTCAGATGGACTTCAGCGCGGCTCAGACCGGCTTCAGGCAGCGTAAGTTACGTACGTGAATCCGACCCGAACCGACGGTTAGCTTGTAGCTCTCAACAGCGGGAGGCTAATGCTAGCTTAAAACACCTAGCTTTGTTTACCGGGTTCAAACTAACAATAACTTAAACTAACAAACTTTTTTATCATGTTTGTCAACACTGCTAACAACATAAATTACTTAACTAGCTAGCATTACTCTGGAAAGTTTTCTGATATGGTTTAAATTTATGCTTTTGTTTCTTTTTAAACAAACTAAGGTACCATTGTATTATTGTTATTATATATCATACACATGCTTGTATCATTGTTTTAGAAATAAACAGTGGTATTGATAGTTTTTAAAAGTTTAAATCGAATGTTTTTCCATTTATATTAAAGCTTCTTAGCTCCACAGTAAGCCAAGACTAGTACCTGAAACAGAAGTGGCTCAATTTAAAGCATTTAAAAAAAGACATCCTCAGTCCCCCACGAGGCTGTTCTGGGATGTCCCACCTGTCTCTGTACTGGTTCCACTTTCCTTTTAAAATGCACAGCTAAGCCCAAATTGCCAATAAGCGGAGTTTGTATTCAGATGATCTGCAGGGGTGCAGAAGAAGTTGTATTTGGACAAAGATATTATAAGAAATAGCAGGAAGTGGACTCTAAATGATGTTAGTTTGACACCTTTTGAAAAGCATACAAGTGTGAAGGAATACACGCTAATTTTCTTTTATACTTCTTGAGCTGCTAATCCTGCTTGATAACCATTGTTTTATCCATTTAATGGAAAATGTATTTAGCTTACATAATGCTTTTCTAATCTTACTTGCCATTTAAAGCATTTGACACTGAAGACACATTAACAACCGATGAATGCACCGATCGGTTAATGTGTGTACACCATGTCTTTCTGTTTAAACACTTTTTCTTCCCGACACAGAGCATAACATGCGTTTGAGGAAAAGCTCCATGGACGGGGCAGATGGCAGCGACCTGTTTGAGGACACAAGTTCTGCTCAGCCAGGAGCCCAAGGAGTCTACAGGTGGGAGCTGTTGTTGAAGCATCAACTACTGAAAGTAAACATTGTTTGTGGTTTCTGGTTCATATATCATTCCTGTAATTTATTGACAGAAATCAGCAGGCTGGCCCTCAAGCTGCAGGACATCCTGGCCAGCCCTTCCTGTCCAACCCCATGTCCAACCTAGCCATGGCATATGGCAGCTCTTTGGCATCCCAGGGGAGGGAAATGGTGGACAAAAATGTAAGACTGGATATGGGTTCGGTTGATCAGCATAGGTGTGCTTCAGGAATACCAGCAGCATCAAATAAAGTGTGCATTCGTTTGCGTTTGTATGTTGCAGCTGGACAGGTTTATTCCTATATCCAAGCTGAAATACTACTTTGCTGTCGACACGGTGTACGTAGGAAAGAAGCTTGGAATTTTAATTTTTCCTTACATGCACGAGGTACGTTAATGTTTATTGAAATTAACCAGACATTCTTTCTTTTTATGTTTAAACTCTGCTTCAAAATTGTAGTTAATATTGCAAGCCATTTACCTAAGAACCCCATAAAACACTAGCCAAATTTGAACGAACAGACCTGATAATTGTGTAATATTTGTCTTTTCTGCAGAATTGGGAAGTGAGTTATCAGCAGGACATCCCTGTTGCCCCGCGCTTTGATATCAACGCTCCTGACCTTTACATTCCTACCATGGGCTTCATCACTTACATCCTGGTGGCAGGACTGGCTCTTGGCACACAAAACAGGTACAGTGGCCTTGCATGTGTACAACACGAAGTCTTGTTTTTAAAAATGTATACAGAATAGGTACTTAGGTTTTTGGAGTTGCATTCAAGGATATTTGCATATCTAAGCTGGGTATTTGTTTTTTATTCGATGCAGGGTTAGCTTTTAATTTTCTACCCTTAGGTCAATATATACTTGGAAAGTGCCAAAACCTTCTGTTCAAATATTCATGGACCTGACTGTAGTTTAAAAAACTCTGTAACATTGAATTAATGGATTTTAGCATCTTGTAAATACATTATTGTAATGATAATGAAGGTACCGCTTAGATGAATAAACCTCTTGGGTTCCCCAGATTTTCCCCGGAGCTCCTGGGAGTTCAGGCCAGCTCAGCGTTTGTGTGGTTGATCATGGAGGTCCTGGCGGTCCTGCTGTCACTCTACCTTGTCACTGTGAACACAGACCTCACCACCATAGACCTTTTAGCTTTTTCAGGATACAAATATGTTGGGTATGTGTCTGTTCACACCATTGTCAGATTCATATTTCAACATCTTCTTCTTTCTTTTTTAAGTTAACCCTCAGCCTGTCTCTGTTTTTCCAGAATGATTTTAGGCATAGTCGTAGGTCTTCTATTCGGAAAGGTTGCATATCACCTCTCTCTGCTGTGGTGTTGTGCCGCCATCTTTGTATTTATGGTGAGTATATGAAGCATTCTTTTACTATTGACTATTTTATTCTATATAAACGTTTGGCGACAGATGCTTCACAGATGCTTGTACCACCTCCTCTTTTCTCCAAGTCATCCAGACCCAGTTAATTCATTATTACAAGCATGTTTATTTGTAACCCCTTATTTTTGGACTTTTTTGATTTCCTGCTTCATAACCCAGGTGCGTTTGAAGTTTGATGTCACAAAATAATGATTTTTGACTAGAGAAATTTATCTATTAATAGCTGACAGATCACAACTCTCAGTATGATGTTGCTGGGTTTATGCCAGATGCACTGACCTCCAGGAATTTCCAGTTTGGTCTCATCAGGCCTCCGAATATTTCCGAGATGTCTTCTACTAAATTTAAACGTAATTTTAATTTAAAGTTGACCTTTTTGTTTTTTCAGCAAGTTTTAAAGTTTCCAATTTACCATACTTGCAACAACTCCAGATTAGTTCCCAAATTAAACCTCGTACACACACATATCGTAGCACCAGCATATTTGCATTCTCAGAGACGGAGTAGAAACACTAACGTTCTTTAACGGCGTGTCTTCCCCTTTTCTATACAGATTCGAACTCTGCGCCTGAAGCTCTTATCCGAGGCGGCAGCCGAAGGGAAGCTGGTGAGAGGAACCAGGAACCAACTGAGGATGTATCTCACCATGTCTATCGCAGCAGCACAGCCCATCTTCATGTACTGGCTCACCTATCATCTCGTCAGATAGAAACTCTCAACTCTCCCTTTTGTAGAAGTCTGCTCGACATCACCTAAGTAAGAAAACAGAGTGTACACGAAGAGCCACATCGCTAAATTCACCGAACAAAGCGCGTGCTACCTAACGATACGGAGGTGAAACATCTCTGCCTCCTCCTCTGAGCAGCCACGTCGTTAGTTTAGCTTTTTTTATATAAAATATCTTCAGATTTGTAGCAAGAACCGCTGGCTTTAATTTCTGAGTCTTTATTGCATAATTGCATGTTAATTATGTTTTTTGTTTTTTTTATGAATATTTATGTGAGTTTGTAAATTTGTTTAAGCCTTTAAGTTGCATATTTTGCTCGTCTGGTTGTCACAGGTGGGGGTTTTTTTCTATTTCTTTAAGCAACCACTAAGAAAGCACATTGGTCTTTAGATTTTCCCTCCATCTGATATCGCAAATAAACTCAAGTACAGGTTATTTATTGATCGTTATGCTTTGCATAAATGTTGTTTGTAACTTTTTCTGTCACTTGTTTTAAGAAACATCTGATCCTGTTCGGAAGAGGTTTGCATGAGAATGAAGCTTCAAATGTTTAATCCCGGCACATTTTTGCAGCTGAGAAACTTGAACTGAGAGATCTGCAGGAAGGAACAAAGTTAGTTGCTAAAACACAAGGATAGACTTTAAGAGTTGTACTGCTAAACTATTAAATGTAATATTAAAAATGGTTAGTATATTTTTGCTATGTTAAGTCTTATTTCTAGCCAGGGTTTAATTAACATTGGCATAAGTAGTTTCAGGAGAGTTTCATTGCAAATCAGCTTTGATAGTGGTAATGAAGCCGTGTTTAATGAGCACTTGTTTAAATAGGAAGCATTTTGTGTTGAACCAGTGGATTGTTTTACCTCTGTAGCCGCGATTTAATGCTGACTGCAAGTCAAAGTTTAGGGAAGGAAGGAAAGCTGAAAAAAAAGAAAGTGACTGAAACAATTTGAAGATAATGTCAAAATTTGCGCCAGCATCACACTAAAAAAACAAATTTACTTAATTGTTGCAAAGGACAAATAAAAAATGTTTCATTTAGATGAACCAGAATTCAAAGACCATGTTTGACATGGATGTGTTTTTAATTGCTGTTCTCATTTTATTTAAATTTTTTTGTCAAAATAAAGAACTTTATGACATTGCTGGAGAAAATGTGTATTTATGCGATTTATGAAGCAGAACGGATAAAACATGTTAAAATACAATATAAATAATGCAAAGAATGCTTTTTTATAAAGTCAAACAGATACGTCCCCTGGATGCTCTGATTAACTATTAACCTTCACTAGTTTTAAGGCCATGTTTAACTACCTGGTCTCTTTCATCCTTTATGTGCAAAAATATATTTTTTTAACTTATAATTGAAAGAATGAGCTTTTAAATTTTAATACCTGTTTAGTACAGTTTTAAAAGCTACTTAAGTAGTAATGCTACATAAAGCCAGCTCTCAATTTAAGATTAAACAAAAAAATGTTGTTTAAGTTACATTAATGTTTCAAAAACCAAAATCTGGCAGCATTAGTTAGACAGGATTTTTACACAGCCCAGAATTCATAATATCAGTATATCCTTCATCTGGAGAAGTATGAGAAAAAAATGTTTATTTACAGATTTTCCTTCTTTCAACAATTCTTCCTAATGCCCCCCCAATTGTTTTTCATACTGTAAATCCCATTGTTTTGTCCACATCCTTAATTCTTGTGTTTTACTTTCATTTAATTTCCAACCATTTTGTTCCAGTGTCTCTACTTTGAAGGATCCCTACCTAAAGTTTCTTGTGTAAATAAATATATATATCTGATTAACTTGAACTACAGTATTGTGTATATTTTTTAATAAATCTCCAGGGCAGATCTGATCTCTAAAGAGCGAGCCTGGAAATACATTTTAAATGATTAATACATAATGGTTAAATATATAAATACATCTCCAATAACCTGATAATTGAGATGTTGCAAAATGTGGAAAAACCCAGTAACCAATTAAGTTAGAAAAAACAAAATTCTAATCTTTCCAGAAGCCTCTGTTGTGATTAATCGCCTGAAAGAGCCTGGTCTCCATTGTTCTTTCCACCGGGTATCGCATGTAGTTCGGCAGCAGCAACAACAAATGGCAGGTGAGGGATTCTGGCAGGTGGAGCTCCGTGGCATCAGGCAACACAGCGACTCTCATCCTCACGCACTCCATTCCCAGGAAGGGGACTCTGTCACAGCCTGTGAGGAACACTGAAAACAAACGGAGCGTATCAGAACCACAGGTTGATCTATAACGTATGTATATATATATATATATATATATATATATATATATAAAATTTAAGATGCAGAAATGAAGTGGGAATACGTACAGAGGAACTTTTTCTTGTGTTCAGCTGAAAGATTTTCAAACACTTTCCAAAAGGTGATGATTGTTGGATGGTCCACATGGTAGTCTCCCTCATAAACTGTGTTCTGTACATTTTAAAATACATGAACTTAGAGTAAAATATGTAATGTATGGCTTATGGTTTGTTTTTGTTTTTATTTACCTTAACGTATTTATGTACGCAAAATGCACTTAGATTCATAATTCTGAATAGTTTCTTCAACTGCAGCTAACACACCTACATCCATTCAGCAAATTTAATATTGAAGTTTTCATTTTATTTATTACAGTTGAGTTACCCCAGAAGAAATGTATAAAATGTGTTGGTAACATGTAAAAATAAAAGCATACCTGCTTGAAGACCTCCCAGTCATAGTTTTCCTCGCCCACCATGACGGACTGTAATTCATCGGGCTGGAAGAACTCCACAACATCCATGTTGCAGACTTTGAAAAACCCTCGTCTGAAGAGTTCAAACACCCCCTCCACTGATTTGTTAAAGGCATGGTCGACATAGGCCGCGACAAACTCTTTCCTGTAGATGAAGCAATAACGCAAACACCATTTAATGAATGGTAAAATTACGCTGATTAGCAGATTTTTACAGCAACGAAAGATTCTGAATATTGGTTTTAAGTTGTATTGGAAGTAGATGGAAATTAAAACAAACCTATTAGATCCAGTGAGGAGTTTCCCGGGTTCTTTTGGATCAAGTTCGACTTCTTCTTCACCCCAGGAAACCTGTTTAGGTTTCCACAGATGTTAAGTTAAGTTCAGAACCATCAACAAACCGTATGCGACTCGGCTTGAATTTAGAAAGCTTACAGTGAAAGTGGTCTCCAGGGCTTCGATGTCATCCGAGCTGTAGTCCTCCAGAATGCACCTCCAGGACCTCAACACACAAACATTAATAAGTCAAATTAATTTTAGCCAGCCTCCAGACATATTTTGTATTACAAAGTTAATTTTGAAGATTTTCTGGACATTTGATCGTAAAATAATAAATAAATAAATAGTTTGGGTTTTTTTTAAGGCTGGCTCCTAATCCAGGATCTTAGTAAAATGCAATCTTTTGTTTTGGCATAATTTTTAAATTTAAATAAAAAATAGGAATATGATTAATTTGTGTGATTTCCACGTATGCACAGGTGCAGTCTGAAAATAATCCAACATGGTGGATAGAATGATTTTTATTTGTGGGTGACACGGAGGAAGACGAAGATTTGGTTTGGTAATTAAAAGATAAGAGATGAAAATGAAATATTAGTCAATGTAAAACAAATAAAATTTTGCAGCTTTTTTAAATTCAGAAAACAGAATAAAGCCTTATTTAGTAAAAAATTTCCAGAAAACTTTCCTTTTTCAAACTTATCTAGACGTGAAATATAGAATAAAAGATTACATTTTAAAGAATGTGAAAAGAAAGAAAAAAACACATTTGTCAATATTTTGCCTTAAAGGTAAAAATGTTTAAACAGAAGTGGATTTTTTTTATTTATACAGCCAGCTTAGAGAACTATTCAGTCATTGGTGTTTAAATGTTTCTTACTCTGCCAGGACGGGATCAAAGTCCTTCATGTCGTCCAGTGATGTTTTGACTCTGAGAAGCTTCTTGAAGAGTGCCAGCGGGAATGGCAGGTGTATGATGTTGTGGTTGTAAAGAGCCAGGCCACACAGAACGCCAAAAAGGAAGTACCTCTTCTCCTCCACTTTGAGCTATTCGATGTAAAGAGAAAAACAAGAGGGGAGAAAACAGGGACGCTAAAATAAAACACAACTCAAAAGTGAATACCCAACTCTATGTGTATTCGTATTCTCACCTGTTTCCTGTGTACAGCTAAGTTAAATTTTTTAACATATTAATAAAACCAGTTAATATGGGCCATACCTTGGGTGGGAACCAAGCCAGAGTCTGGCTCTCGTTGTACATGAACATTTCCGATTCTGGAGCCATCAGCTCGTCAAAGACGTGGAGGAAAAAGTCCTTTTTGTTGACGTTCATGATCTTCCTGTCATCTACAAACTGCACCTACAGTAGAAACATAAATAAATAAAAAAAACTTTGTATAAAACAATAAATATGGAGAATTGTTGTTTTTACCACTAGCTCCCTTTTAAATAGACAGTGATCGGCGGCGGCGAGATGTCTGAAGGTGTCCTCCACCAGGTGAGTTCGTCTCAGGTTCAGCTGGAAGATCGGGACAGGGGAATCCAGGGTGTCTCCAAGAAACTCTTGAGCCCACCCCAGACCCATTTCACGAACAACGGGATGAGCTTCCTGCAGTCACAGACATTTCCAGAACTATAAAACCCTAAGACCGCCCGTGCCTGCCCCCGCGTACAAAATGCGCAACATCTAAAAGGCAGTAGTCTACCTTCATCACACGTGCCAAGATGTTAAAGACGACAACCTTGCAAATCAGAGGGAAGACGAAAGGGCAGCGGCAGAAAATGGCAGGCGTTTTCTTGTCGTCCTTTGAGAAAATATTGAAATAAATATATATCACGAGGCAATTTCAGAGCAAATGTAACAATGAGATCTTTGGGTTTAAAAAAAATTTGATCAAAAACTACGTAACAATGTTTTCACCTCTTCTTTGAAAAATGACAACCACAGTGTGACATCCACATGTGGTTCAATGGCAGTATTGATTTCCTCGACATAAAAGGTGCTCAGTGGTACTTTTCTGGTCTTGTTTGCCTGAATACATAAGTAAAATCTATAGATCATACAGCAAAACCATCAGGAAAAAAGTTTTCTTTCACTAATACGGAAAGAAATCTGTAGGTGTTACGTTGAGACAACATGAAATTGGAAAGCATGACTTAGCAGGCCTAGCCTTGAGCAGTAATGACCATCTCTTCAAGGTTAAAGGTTAAGCAGATCTGATCAGAACAATATGAATAAACATATTTTAAATAAACGGATAGATGACTAAAATAAAGCGATTAGCACTCACTTTGTAAAGGAGCTTCAGGGTCTTCAGCAGCAGTTTGACTCCTGGGTTGTGGGTTTCTAGCAGGCCGTTCTTCAGAATGAAAGCCAGGGCGTTTTTAAAGACCATAATATGCCTGACCAAAATACCGGCCGACAGAGACGACCAATAACCTCCTGTCAGAGATAAATAATTAAAAAGCAGTACATCTATTTTATGAGAAGGACTGACATTAACTCAGGTACAGCAAATCTTACTAAAAACAAGCACAAAAAAAACATGTAAAAAAAAAAACTTGACATCAGTTCGTAATTTCTCACTTAATGCTTCCAGAGTCTTCGCACTCAGATCCCAAACAACAATTGCCAGAGGCAGAGCTACATTCATGACATTTGAGTCCTCTTGTAGCAGCGGGCATGTCAGCAAAATCAGGAGGATTTCTGGAGACTTTAAAGTATGTCTCGAGGCAAGAAGCAACTCTAGGAGGAGCTGTAAATTCACCTATATGGGGAAAAGGATTTACTGTAAGTGCATATATATATATATATATATATATATATATATATATATATATATATATATATATATATATATATATATATATATATATATATATAT
>JAVLVB010000580.1:112624-144850 GCA_032876305.1 Orestias chungarensis | reverse complement strand
ATATATATATATATATATATATATATATATATATATATATATATATATATATATATATATATATATATATATATATATATATATATGTTGGTCCTTAACTGTTTTTTTGATCCATGGAACCGCCATCATCTGGTCGAAGGCACGCCGAGCGGCCTCGATGTCCACGGTTAAAGCACCAGCTTCCAGCAGAGATCCACTGCAATTGATGCCAGATCAAAATTAGAAACCTTGTGAGAGTCACACGTGAAACGTGCTCCTTTTAAAGAAAACACAGAAGATGACGGAAAAATCCTGCTTACTCTGGTTTCATGAAGCTTGCAACGAGGCTTGAGCTTGTGACAAACATGGACCTAATTTCTCTGCTCCACAAAAAGAAGAGAGCGTGAGGAAGACAGAAGAACCTAAGAGGTTGTGTAATACGCTTCCTTACAAATTCATTTCGACAAAAACATTGATAAAATACAAAAAAATTGATAAAATAAAACGTTTTTTTTTCAAATGATGATTTTACTTAGAGGGTAAAGAAAGTAAGCCATCAAAGAATCATGAATAAATCACTTTATTTGTATAGCCCCATTTTACAATAGATGTCATCTCAAGGCACTTTACAAAAAAATCAGTTTGAAAAAGTTTCCATTTAAAGGAACCCCAGCAGATTGCATCAAGTCATTGACTGGCAGCATCAGCAAATCGACACAATGGCTTGTGCTGTCATTGACTTTATAGTAATTCCTCATACTAGGCATGCATGTAGCGACAGTGGAGAGGAAAAAAACCCTCTTTAACAGGAAGAAACCTCCAGCAGAACCTGGCTCAGTACAAGCAGCCTTCTAGCACAAACTGTCTTCTTAAAAGTTTTTTCTTATTTGGTTTAGTTCAAGACATCCTAAATCACCTTAGTTGGCTGAAGTACAGACATCATTTATTGTAAGATGGCTATTGTCAGCTTAAGAAAAATCACCACCTATTGACCTTTAGATGTTATTCTAGGTTCTTCTCTGATTCCTGGTTGGATCCACAGTGAACTCTTGGGAGTAATCCTGGTAGGGCTAACTCTTCCTGGGAACGCACATCCTCCATTCCAAGTTAAATTGCTCACACTGTGGTTTACCAAAGCACCAAAACATCACAAGTTGCTTTAAAACCTTCCAGATTGAATGCCGGTAACTTGTTTCCCACATGCTTGTACTTTTGTTTTATTAGGGCATGTAGTTCTGGCTTCTGGATCTTGTAGGTTTCATAGGTTTAACAGCACAATGACATTAAAACCTTAAGTTAAATGATTATGTTACCTTTGTGCCTCGATGTTGCTGTATTCCATTCCCACCCATGTTTGCAGTTTTGTCTCATCCAGCCGCCCATGTATTTGTTCTTGATCGAAGGTCTTAACAGTTAAAAGTCAGAGAAGTTTGTACCTTTTTTATGCTAATAAAAAAAGTGCTTTTTAATTAAGTAAATGTTACCTTCGCCGGTGAGTAAATGAAGCTTGTGTTCCATCCAGCTGATAATTTTAAATCTGTTTAACGATATAAATAATAATAAAGATTGGTGTTTGGAATTTTTTTTTTGATAAAACCTCTTTTTTAAGAGTTTAGGGTACAATTTAATTTTAAATCTGCTTCCAATCACAGGCCCAGTCCACAATTGTCCCAAACGCACCCTCTATAAATCATGACTTTTTTTCCCTGCCGTGAAGGAAGACTGCATACGTACCACTAAGTTTGGTTGCCGAGCTGTCAGATGTCCATGGGAGCTCAACCAGAGACGGGGACGCCCTTCTATCGTTTTGTCCGGTCCCCAACTGGCCCTTGTCTCCGTTACCGAAAGCAAACAGATGTCCAGAGGAAGTCAGCACCAGAGTGTGATGGCTAGGAAGTCACAATCAAATAAGAATTTAGTGAGAAAGTTTTTTTTCTGAAAGTCATATTGTTTGTAAAAAAAAAAAAAAAAAAGAAGAAAAAAAAAATTACCTGCCACATGCAATCTGGGATGCCGTCTCTTCAAGACCATCCACCAACCTAGGATGCACTTCTCTGGCGGTGGAGTTGTGACCGAGCTGGCCGTGGCTCCCATCCCCAAAAGTGTAAACTTTTCCTTCCTAAAAAACACTTAATGAATATTTTTTTTAACCTGGCAGAAGTCGGGGAGGTTTTTTTTACTTTGAGCGAATGTCTGAACCTTCGTCAACACAGCGGTGTGAAACTCTCCACAGCTGATGAAAGAGACGCCCAAAGGTCTGAGAGCAGGTACCGCACAGATGTTGAACCTGCCTGTTGAGGATCAGAAGGTTTCAAAAAATAAAAAAGGTTACCTGTGAGCTCCACCTTTAGGACAACTGCATAAACCTAATCTACCTTTTTCATCCACCCTGTTGAGCCCCAGCTGACCAAATTTATTGGCCCCACAGCAGTAAACCAGGCCAGAGAGCGTGAGGAAAAGAGTGTGGTTCCCTCCGGCTGCAACCTGGGTGACTGCAACTCCCGTCAGGGCGCACACCAGGAGAGGTCTATGCTGCGTTACCGTCTGCTTCCCCAGGCCCAGCTGGCCGTGACTGTTTGAACCCCACGAGAAGACATCTCCACCTGAAAGTGGCAGAGAACAAAATATAATGCTGAGTTGTGCCCAAGTACACAGAGATTTCCATCAGCAGGTTTATTGTCTTACCTTTGGTCAATGCGAGAGAGTGGGAGCTTCCGCAGGCAACCTGAATTATCATTATAGGCATTGGGATATGTACTCGGCTGCAAGTTCAAGAAGAATTCATGGGGTTAGATTTATTGACATTAAAGACCCAATGTTTACTTGTAGAGTTTCAGTTCTTGCCTTGGTCTCTTAGTGTTGCACCGGTGCCCACATTCCAGCCCAAGCTGTCCGTCATCATCTGCCCCCCAAGAAAACACCTGTCCATATGCGGATAAAGCCAGACAATGGTCCCGACCGCAAGCCACGGTGACAACGCCACCGAGTCCCTCCACACATCCTGAAACAGGGAGAAAGCAAAGCGGTGACACACGAACACGACAACCCTTTTATTCTATTAGAACAAATCAAAAGGTATTGATATAAATAAAACAGCATCAGCGGGGTTGAGTGTTTCTGCTTTTTTTTTTATGATGTACATCTCAACACAATTCCTCGCACTGGACACAAGGAAAACAAAAGAGATCATCGTCGACTTCCGTAAAAACAGGACCGACCCATCCCCTCTCTACATCAACGGTGAGCGTGTGGAGAGGGTTCAGACCTTCAGGTTCCTTGGTGTCCTCATCCCTGCTGATCTGTCTTGGTCAGAGCACGTCACAGCTGTTATCAAGAGAGCTCAGGAGGGACATCACTTCCTAAGGGGGCCTCTGTCTAATACCATGCCATTATAACGCTCATTATCTGTGCAATCTCACTACTATTGTCTAATTATCTAGGTAGTGTTTATTTTTCAGTATATATTTTTTATATTCTTATACATTGTTTATTTTCTGCAGATTTTTATACACTGTTTATTCTTCCGTAATTTTTTTAAATATTTTTGCACTGAAAGGAGTGGTCCTCCAATCTCGTTCTACAATGTGTATGATGACAATAAAAGGCATTCTATTCTATTCTATCCCAATAAAGCGTGGGAAACAAAGTTTCACTATGACAAGATATACACACTCTAACCACTATTCACTACAAATCAGCGTTATTAATGTCAATTAGATCCAAAAAAGCCCATCAATCCCAAAGGTGCATTGAGCTTTGATACGACTGAAATATAAATCTATTATATTGAGCTGCATCATCATGAAACATACAGTTGCTTTACATGATCCCTATAACGTCGTTCCCACAAGCAAAATGAGTAAATAAATAAAAATCTTGGAATTTTTTCCAGCTTCATTTGAACCCAACACAAGGTCTTTGTCAGGTTTAGGTTTAGATAGGTTTCGTTGCTTGTTCTAACTAGGATGAAACGAAACTGAAACCTATCCAAGTAAACTTGAGAGAGAGTTCATCCCTGTCAGAAGATTCAAAACACTTTTTCAATAAATAATAATAATAAAGAAAAAAACTCAACAAGAAATACTCCTTGTTTTAATAACAATGACAAATACAGATAATTAAGCAAACAAAATTACCGTAAATTAATTGTCTTTAAAAAAAAAAAATCAACGTTTTTTTTTTGTTGTTTTTTTTTCTTCAAATGAAAAAATTAAAAGAAGTCAAATCTTTACCAAGCATCTTTTCACTGTGGTCCCTCCGTCCCAGCTGACCCCGTGAGTTGTTTCCACAGGATAAAAGCTTCCCCTCAGCTCTCAGGAGCAACGTGTGCTGCTCTCCGCAGCAGATGCTGCTCACGGCCCCGGGTTCGGTCCAGCAGGTCGGGCTCAGGGCTGCCCGGATCCCGGTCTGCCCGCTAGAGCGGTCTCCCCAACAGAACAGCGACATGTCTGCAGGCGGACTGGACCCCGAGCATCCGCGGCAGCTGATCCGCACTGGCTGCGGATGCTGCGTTCAAATGCGCTCAGAAACAGGAGGCTCTCCTTGTGAGAGAGGGGCAAGAGAATGTAATGATTGTGAGAGAGCACGGAAAACCTCGGAGCACACTAGAGCAGATGAAATGTGTTACATGAAAAGATGTTTGTTGATGGTTTTTAGCTTTACGTTGATTTTTTTATTAGTGTTTACTTTCATTAGCAAATGTACGACCTTATGAAGGTTTGTGAAGGCAACATTAAAGCACAGGCGTCTCTTGTTTATTTGGTTTCTTTGTCGGATGTTAAAAAAAATCGTTTGTTTTTTTGTTTATATTATTATTATTTTTCAATATTTTAGTGTTTGTTTTTTGTTATATTTGTGTGTGTTTTTTTTAAATTTTTTACTGAGGTTTTTTACTGATGTTTGATGATCATGTTGCATTCAATGTAAAATGCACTTCACATGGGGAAATTAGTATTATTATAGGGTTACCAAAACCCTTTTTATTAGCTAAATACAGAGAGAGAACAGGAAAGATAGGGAACTTTCTTGCAAACTTATTTGAAAAAGTCCAGGTGGTTAGGCATCAGGGATTTCTACGCCTCTAATAGGTTAATTTAGTAGCAGCATTACATGACTGTACTTCAATGCAAAATTTGATCCACAACCCCAGGACAGAAAGAACAGATATAGAGAAGATGGTGGCTGTAGCTAGCAAAATAGTGTTTTTATACATAGAGAGACCTGTCCCCAATAGAGGCCAAAAGGACATGAAGAAGTGCAGAAGAAGCAATCAGTTTCAAGCCTTGCATCGGCAGCAACCTGAGCAGAGATACCCAGACTTCCCTTTTATTGTAATCCCAACGCGTTCCAAAGCCAGTGAAGAAACCTCCATGTGGAGTAAACTAATTTTGATTGCTTGTATGCTCTTTTTTTTTTATATTTAGACTTTCATTACTCAATTTTTACTGTTGCCTATTTCGTGTTGTCCTGGAGGCTGTCAGTTACTCAATATGTCTGTGCATTCATTCTGAAATTGACAATAAAGCTTTCACAACCTCTTTTTTTGGTCATTATCCAGAGCTTGTGATTGTAAGAGCGGTAAAGAGAACTCTTCCTTTCGGCTTACCTCTAATTTATCACAACAGATGTATCACCAATGTGTTTATCATGCTTCACTTTTTCATGAACATGATACTTGAACTACTCTACCAAGGGCAGGACCTCATCCCTGCCCCATAGATGGCTTTGCACCGTTTTCCAATATCCTTGGTCAAGGAGTTGGAGGTGCTGGTCGTCATCCCTGCACCTTCACACTTGGCTGCACCCATTCCAATGGAAGCTGTGAATAAAAGTCTGATGAAGTCAATAGTGTTGCATCACTAGCAAAATGAATAGACCCAATTCTAACCCCACCAAATTAGATCTCATCAACACCTTAGCTTCACATAGAAATTCTGACCATAAATGTTTTGTGCATAGTTGAGGACAAAAGACCACCTTGACAGAGTCAAACTCTTTACGTTCGGCAATGTAGTTTTAAAATTCATTATCTGTATGTATTAATTGAATTGAATTGTCAAATCACTCCTTTACCCACTTTCAAGCTTCCTGTCTCATTTATTTACAAGTAAGAAATGACCCCTATTCCATATAAATTCATTTTTACTTCAAATTTTCATAAAATGTAAATAAACAATCATTAAAAGCTCAAAACTCACATACAATTTAAATTGATGATAAACAATACTCTTTAAATGTATTTTACCATGTTTCCTTTTATTTTGCTTTTGTCTTTATTTTTGCAAGTGAAGCATTATAAGCGTGAAGTATTAGTCACCATAATAAAAGCAGCATGCCAATATGTGCTCTTCTACTGATATATATCATTAATTAGAGTCACCCACTTTTACCTAACAGGATACTGTACAAATAAATCAAACAACAGTTTGATACCTGATGGGTACAGATTTTATAAGTCTTTCACACTTACACAGTTCAGACAGCTATAACTATTATAAAATAGAGAAAAAATACATTAACAGGCAAAAAGGTAAAAAGACCCCAGTTTTTTTTTGCTTGGATCATATTTAAACAGACACAATAAGCTCAAGACCATATAATATTTGGTTTGGACAGAGAAAAACAAGTCAAACATTCTGTGTCAAAGGGGGATTTGATCAGCTCTGCTTTTAAATTCACCCTGTTTGTTACTAGCTCCTCCTCAGTGAGCCTACCGTCCGATACAGAGAACACACCTACAGACCCATCATCATAACCAACAAACACAACCAGCTGGTCACTGACAGTCAGAGCACACGGATTCTTATGAAGATGTATGCTTCCAACTCTCTCCCTATCCGAAAGGCGCACAACTGTGAAGATAGGCTTTGAGTGCAGGTAACAAACACGGTTATTCTCCTGTTTGCCTGGGCTGCAAACATACACAATATAGAATCCGGCGCTGTCCAAGCAGGCCTTGATAACAGGACCTTCGGTTTTCAGGGAACACAGCCTGACACGAGATAGTTCTAAGATGTTGATGGAGTTATTATCAGTGGACAGCAGTGCATAGCTTCCATTGTGGGACATTTGGAAGTCTTTTGGTTGACAGTGAAACGTATGTGGCAGCTGAAAGTGCTGGCACACTGTCTCCTCTGACAGCTTCCAGGTGTAAACTGCTCCAGTGGCAGTAAACACCACTACAAAGTCTGGGTGGTCTAAAACAGTATGGAAAGCAACAACATACTCAGAGTTTTCCATGCAGGAGAAGCGCTTGCTGATTGTACCAGACCACAGACTAGCAGCCAGCAGGTCTCCATTGTGGAGGCCAACTAGAAATGTTCCTTCTGCGGATACCTTAGCATCCAACAGATACTGGTTAAATCTGCACACAATACCTCCGTGTGGCAGTTTCCAAACACAGGAGAGGTCCTGTTTAGCTAGGCTCACTCCAAACCTGCTATTGGGAGTGATCAGCACATCTTCAGCACTGCAGCTGCTGATCCGGGTGATGTTTTCCCCCGTTTCTGTTAGCCAAATGTAAATTTCTCCTGCTGATAGCGTGAGAAGGTGACTGTTGTTCGAAGAAAGCTGCATCTTTTTGACTGGGTTATCATGCAGAAATGTAAATTGTGGAAGTCCTACATCCAAACTCCACTTCCACACAATCTCTGACCCATCTGTGGTGTAGAAACACTTTCCTGTTTTCTCCACAACCACTCCTTTCACTCTACTCCTCATTTTTGTGGCTGTACTTGCTGCAGTGATCATCCCTGAGTCCCAGACTGTCAAGCATCCATCATGACCAACGCAAACAATGTCTGAGGCTGTTTTGAGGAGCTTAAGGGGCTGAGTATTTGTTTCTAAAGAGAGGACACACTCACCAGTGGTGACCCTCCACACCAAGATGAGTGGAAAATGGTCCAACAAAGCCAGAAAGAGGTGTCCGTCTAGGGAGAGCAATGCTTGAGCAAAGGTTTTTCCTTGCAGAGCCAAAAACTGGTCCCACGTCTCCCAGATACAGGTATTCCACAATGTCACCTGGTGACTTTGGCAAATCAAAAGAGTGTTGATGGCTTTTGAATAATCTGTGTTGAGAACAATGTAAGACATACCTTGGTGTAAGTTTTCCTTGACAAGTCTGGGTGGTTGTTTTTTATCAGCAACGTTCCATAAGGCTACGCTTCCACTCATGTCTATACACGCAATTTCGTTTTCATTATAGAGGATTATCTGGATTATTGCGGTGTGGGTAGAGTTTAAACAAGTACTGAGAAGAGTGCCGGATGCCAGGTCAAATATGGACAATGTGCCATCCTCTTGTCCACAGTAAATGTTGAAATCTTTGCAAGAGGCAGTCAAGCACATCGCAGGGCTCTGACACTGAAAACGAGTAGAGATATCTTTAGAGATATCAAACACGCTGAGAAAATTCCTCTTCTTCCACCATATGCATAAAAATTCCTGACATGAGACAAATCCTTCTATCAGACTCGGAGTTAGGCTTGACTCAGTCTCTGTATTCACAGATTCCTTCACATCTATAAGCTTCTCTGGATCTGCCACATTCCACACAAAGAGCTTGTTGCACTGGGTTGAAAGCAGGACAAATTTACAACTACTTTTCACTCCTGCAAATTTCAACTCCTGCTGGTCCTGGCTAAGTGACAGCTTGTCAAAATCACAAACTGAATCTCTCCAAATCCAGGCAGAACCATCACCCATGATCTCCACCACAACTCCACATTCTATACATGCAGTTTCTGCAACGCCATTTTTTCTGGTTTTAAGATTGTGTCCCACATAGCAAATAGGGAAAACAGAATATGGAGTAGAACAAAACACCAATCCTACTCCTTTCTCCTTTTTCTTCCTGTCCTGTCTAATATCTTTGATATAACCCCTGAGGGCCGGAAAAACATCCAGGTAAGAGAGGAGGCTCGTCTCCATCACTGTAGGCAGCTGCAGGGGAAAGCTCTGCAGGAAGCAAGCACAGGTCTTCAATATGCTTGCTAGCAGCCATCTTTCTCTTAAAAATGATGTTGACCCTTCATCAGCCTCTAACATGGCTAATAGATCATTCAGCATGCCAGCTTGAACCATAGCTTGGTGAAACCCTAAAGAAATCAATAGTCTATGTTCCATTTCCTTCAACCTCCCACTTTGCTTTAAATGATGTGGCAACTCCAGGATCTTTCTCATTGTAAACCAGTCAACATCTTCGGTAACAGGGAAATTAAAGGGTTGACTCTCTGGCTCATTTTCTGTTTCAGCTGTGTGGGTCAAAACAAATTTTTTTTCATTTCCACCATCATGCATCCCACTGTAATAGTTCACCATCTTTGAATGGATTGTCGTCCTTGCCCCATAAGTGGCCAGATACTTTTTAATCACGACCAGGTTGAAATGACGGCTGACCCAAAACAGAAGCTGCGAGTTAGCAACTGGCCGTATGATTAAGAAGTTTTTCAAATCCATTAGCAGTCTTTCTATATCGACCTGTGAAACTGTCCTTTCACATAGAGCTGGACTGCCATAGTCACAGGACAGCAGATCCACAAGCTCTGACTCAGAGAGCCCTGTCCTAGACAGCGAGACGTAACCGGCCATATGAGCCACAAGGGTTGAACCGTGCTTATGTTCCAAGTGATCCAAGAGAGCAGAGATAGATGAATGGACGCCATCAGGGAGAGATGACTCAGTTACATCTGAATCTATATGAAAAAAAAAGAAACTTAAATTATAAACCCATTGAAGAGTCTATTCATTAAGTTACATATGTTAAAATGACTGCAAAAGCTTCTTGAATTACAATTTGACAATAATGATTACTGATAGAATTTAAAAAAAACATTTTAAAGTGCAAACATGGCCATTATTCAGAAAAAAAGTTTTAAAGTTTCAGTTCCTGAAATCCTATTAAGAAAAAATACTGAGACATTATAAACTTGATAGTATTACTCAGAAAAGATTACAACATATGTTAATTTTTGTTTTGTTATGTTTTAGTTTTACATTTGAATATATTTTAGTTCTATTTTGCCCCGATTATTGGGTCACAAATTTAAGTCATAGAAATAAGTTTATGTCTATGTTTATGCATGGAACAGACACTTATATCCAAATTGACTTACAAAGTAGTTGTTGGAATTACTCTCATGGCAAACGGTTGTAAACAATCCAGAATCTACATATAAAATGTTTACTTCTAAATATATTTGTGAAATAATGTATTTCAGTGAATTCTTGGTGGGAAAGCAGTGATGAGGTGCCGTCTTTTTGAAGAATTCAAACCAATAACTCAAGGTTCAGTTCAATATCACTAAACTCTAGAGCAGTGGAGACATGCTCTGTGGATTGATAATTCAATCCGGTCTGTGTGGGAATTCCCTTGACAGATCTTGTGTTTAATAGCTATTAGATGACTGCTTCTTGTCTGACTGGATAGCAAGACATAGTGGAAAAGTTAGCCAAACTTTATTGAAACAGTTTTGAGAAGACACTTTCAGTTCCATCAGGATTGTGCAGCAGTGTGCGAAGCAAGGGCATTAAAGACATTAATGGGCATCGTTGGCGAAGATAAACAACTGGTTTGCCCAAACGTGGTGGAACTGTTTGGGTATAAATCAGAACAGACCCTGGGAACCAGGTGTTCTTGTCCAGACTTAGTGTTTGACCACACAAATGCTTTCCCGGAAGAATGGTCAACTATTTTCATAAACTCTCCTGGCAGGAGGGATAGCTGTTGTAGCTGCAATGGGTGACCAACGCCAGAGTAGAACTTTGTTTCTATGGGACATCAATAACAATTGTGTTTGAGCATAGGGGCAACCTAAATTTATTTGGTTTGTGTCTTGAAATTAAATAAGTAAAGTAAAATCAACTGAAATTTACTTAGGCTAGTGTACTTTAATTTTAAGAATAGACCAAAACCAACAAAATATTATAAATAATGCATTTGTCTGAACTTGAACATTCTGCATTTGTTTGAGCCACATTAAAAGAGAAATATAATTTAAACCATAGCTGATGCTGATGGTCATCTTTATGGGTTTCATAAACCACCTGGCTGAAGACGATGCTCTACCATTCAAATTACTGTATCAGTGTTTGTTTTTAGTCACTATGTAAATAGTTTGTCAGTTATACTGTATATGTTTATTTAGACATACTAAAACGTAAAGGTACTTTCATTGTCATTCATACCAGAGAGCCAGAGAGAAGTGTGTGCATGTAGGAGTCGAGCATAGAGAGGCAGACAGCAGGAGGTCAGCGCCTGGTTCACCAGCGCTTGTTGTCCCGACGTCACCTTCCTCCCTGAACTCTTCAGCAGTGCTTCCAAAAGCTTCACACGCGTTTTCCTGTCTTCTGATTGGAGCTGTATACAATCATCTCCAGTTTCTTCCTCTCTGTCGTCTGATGGAGACTTGGGAAGATCTTCCTGCCAAGGATAATGCAGTTTTATGGCCTGCAGGAGAGATGTTCTGTTGGAACAAACTGTGACAAGGAGTTTGACAGAGTCAGGAAGAGGGGACGGGAGGCTTCTGACGATCTGAGCACCAAAGTTGTTTTTCAGCTGATCCAAGCCATTAAGGATGAGAACAAGAGGTTGTCTTGTGGAAGGTAGTTGGGATAAAAGGGATACAAGATGCTCTTTAAGTTCAGACACAGAAACATCCACTTTTATGATGCCTGAATTTTGTTTTCGAGCTGCACAATCAGAGGTTTTATGGAAATTTGGGTCGAAATCATTTGCCTGGTCTGCATAGCAGCAGTCCTTGTGATGGTTCAGACCAGGAACTGAAGAATATCTATTGATGCAGCTGCACTCATCTGTGTTTCTGCAGGGTAAGGACTCAGGCTCTGGCTTACTGAATGACTGCTCCTCATATCTGCGAGCTATCTGATGACAGAGTCTGGAGAGCAGATTCTTGGGAGATGTGTTGATCGAAACACTGCAAAACAAAATGATCACTACTGGATCACAGTCTGGTAGCCAAGCCTTTATCTGTGGAGAAACAAACAAGCAATAATCTATTTTAGTTTACTTTAACAGTTGTCGTATGAAGAGTTTGGTGAATGGAGTTAACTTTTATCATGCCTGTTTATCACACTGACTACTGCAGCCCAGCCCCATAAGTAACAAAATTAGCATTTTTAGCTTAACAATTTTTAAATAAACGCGTCAAATGAAATAATTCGCTTTCATTGACCTGCTGAGCACAGTGTGCTACCAACACTGTCTTCCCCGTGCACGGTCCTCCGCTCACCACCAGTGGTCGCTGTCGCTCTTGCCTGTTCACATAAGCTCTGACCTACAACCAGTAAGACCAAAGGATCTCTTAGCATCAGGTCAACTTTTAAAATATTAAACAATCAACCACGATAATAATAATGAAACAACTGACTGGACCTTTTCCTCCTCCTGCCGAATAATGCTGTAAAACTGAGCCAGGACGTCACACAGCTGCTCCTGCTCGGCCCAGTCTCTGGATGGGGCTTCAGTTATAGGAGCTTGACCTCTGACCCGAGGGATGATCGAGCTGTCAGTCAGGGCAATGAGGTCTGAGAAAACCTGCTGGCACATAGAGTCTGCGTACGCTCGCCTCCTGGCTGTGGTGTAGCCGTGGCGGCGGTCACACTCAGTGGTCGTGGTGTAGAGGAAAAGTTGGCGGGAAGCGAGCAGAGAAGGGAGGAAGCGGTCACACAGCTGTGCTAATAGCTCAGACGGAGCGGGTGCCGTCTTCAGGACGGTCTGCTCAGAGATGTCAACCTGTAGATTTCAGATAAACTCAAACAGAGTAACATTCTCTCTCGTCATTTAATGTTTCTGCTTCTAAACTACAAGATTCATATACCTCTTTTGACAAAATGCATTTTCTCCTTCAAAAATATATTTTTTCAGATACTCGCTTACCTTTGAGTTTCTCTTTGGTTGGACGCTCTCTCTGTCTGCATTGACGACCTTGTGAACGTAGATCATACATCTGTTGACGACGTCCTGAGCAGGGCAGTTTTCCAGAGCAAAACGGAGATCTGCATCAAGAGCTGGAGACAAAATATTAAAAAACAACAACCCTGGAACAGGAGTATCCAGCTGAGAAAGGCAAAAAAATTCAACAACCCTTTCCAGAGTCAAATTTTTCTCTCCTATGACTTTAACTACAATAATTTTGTATTTTGTAAAACAGGATTTGTTCTCATCTAAACCCGACGACGTTTAAGAACCACAGCTTTAACATAAAGTACAGATTTCAAGTTGCCCAGTCCAAAGATTCTGGAAACTTGCCCTTTTTTTACAGGTGTGGTAGTAACTCAAAAACCGAGGCCTGAGATATTAAAACAATTGGCTTAACTGGCACATTTTACTGATATCCTCATTTAAAATGTAGATTCCCATATATTTGATGAGCCCTGAGGAACGCCAGCGTAGCAGGGACTGAACGTCTCTTTTTACTCTCTGACCCACAATGTTCTGCCGGGGGGGATCATCGCTACTTATTCAGTCCATCTTGGATACCCAAAAAAGTCCTCAGTAAAGTCAGAGATTACAAAATAAACCAAATGTTTAATGATATAAAAAGTTTTTATTTTAGTTTTTTTACCTGATCTGTAGAAGACATTGGCTCTCTCTGCACTCATAAACTTGTTCTGGACACACAGACTCACAGCTGTCTGCAACATGTTCCTCACATCTTCTTTATGCAACATTTCATTCTCAGTTTCTTCCATCACCTCTCTCTGCGGAGCAAAAATATTTGGATTTTGGTTTATATTTTTTATACTGTATGTTAGACTGTCTCTTATATTTTCCAGTATTATACCACTTTTAATAACTAGGAAACAAACAAATAAAATAGGTTGACCATGAAATCAGGAGGACTGCAGGTGGATTTCATAGAAGGCCTCAGGCAGTAGGAAGGAGGAACAGCGTTCTCGTCTCTCTTGTACGCCTTCTCCAGCTGCCGGGTGTAGACGCCTGCCTCCTGGCTCCTCTGCAGCAACAGCTGGAACTCTGACACCTCCACCTGAGTGGGCAGACAGGCCTCTCCATACTGGTGTCCAACCACAGCCTGTAGCAGCATCATGTGGTTGAAAAAGAAATGCAGCCAAATGAGTTAAGGCTCTTTCACTGAGGTAGGATTACTGTGAGGCTCAGATGAATAATTTTTATTTATGCAAAATGATTCATAGTCGCTGCAAAGTATTATGCATTTGCTTTAGTCTGCTTCTTATAATCAAGCACCTATTTTATTAGCTGTAGTCTTTTAATGATATTTGGGGATTTTTGTTTAATTTTTCACTGTAAAGTGAAATCTTTAATTGTTGTTGTTTTTTTCACAATCCTTTATTAAACCAGAAGAGATTGGGAATAAATAATGTGCAAAAACATTGAAGCTTTTTTTTTTTTTTTTTAAAGATCTTATAAAACCCCAGCATTTAGCACGAACAATGAAGCTTGTGAAACCTAATTATAGTAGCGCTATATAGTCTCAAAGGCTTTTGCATTTATTCAATGGATGATCTTAGAGCTCCACATTTTGTCTCCAGTTTCATTTACCAGTAAAAAAGGTCCGGCTGAGTTCTTTCTGCACTCTTCAATTAGCTGCTGTCTGGCGTTTGTGTCCGGCCAACAATTAGGATCACTGGATTCAAATGGGTCAATTAACTGTGGAACAAAAAATAAATTAATAAATAAAGTAAGACAACCCAGAAGAGAAGTACTGTAACTGGGAGGTGATGCAGAATACTTCATTAGTAACACCAACCTCAAACAACCAAGAAGGATCTGAATGATGTATGATGTTTGTGTTTGCGTGTAATTACACAAGCCACTGAATAGACCGCGCCACACAATGGGCTGATCAACTTGACCAGGGGTGGTTTAACACGCAGGGCAGTCATGTTGCAGCTGCTCACCGCCTTTGTTGTCAAACATAATCAACCGAAGTTGGGCCGAATTGATTGCAGCTTAACAGAAGTGGCCTCAGACATAAATTATATATATATAAAAAAAAAAAAAAACAAGCCATGCACCATCATGAAGCTGGTAATAATCAACCCTTATTTTTTACACTTTGAACTCTTTCTGTACATAACCATGCGTTGCTGTTGATTGACAAATTAATTACTGGCAACAGCTATAATTTGACCCCTAGAATATTAAATGCACATTTCTGCAAAACATCAAGAGGAATAAAGAGCAACTTCTGCAAAATGTGTTGCAGTCATATAAAAAAAAGCAGTTTACTTTGTGTCCTTATCAGGAAATGTGCACTATAGTTTTAAGGAGTGATCTAAAATGCAAAACATGGACTTCTTAGCTTCTGTGATTCCATTGCAGGGAGCATGAATGGGATCAGTGTACTCACTCTGACATCTAGAGCCAGTGATCTCCGACAGCGCTCCCTAAACCTGGGGAAGACTTTTTCTCTGAGAGCTCTCCGCTCAGTGACGCTGTCTGACATGCAACATAAAAACACAAACAGGGAAAACTTGCACAAAACAACTAAACAGGAAAAGTATTTACAGACAAAATGCTTTGATTTTTTTTTTTTTTATCCGACACATTAAAGCAGTTTTAAAAACGTATATATGTATATAAAAAAAAAGTACCTTCTGGATTGGAGCACAAATAGATTTTGAAACAGGATGAGCTGCAGTGGGAATGAGAAGGGTGTCGGCCTTTTCCTCCGAAGGACATCTCTAGTTTATGACCATTAAATAAAAGAAAACAACTTCTAAGAATATAAAAAATGGACTAAACCAACAAGTTCATTCCTCTCTTCTGAGCCTTTCTCCTCCAGTCAGGAAACTCTGGCCTTATTTTTTTGTTTACACACTGATATCCTGGTCACGCCCACTTCTACTGACTGGAGTCAAGGTTAACACACATAAACAGCAAGCATTTACGTATATAGTACCATCAGTTTATTCTGTTTTGCCAACTTGTGTTAAATGCAGTTGATATTGACTTCCCACAAAAGTATTCACACCCTTTTTGCAGGTTATAACCACAAACATCCCTAACCAAATTTACTGGCAGACTGCAGCATCCTAGATAACCAAAGGCGTGTTATCGCAAATCCTTCCTTGTAGAAGTTGTTACATTCCATACTTATCGGTTCTCCCAACAGACACAAAACATTTTTACATTCATGTTTCTATTTGTACTTTTTCTTTTAGATTACTATTGTTATTGTTTGCACCAATACACATGTAGATTTTACACAGGATTTTTACTTGTCCTACTCGGTTGCACATTTCTTAGCATCCGGGTACGCTGCCCTTAATATGCTAACTTTTTATTTTGTAATTGTGTAAATTTTCCTGCAGTCTCTTATCTTTCTTTCAGTTTTTCATACCTGTGGTTTGATCTTGTCTGTCATTTTGTTCATTTGCACCTCAATATACCAAATTAAGATTCTTTATGTTGTTATTTATCTTATGTGAAAGATGTGTAACAGTGTGTGGTCTATACAGCTGCTGTCAGCTGTACCCGTTTTGGAGAATCCCTCTCTCCCAGTATAAGCTTTGCACATTTAAAGACTGATGGTTTTGTCCGTTTTTATCGTGAGCCAACGTAATGCGAGTCAGACTGGATGAAGAAGTTGTTAACCAGACGTTTTTAAGTGTTTATATAGATTCTTTATCAGATTTGTGTCTACAGTTTGATTTTAACAAAAGAATATCCTCTCATATGACCTATTCTCTATTTAGTTGTTTATCCCGTTTATATTAGCACTTCCTCCAGTTTAAAACCTTGTTACCATCAACTCTAAGCAGCTTTGGGTTTGAATACTGAGAGGCGTCGTTCTCAGCCAAAACAAACACATGCGTGAAATGGTTGAGACAAACCACACAAAAAATGGTTTAAAGATTTTTTTATTAATTAACTTTTTTACACAATAAATACAAACTCTATTTTTGTACAGCCAATATTAATATGCCGAAAGACTCCTGCGCCTGTTCTCATTGTCCTCACAATGTCAACAGCCTACGTAGAGAAAAGGCCAGTTTTAACTGCATCCTTGATACCGGCAGGCTGCACTGCCCTGAATCAGCATATTAGCAATCCAGGATTGTATAAAACTTAAAAACTATAGTAGATGGTATTCTCAACACCGCAGCAGATAAAAAGACTTGGGGTTTTGGGGGGTGGGTGGACAAAGGCATTTTCAAAGTGACAACTTGCAAAGCAAATAACAACAAAAAAAAAGCCGAAAAGTCAAATGTTGCACTTTGGACACGGCCCTAAAGGTTTTAATACCAGCTCTGAAAACCATTGTAAACAAAATTTCGTATAACAAGGAGAGGTTGCTGCAAACATTGCTGCCACACGAATGTTTCTGTACGTCCCTAGCATCACATTTATCTGCTTTGTTAAGCAGTTAAACTGAACCCTCCCTGGCTCTACTTGTCTTGAAAAGGCTTAAAGCTGTTTCCCACTACAGCTTCAGTTAGCATAGAAATATACTTTAGAGTTTGAGCAACTGATTTTTATGTTACTGAAAAACAAAAGCGAGAGCCATCTGATTGTGGAGCTTTAGTTTATTAAAAGCCAGTAAAGCAAATTAGGTTTCCTCACAGTTAGTCTGTTTTTTCAGACTTTGGGTCTGTTCACCTCTCCAGAGCTCCATTTTAATCCCAGGTACCCAACCTTTAATTACCAGTTTATTTATCTAAGTGATAAATTTGATAATGAGTTATAAAACATTTTGTATTTTTTATAACACTGTTTCTGTAATTTCTGATAATGATTGTTTGGAAATTTTGATTCCTACTGTATAAAGTGACGGAGCCTAGATCAAACCAAAAACTATAAGCACAGAAAGGTAAAAAAAACAATATTTTATTGAACCAGTGGGTACAAAACGATGCAAAACAATGATAATTGCCCTTTTTTAAATGTTGAGGAGGCAAAAATTACCAGCTCCTGTTATCTTTAGATTAAAGATTAAGAAAACTGTCTTTCACAGGTTAAGGAAAACACCAAATGATCTTACACAGTAATCTCTTTTGAAGTGTGTCTTTGTTTTATGCATCAGTTAACCAGTATGAAAGATATTCAGTAATAAAAGATAAAACTTGTGTCACTACAATAGCCGAAATGTGTTATCTCTGTCCATGCTGGGTGCTGCTACTTTCCAGGGAAGGTTCAAATAAATAAAAGTGCTACTACGCCCTTCAAGAAAGGACTTTTAAAGGCTGGAATAGGACACGACAAGGGGGTTTACTCACTTTAAGTAAAAAAAAACACCACAGATTAGTACTCAGCTCTATTTGAGTATTCATTTCTGTGAGTAAAATCATGTCAAGTAAACATGGATCAATGTTGAAATCAGGACGGACTCTTCAGTCTTTGTTTCTGGCCTTTAAAAAACTTTTTTTTTTTTTAAGTTTTCTTTATTTCTAACAATTTTTTTTTTTCTGTTACCACATAGTGAATACCAACGGATCCGGTGCATGTTAAAGCACCGGCTGCCTTTCTTCGCTCAGTAATAAAAAGGACACCGCACACGTAAATGAGAGAAGATTTAAATCGTGTGTGTATTATATTGTAACTGTATGTATATTATAGCCACCAATTCACACACTGACCGCCCTGTGAAAAAAACAAATGTTAAGAGGAAGCAGAGATGGAAGGAAAGGTAAGCACAAGAAAAGTGAGGATCCAGCCTCTTTCAGCTCTTGTTTCTTCTTCTTCCTCCCTCCGTTCTCTCCTTCCGTCTCTCCATATGAGATAATGGTAAAACTTCCACTACGTATCAGACTAGATATTCCATTTAGCTCAGTTAGTCTATATGAAACCGTGTACATTAACATTCCTATGACAACAGTAATGTACTGTACTAATACACATTAAATACGTTTAAAGATAATGACAATATAGGGCGAGGAAGAGATCAGAATGTTTCGTCTGCTTCCTTCGGCTCTGCACTCTGAAATACCTCTTTTAAAACTTTCCATCTCACATCTTTTATTTTTAAGAAGCCTCAATGGACATCAGACACGTACAGTCCCTGTTACATTTTTGGATGTTTGTGTTAAATCTGGGCCTTTAAATACGAAGAAATAAGAATGTTACTTCTATAAATAAGAGGAAACATAGTACTTGTAGGCTCATAATGGCAATATTAAGACATATTGTGATAGGTTTTCAGTTCTTGCCAGGTCTTAGTTTTGATAAGAAGATATTTAGCCAAATGTTTGTAAGGGTAGTTTTCAGCTTGTAGCTTTTTTAGACGCATTCCTGTTTTCTTTACGCAATATTTTCTCTCTATGTCCTTAACTTGGCATGAAGAATAAATTCCAATCATTACACGAGAAGACATGAAATATTAATTTAAATAGATTTTGATCACTGAATTGGAGTAAATCCATAATAACTCTAACTCACTATAGTTGTTTTTTGCATGACTACTGACTCAAAAAAAGGAGCTGGTTAATTGGATCATTCATTTTGCTGTCAAACTGTTACGCAACTTAAAGCTGATTAAAAAACGTACTGCGTTACCCTCAGTTTGTGACGTTCATATATTTTTCCAGATTTGATTCAAACGTGTTGCTTGATTTGATATTTTAAATCCTTAGAAACGTTTGTAATGACTTCCTTCAATCCAAGCTGCTTTGAGGGATATTAATACCTTCACATTTTTGCTTGTTTTGCTGCCATGTTTTAGTCACGCACTCATAATTGTGCCAGTTAGATGCCATGTAAGGACATCTTTATGTTGAACATTAACCACAGTACATTTAAAGTGATCAAGCATTAAATTGACTATTTGGAGAAATTAAAACATTATAAACCTTTAAGTATACCTGAAAACTATAAATAAAAATCTCAAGCTGAATGTTTTTGCTTTTCTTTCGCCTTAATATGATTTTATCAGATCGGGCTCTGAGATGTCACTGATGCTCCAAGAATTAGTGCCTGCAAGGGTTTCAAAGATGCAAAGGAAAAGAAGGGCCTTATATGTCTCGTAAGCTTCAAAACAACCTGTCAGTAAGTGTTCCTCATCGGCCAGACTGGAAGGACAGGGGAAGAGTTAACGGAGGCTTCGAAAACCCACTGCTGCACTTTATTAGGACCCTACAATGAAAATGATTTAATTGTACACGCTAGCCGTTACCCGCCTCTCCCCTTTCCTCTTCCTCATATCATAGATGAGAGAACATGCAGAGCGTCCGGCAGCTCCAGCTAAATTAACTTCTTATCGCTCCACTAGCCACCCACATCAGTTCAGAGCGGATCACGCTCAGCGCGTCAAGGTCTGCGTCTGACTTTTGTGCATCGTGATCAACCCGCTCCGTCACACCAGGGTGATCTCCACCTCCTCCGTCTTGTCGCTTTTGTCATGCGGTCGGCGAGGTTGCTGTTTGGGTGGAGGTGGCGCCGCTCGAACCTGCAGCACACAAAGACAAGTTAAGGTTAAGACTTAGCTTAGGTTAGGTGGCTAACGTTTTCCAAAACAAAGATATTTCCAATTTATCTTCTTTTCTTTCTTTTTAATATATTTTTTTTATCAATAAGCAAAATCCTTTACCCTCTCTGTGTTATTTAAAGTCGTTTTCTAGTTTATCTGTAAGTTAAATTTTGATTTGCATGTAATTAAGACAAATTTGACCCACTCAAACCAAATCTCCACGCACTTTCTGTAGGGACTCCCGCTGGGCCATGACCATAATGTGCTTCTTATTTTGTAGACTCAATGATTTGTTTCGCTTTATTGCTCCAAAGCTCATTCATGGCACACTTGTGGATTTTTTCAGACTGCCTCTAAACATGACACCCCCACCACTGTGCTTACTAATTAAAATTGTGATTTTTTTTTTGTGGGCTATGTTCAGCCATTCTCTCCCTCTAAACACTCTGGGTTTAGTCAATGCTAATGAAGCTAATGAATTTGCTCTCATCCTAACAATAGTATCCTCTGAACCATAGAAGCCATAGAGAGGTTTCCCGGGAGGACTCTCTATGTACCTTCTACTCCATTAAAGCAAAGTATGTTGTTAGTTCTTACTATGATCCCAGTTACATTCTGATCATTAAGAATCACAGACCAAACAAATGATTGTTTGGTCATTGCTGTTATTTCAACCTATTCAAATATTTGTTAGGATTGTTTTTGTCTGAATTGCTGGTTAACAGTCAGTCAAACTTACAAGGAATTTAAAAGGTGGTGATAATTTTTTTTGTAATTGAAATTCCATCAGCTTTAATAATGTGATATTTAATTTGTATTCCATTTACATTTGTGTTTTTTTTTAGCGATAAATGTAAAATCTGCAGTCATTAAGATATTAAACTGTTTTCTTGATGTTATCACTACAAAAAGTAATGATTTTAAACTATACCAGAAGTCTGCAACCTGCTTCTCCAGAGCTGTAAAAATGATAAAGAACCAGCCATTGACAAAAAAGGGGCATATTTACTGGGTGAAAAACATCATGTACCAAATATTTTAAGCATCAGTTATCAACATCACTTAAACAAGTTGATCATATCCTAAATATCTTTGATACCAACCGGTCGTAGTTTGCCCGGTCCACCTCCTTCAGCTGTGAATCGCAGCGACTGAGTTTGAGGAAATCCTGGAGACACTGGACTCCTGCCAGAGCTTTGATCTACGGACAGACGGGACGGACAAAACAGTATTAGACAAGCTTCCCCCTCCGAGCCCGCTCTCTCTCTCTCTCTCTCTCTCTCTCTCTCTCTCTCTCTCTCTCTCGATCGATGTGGTGTTTAAAAAAAGATTTGAGCCTGTCTCACTGTGAGAGGACAGCTGTCCCTTGAGTGAGGACGCCGGCAGCGGAAGCTTATGCTCCCCATTAAGTGCAGTGGAGGGCGAGCGTGGCAGAGGAGGAGGCGTGGAGGTCTCTGGGCTGGTGAAAGGGCTGATGGGGGGCTGGTCGTACAGAGGCAACGGCGGCAGGGCGGACGGCAACTTTGAAGATGGAGAAATCTAAAAAAAAAGTTTAAAAAAAGAAACAAAAGTAAAAACCGACAGAAGTGAAGCTCAGATCTTGGCGCCGCCTCCACAAAGATAAAACGATAAGCGACAACTTTTGTTGATGTACTTTGCTTACTAGGTACATTACCTTAAGTTTTATTTCCTCACATGACTGTTACGTTACTACTATAATCCCAAAACCTAAAACACTTCTATCTTACCTAACCCCTTTACCCTTCATAAAACCTAAAAGTAACCCAAAGCTGTACTGTTTGGTCTAGAGGCTAAGAGGAAGGGAGAGGCTATATCCTTCCTGATGCTGAACCTCTAATAGGGCAGTGCTCTGTGTTATAGATAAGGACATTTTTCCCCTGATTTGTGATTTACTCTCTGCTGACAGATAGACGGAGAACAGACAGGAAGGGAGGGGTTTCTGGTACAAAGTGGCTAGACAGACTGCACTCCTTCTTAGCCCTGAGGAAAGACCGATAGTGGGCTCAGTTCCCATCAGCAGGCGTTGATAATCTGTTACCTGTGACGTTTATCTTAATCTCTGCTTCCTGAGTTTTCCCTCCTGAGATTCCTCCGGCTATAAAACCGAGAGAGCGGGAAAGCTTCTCGTTTGTGAAGGTGTTGCTGTACCTTTGTGTCATTCGGCCCGCCCCCGCTCGTCTCGCCATTCTCTGTGAGATCCTCGACCAGCACGGACGGGAAAACCCCCATCCGTCCGTTCAGCTCGCCCTCCCAGAAACCGTCGTCCGTCTGAGTGTCGCGGCTCAGCAGGCGGATCACGGCGCCCTCGGAGAAGGAGAGCTCCTCTTCCGCCTGGCCTTCGTAGTCGTAAAGTGCACGAACGTACACGGCTGTGCAGAGAGGGGAAAATAAGCAAAGCGAGACAGGCAGGAAAGCAATCAGTATTACTCAGAGGGAGTAATTATTCTCAGCAAAATAGTTTTCCCCCGCGTCTGCTTTGCTCTCATTGTTATGAAGAAAACTGTACAGCAGCCTGGACGGAGGGAGATAAAAGACACAAGCGACTGTAACAATAATAATGAGATGGGAGTTTGCTTTAGACATGCATGTAGAGTCGCAACGTGGCAGCGAATCACAACAGACTTCTGAGATAAACTAGAAAACGACTGTAAACATGGAAAACATGCTGCTTATATATTGAAGCAGAATGATGGTAGAAAATACTGCAGATAACACACAGAAAACATTATTAGAACTGTTTTTCTAGCGTTGAAACTAGCTTCCAAAAGTATTCACACCTCTTGAACATTTTTTATATGCTTTCACATTAGAACTACAGACGAAGAGATTTCATTTGAATTTTATGGGAAATAGAAACACATTTATACACATTCTAAACACTTCCTACAAATAAAATAACTGAGAAGTGTGGTGGGCAAAACTGGTAAGCTCCCAAGAGTCAACACCACCTTTAGCTGCCAGTCTTTTAGGGTCACCGGCACATCAGACAAGTGGGGGTGGGTTGTTGTGCAGTGTCAGTTCTCTGCAACACATAGCGTCATGTACTTTTGCCAAAAACATCAATTTTGGTCTCGTTTGACCAAACAACCTTTTTCCACATGTTCGCTGTGTCGGCAAACAGCAAACTGGACTTATTATGGTTTAAACAATGGCCTTTTTTGCAACTCTTTCATAAAGATCACATTTGTGCATGACTAATATTTGTCCTGATCTGGACAGACTCCCCCGCCTGAGCTTTGCATCTCTGAATTGCATCCAGAGCCAGGATGTATTTCATGGCTGCATCTCTGATCAATTCTCTCTTTGTTTGGCCTGTAAGCTTAGATGGACCGTCTTGTCTTTTCAGGTTTACAGTTGTCATGTTCTCTTTCTTTTTCTGGATTATAGTGTAGATTGAACAGAGCTCTATGAGATCTTTGACACTTATCAAATGTTTTTATTGCCCTGCCCTGATCTAAACTTATCCATAACTGTATTACTGGCTTGTCTAGTGTGTTTGTTGGAGTTCATGAAACGTTTTGTTCCCTAATATTTCCCAAACAAACCTCTGATGCCATCGCAGGGCTGCCGTTTGTACTGAGATAAGATTACGCAAGGTCTGAACGCATTTGGTAGCACTGAGAGAAAAGGGGGCTGAAAACCACACTTTTTAGACCTATGTGAAGAGAATCCTAAAACCATGTATAATTTTTCTTCCACTTCTAAGTTATACATTACTTTGAGCTGCTCTTTCACATACAACCCAATAAAACACATCGAAGCTTGTAGGTATCATGTGACAAAACGTCAGCTGTTTAATCTGCTGTAAGGTGCACAAAACTGGCTCCACTATTTTCTTCAAGATTTGGGTTAAATGTTCATTAGTTTCACTCTACTTATTTTAATTTACCACAAATTTCCTGAAAAAGATTATTTAGCCCGATTTTAGGAATTCTCCAACTGGATCCCAGAGATACAACAAATAGAAAACATACAGAGGGATGTAACAAATTAATTAAAAAGTTTAGAAAGAGCCACTTTAAAGCCCATTTAACCTCATTGATCTGACCCCATTTGTTTCCTAGAATACGTACTGTTTGTGTCTCCATTGATGCAGCCAGAGTGCAGCTCCGGTTCGGTTGAATTGGAGGAGGTGTGTGATCGAGCGTCCAGCGTGGCCAGGGACTGGAGCATGCTCAGCAGGCTGTTGGAAGTCGGGAACTGGAGGTATTTTTCGGGGACATAGCCTATGTGACCCGTCTTGTTGCGTGCCTGGGAAGCCAAAAAAAGGATAGGAGATTATCTAGCCTGCCTCAGATCCTCTAGGTTGCTGATATATGCATGTGTGAGTACCTTGACCCAGTCCTCCATGTCCCCATCCTCAATGACCTCCAACATCTCCTGTTCATCAATGGTCAATTCATCCGGCTGAGACGCCTGCAGCAAAGACCAAAACATATATCAATATAATAGTGAAACAATAAGAGACAACAAGTTTGTATCTGTGCTGTTTTATACCTTGTAAGAATAGAGCACTTTGCAGGTCAGCGGGTAGTTGCGCAAGGTTCCCGAGGGACTGGAACTGCTGTCGTCGAAGACCTCCATGTTCTCTTCGCCGTCCTCTCCCTCTTCACGCTCCAGATCCACTGTGCCCTGTTGACACACAAAGAGAGATCCTAACCCAATCCAGTCCCAAGAGAACACTGTATGCAGATGATGTATTAGCTTTTATTCCTGCCTAGGTTCTGCTGTCAGTTCTCTGTATCTTTTAGAAACAAGTGCCGAGCCACTGGCCTTCTAATAAGACTCTTTGTTTTTCTGCATGTGTTCCCTAGCCTACATGAGTGTCACATGATCCTTGCTAATGGAAAGATCCATTACACACACAGGGAGCCAACCGGGTCAGTAATAATAGATTGTGCATATGTATATGTGTGTTTATTTGCGCTTAGGATGCGTATATCTTTCTCATTTGATTAGCATCGCTACATCCAGCAGGTAGGAAGAATTTGTTCATTTTGTGTTTTGCATGTGGATCACAAAGGGCCGTCTGTACTTACTTCTCTAAAAATGTTAGTAGTGCCTTAAAGTTAATGAGTATAAACACTTAACGTGAGGTACTAATGCCTAGTTTTACTCATTATACATATTTTAACACACAAAAATGCTCACTAACAAGGTTTCAAAGTAATATATTGTAAAAACAGTGTTGTAAATTTAATCGTAAAAGGTGCCTGAGATTGTAGGTAAACAGATTCTCACGCCTAGTTTGATATACGGATATAAAAGAACGACAGAAACCAATGTTAAAGAGCAACTACCAGTTTATTTTCTGAGCCTTAGGAAAGGTTCATTAATCTTCTTGATATCACATTTCTAATGGTTTAAATGCATTTAAAGGGAGATTCATTCGGTTGATGCAAAGTGCAAATTTTCATCCAAATGTCATGCAAAACTTTGAATGAGCATTTAACATTTTGCTTAAAAGTAACGGCAAATTAGGAATGTTTGGAGCATCTCAAATGTGACAGGCAGAACTTTAGATGTTGAGGTTACTTAGGTATCAAGTGAGGTAAATACTTTAAAATGTTTTCCCTTTTTCATTGTAATACATTCAAATTTTTTCCGATAACCCAAAAAAACGTCTCATGATTAACTTTAAGCATTTTGAATCTTGAGGTTTTCATTGACCTTGTCCAATGCAACAATTCAATTTGTACATAATAACATGGCGAGTGTTTCTGTGCCACGTCTTGACTAACGCTAGCCTTCCTAATATAGATGAGAATGTCTCTTGTTTGACTCTTAGATGCTCAAATGTCTTAAAAGCAGCTGAACCTCTCCTTTAAACATCTTAAGTGAATAAATGGTTGACTTGGATTCAGTATTACTAACAGCAACATGTATGCCTGTGAAGCCTTTTCAATGTGAAGCGATGATGATGGATTTTATTTATTTGGAGATAATAATAAAGATTTCAAGCTAGTGATCTTTTTTCTTTTTTAAGCTTTTAAATATAATCAGCCGCCTCATCATCAATGCTTTCCCCTGAGCTATCCATAGTCTTTGACATGATTCCAGCGAGTACATTTTGTGGCACAGCTAAATCACAGAGCATATCAAGTTTCTGTGATTAAGCAAGATTTTAATTAACTTTAAAAAAAAAATGTGATTACTCTTCAGAGCAAGCTAGACTGAATGCAAATTTCTTCACCAAGCATTAAAGTCTATGAAGATTACGTGACATATTTCAGCATTTTTTTAAAGCGCTTCCTTGAAGATCAACCAGTCAGTCATTCTGAGTTGGTAACACAGATTTTTTAAGGAATAAACAATACATGGATGTAATGTTAAAAGGAAGCAGTCCAGATTCCTTGATATTACATGATTGCAGCTAATACTAATGAAATGACCGCAATCAATCAAATCATTTGTATGTAACTTTTATTTGATTGATTGAATAGTGTTTTTTATGCACCACTGCATACTTGCTGCAGATGCATTATGTACTGCTATAGGCAAGAGTCCAAGTCAGACATTTCAATCAGATTAAAGCCCTTCACAGGAAATTTGACCAACTGATTGGTGTATCTGAAACTAATACGCACTGTGTAAGTCCAGATATCTAAGGAGTTACTGTTGTGCTCATTAACTACAGAGCAAAATTATTCTCCTTGGATTGTGAAGCCCTTTCTAAGGTCAGTGACATAAAGCACATTTAAAGAGGCAGCGATTTGAGACACAGCTGTGGAAGAACGAAGAGCAGGGAGGAGTGATGCTCCGACTGCGGTGAAGCACAAGCCTAATGTCCAGTAATTTATCGAGGCCGTAGTTTTGGTGTCAACATGTTTGTTGTGCAAGATTGCTCTAATCACTTAGTGGATTTCAAATAACTAGCAGCTCTTCGTGTGAGACAGGTCCAACTCAATCATCGAAGTGAAAAAAAATCCAGAATGTATTTCAGTAACGATCCAATAAAAATCACCAAGAGTGGATTTAGGCGTTTCGAAGCGGCGCAGCTGAAACCGAAACCGATGGCAGATTTTATTGGTCTTGGAGCTAATATATGTGAAAATTATGTTTTAATGAATGCAGTGGCTGCCTGAGATATTTGTGGCTGTGCCAGTTTTTCCCTTTTGACATTAATAAAGATGAGAAAGATAAAACATAGCCTAAGCAATGCCTTGAATCTCTTCGTCTTATAACAATTTATCCCTCTCTTTTCCTCTGTGTTGATGTAGCAACGTCTTGACCTGCTTATTATATGCAAACCAGCATTTGAGGTCATTAAAAATGAAGAAAATCAATGTTCTGTTGTAATCAGATAAACCAGCACAAAGCGATGCATGTGTAATTAAATGTCAATGTAACTTCAGATCCACTGTTAACATTAGTGAAAAACTTTCATTGTGAAAAGCAATGAACACACAAGACAAGTCCGGGATGGAGTTGTAAGCCACCATTTCATCCTAAAAGGGAATAAGAGTGGCGAAAAAGAAAACCTAATAAGACACGGCCAGCAGCCAAAACCAGCCAGGGAGAAGCATGTATTAGGGAAGCAGTCGAGACGATCAGGGAGATGAACCTTAAATGACCACGCTTATCAGCTTTAATTTGAAACTGTCTTTACTGTCAATTTTTTGGTAGCTTAGAACCCCCCAATAAAGGATATTGCAGTTCGTGATTTGAGTTTACAAACCATAGAAACTTATAAGAACCTTTACAATATATACTGAAAATTAGAGTTTTAAGACAGCGTTTGTCCTATGTATTTGAAAGCTGTAGATTATTTAATGGTACTTCCAAATGTAGCCCAGTATTTATGGTAAGACGGTATAGATTTTGCACTATACAGTCACTTAAAGCTGTTCTCTTGTACCGCCTCACCCGTGCATCCAGTTTCACTTCAGTGTTTTCACTCTGTTGCTGCTTTCACCTAACCTCTCCCTCTCTTCATCTCATCACACCACTTTCGTTCTCCTCATTCTTCAGTAATTGTCTGCCCGCCGCTCCTACATTGCAGCACCCAACTCCACCTATTATCCCCACCTCTTTCCATTTATCACCAGCAAGATTTCTCTTTTCTCCTTACACCCCAGCGTCTCACCCCCTTCCTCTCTGCTGACAGCTGCGAGCTGCAATATAACGTGAACAGAATGCCTAATGATTCCCACAGAAAAGGCAGACAGCGCTTAGTCACTTTGATTGACATATGCAGACACTATGAGCGATGATTCTTCCTGGCAGGGAGAAGCCTTTACCTCAAAGTCAGGCTAATATGGAGGACCAAACATTATATTATATGCAATAAAAATTTTAATAAAATCCTCTACAGACTGTACAGCATTGACATGGATTATTTTAAAATCTAGTTTTGACAGAATTTATCAGATTTATTTAGCTAAACTTAGCTAAATGGTAAGCACACAAAACTTCAAGTTTAATAGATTATATTATAAGGTGTACAATCTCAAAATCTGCTCCATTTAGATAATACTAATAGATGGAATAGTAATATTTAGCCTTGATATTACTGCCTAGTCTTATTCTAATATGTTACCAAAATTAAAGGTGCTGAAATAAAAACTGAAACTTCTTTAGCACTGTCATCATTATTCCAATGGGAGAGTAAGATGTATGAAGATGCTTGATATTTCAAACACACAGGTAAATCAATCTATTTTACAGTTTTCTGTAAGATTGTCTTAATAAAATAACATTTGTTTTCTTTCAAATGAAAAAATAAAATAAGAATGGACTAATACAACAATAGAGTTTCATATAAAATACGCTGATCAGGGATTTTGAAGCCAATCTCTAATTTCGGATTTTCAAAAAATCAAAGATGCCGATAAAGGTTTGATTTGAAAAGACGTATATTATAACATTCAGAATATTTTTTAGGTTTAGGATAAATTTGACTGCCTTAAAGTTATCAGTATTATAGTGAATATAGCTAAATACACACAAATAAACAATTACCCATGGATTCAACACCACTTTCTTGCACTCCTCAACCATAACCATGTATATCTGTTATAATCTGTATGTACGTACATCAATATTTTATAATCCACAATTTATATCCGTATATATAATCACAATACTGTATACATGTAAATAGATATTTATATCCTGTACAGCACTAAATTTGCTTGTACTTGTGAGCGCACTTACAGCACAATGAAAATAAAGTTAAATTGTATTTCATTCTACTCTAAATTCAAACAAATACTTTCTCCGAAACTTACATTTTAACGCCATTTCTCTGTTTATCATTAAAAACTGGATCTCAAGATAAACCAGAAGGAAATATAATTTAAAATAACTTTTAATTAAAAGAACTAATATCCGGTCATGAGACAAAACCAACAAATGCTGAAAGCTCCCTTCAATCATGCAAAATTCATCTAAAACATGAATTATAGCTCAATTACTAAATTAGCAAAAGTCAGTACTTTTTTTTCAGCAAGATGGTTATAAAGCAAATAGTAGAAAAGTTTGACTTGGTATTTTTGAGAAAAAAGCTCAGATTTCTTATCAGCTTTGTTGTACAATTAATGTATAACTTGCTTTATTATACCAATACTAAAGCTACGAATGCCCCCCTTAAGTTTGAGAGACCAGTCGGTGTCACACAGCTCTGCAGTTTAACTTTAAAACTAGATTAATGTGGGAACAAGGCTGTGCTTTGTAAACTCTGTAAAACATTACATTTGCATTTAGAGCTGTTAGCTTTCTCAGCAGTCTCTTTACTTTCGCTTTTGAGTTTTTTCGAAAGGTGGGCAACATTTTTACTCTCAGCATGTTGGATTACAGACAGAGCTTTAATCCTGTATTCGCCTTACTTTCATCTTCCTCCATGTTTAATTTAAGCATCTGAATCAACGACGTGGAGTAATGTCTTTTTAAGAACAATGTCTTTGTAGAAAGCTGTTCTTCTTCAAGGAGCATCTCACACAGTTTGTGCTTATTCTGAATTTAGTTCGGCATCAAAAATCCTGAGAAAATTCACTTCAAGGTGGTTCACAAGATGAAAACATAAATTTTCATTTCCCCAACCTTTTCCCAAAGGTCATCACAAAAAATATTAGAATGAGGACGAGTTTTGTTCCATGTTCGAGTTATAATTAATCAAAGGCATTTACAAGCAATCAAAGGCCTCAAGTTTAAGCCTCCTATTCAGTATTTTTGTGAAAGTTTAAGATTAGAGTATAAAGCAGAATGGTTCTGATTCTGTGGATTCAGAGTAGAACTGAACCAGAAAGCCCAAGTGATCGAGGAAGTTGACAGACTCACAACAAATCTGTGATGTATTTAGGCGGTAAGCCATTAGGTGATTTGTTGTGACATTAAATGTTCTTCAGATGATGAAAGGCTGATTTTACAGCACTTTTTATGCTTCTCTGAAGGTTTAGGTCCGAGTCCATCGCTACGCCCCAAATTTCAGGCCTGATCCGTAGTTTCATGCTGAAGCTGTTACAAACATTATGACACTTAAGACACATTGGTTTGTTTAAAGCATCTGCTCTGTGTTTTAAAACCTTTTATAGTAATTTATTAACAATTTACATGAACCGCTAGTATTACATGTTATAGAGTAAAGTAGCTGCATTCTCCATTAGAAAAAAAGCTTGGGTTGGCGGTTTCCGATTGACCAATAAGTTGTCAGATTCTAGTCACCAGTCGATTTCATTGCACACTTCTTATGCTTAGATATCCTTTTACTTATCTATACTGAGTAAAGGTCGAGTCATAGCTGTGAAACTGAAAGAAAATGGTAACAAACGGGAGGCTAAAAAAATGCAACCTCACTGAACAGAGGACCCTTCATTAATGCGTATTAATGTTCTCTATAAATATTTCTGTCAAAACAAAACAATTATGAATGCATTTTTAAAATAAAACAACTATGTGCCAATATTTAATTTATAAACAATAGGTATTTCTGCTCTCATAAATTTTATTTACACTTTTAATACTGTATGTAGATTTTTTTCATTATAATAAGATTACAATTATAATTTAGTAATTGTTTAGTTTTGATCCATGTGTACTCTTTCTTTCATTGTTTAAAAAACGTTGTTTATATAAAAACATTATTAATTGCTAATTTTATAATCATGAAAACAAACTCCTGGTATAATAGCAAGAGGTACAGACATGTTGACCTGAAGCAACACAGACAGAGTGAGGGGGAAAGAGTCTTACCGACTGCGAGGGATCGTGGGTAGTGTAGGTGGCCCAGCGTTCATTTTCCAGCTCCTCCATCACCTGCAGCATGCGCACACAGAGAGGCAGACAGTGACATACAAACTCGCTGAGAAGATATTTATGAGCACACTTAAATAGCACACAGTGCTTCACACCGAATTTAACAAGTCAGGCAGTGAGAATGCTGTTTGCATCATACGTACTTCCCCATATCTGATAAAAATCACAAACCTGGTTCATGGCGCTCTTCAGCCAGGTATCTACAGACACTCCAACTTGACGTAAAAGATCCAATCGAGCCTCGGCTTTTAACTTTATTGTCTACGGGGGAAAAGTTACAATTACAGTTAAAACACATTTATTTCTCTGCGCATGTAGTTTCAGCTTTAAGTTAGCTTTGTATTAAATTTACATGTTCAACGTGACAAATTTGTCCCATGTTGTGACGTTTTCAAGGCATCGTTTAAATTAGCCAGTTTCTTTTGCACTGCGAACACGGTCAGCACTCTAAAATACAGAATGTAATAAAGGATGAAGCTATTGAAGCTGGGGAATCGATCACATGCAGTAGGTTCCTCCATCTGACCTGTTTTTAATCAATTTACTGTTTTGTTTCCTGTCCCACGAG
>JAVLVB010000580.1:88658-112524 GCA_032876305.1 Orestias chungarensis | reverse complement strand
TATATATATATATATATATATATATATATATATATATATATATATATATATATATATATATATATATATATATATATATAAAAACTTGGCTCACTCTGGACCCTAAATACAGAAAACTGATAAAAAAAGTTGAAAGATTTGCTTTTACACCGCTTCTTTTTAAAACCATGACGACTGCATCATTAGCATAGGTCAATAGAGCAGTTGGAGGTTGGGGTGACAGCTGGTGGGCAGACAGCCTCAACGCAGACAATTGGTCTGGCTGAGAAGTTTTAATCAATACAATTGACACAGAAAGAAAATAGAAAACTAAATGGAAAGATAAACCAGCAGAGTGGCTGCAGGAGGACAACACAGAAGAGGCATTAAAAAATACAGGATTTCGAGCAGACCGAGCCGAATGCAGGTGATTTCAAAACCTAAAGGGGAAAAGCTGTACACCCTTCAGTTATATAAACTACAAAATGACAGAAGCTTTTAGTGTTTAATGAAGTTGTAATACATCATGTACAAGTGTCTTACAACATAAAACCATCTACAACTTCAGATGTAAAGAGTTAATGTAGTAGATACTTTTGATCAGTTCTCCAGCAGCTTGTATTGGTTCAATTTGACTGCATGGCTAAAATTGATTTCAGCGCCCAATCCTGACCATGAATATTTAAATAGGGACAGACTGCTTGGTGGGTACCACACCTTAAATATGCTTCAAAGGCAGCTCATTGTGTCAGTTTTGTCCCACTAATCAACGGAGTAAAATTAAAGGCAGTCATGTGATCACAGCACACTTAAAACCATCTGAATATAAGTAGAAGGAGTAATTTTGTGGAATGGCCTCAAATATTCATATATTTTAAATTCCTTGTAAATTTAATTAAGACCCATTTCTATTCCTAATATTCACCCTGTTGAAGAATGTAATTTGAATCAATGTATTTTGTAAACTGCATCAATGGGATTTTTGTACTTTGGAATGTGAAGAAAAGAATAAAAACGTCTGAAACAAAAACTTTTTCCTTCCTTTTTGTCCAGGTTTGATCAAAACAATGACACATAACTATTTTCGTCATGTGAACATTAGAGGAAATCCACAATGAAGTCAAATTTGTCAACCCGAATCCTTTCGTTGTGTGTTTTTATTTATTTATTCTCAAAGCCACATGGCGTTTAAACATTTTACCTAAACAGGAAAGATTAAAATTAAGTCACTGATGCTCCAAATTACTGGAGATGATGTTTATGTACTGTTTGTCTCTATTTTGGCAAAAAGAGTCACCATCAATGTCACCCCAGTTAAAAGCAGGACGGTACAATCATTACTCAGACCAAGCTGTAATTGAATCTAAGTAGCGCATTTTGTCCTGATTTTATATTTAAAAGTCTGAAATCTGTGATTAGCTAATCTGTATGAAATGAGCATATAAAATATTCAGCAACTTAGTTGAGGAACAAATGATCTGCTGCAGGAGCAAAAGAGCTCTAAATTGACTTTAGAAAGCCATATGGGATGTAAAAGGGAAGTGTAGGAAGGTGATATGGACATATTTTGGTACTTGGCAATAAATAGATTCAGCAACTTAAAGCAAAGTAAGTATGGTACCTCATGACCTTCACTAAATTATCATTTATAGACAAAAAAAAGAAATAAAATCTCACCATGGAACAATAAATAAATGTAAATTAACGTGATAAGAAATAGGCAGACAATAAGCCCCATTTATACAACATTAATACCTTTAAGAGTTTACAAGAAATCAGATCTAGCTGAAATGGTAGGGGAACACATTGTCCTCATTAGCAGCGAGACATGTCTCGTCTTTGAAGATTAAGGCATACATATTTCATTTTGCTGCAGAAAGAAAAGACGAGAGTCAAAGAAAAACGATTTTTATGGTCCCGAATGTTCAGATAAGGTCACCTCTCTTTCAGCTCCAGCATTCAGCAGGTGAATTTCTCAAGCAGAGCTAATTGTAAAAGGGTAATAAAAATACAAATTGCGTTTTTTTGGGCTTTAGTGTGGGTGATTAGGAGGATAAAACTAAGTGATTTGTCAATTGTTGTGAAGGAAGCCACCATGTTTGCATCCACATGGTCAAAGACTAGTTACCAGGTGGCAGGAACACATGTGCGAAAGGCTTATTTGCAATGGAATTGGGAGAAACTAGGCTTATTTGTGAATATCTGCATTGTTTAGTATTTATTTGCATTATCTTTTAAGCCCATAAATTAAAACAACACATCTAAATGTCGTTTGATGCTTCATTCATCTTAAGGGAAGAGAGTTGAACAGTATGACAGGAGAGCATAGAGCAAATCTTCTGACAGTCCGGGTCAGGTTAAATACTTTAATACCCGTTTTATTGTTGTTGTTTTTTTATGTTACATGTTTTAGGGTGTCAGTATTTCACAATAATAAGTTAAAAGCCAAAATCCTGAAAAATAATGTAATCTGAGTTACAGACCTCAGCTTTTCGCATTATCTCTTTGGTGTCTTCGATCTTCAGCTCCAGGTCTAGCCTGCCCTGCTCAGTAGGAGGCAGGCCAAGACTCTCACACTCTTCTAAAGACTGAAAGCAAGACAATTTTCATAAGATGAAATGTGTGTTTACACTGAAAAGCACTTGGCGGGGTTCAATAACGCCATGTTTAACAGAATCTTTCCCGCTTACTCTCGTGCAGTGAATGATGTTCTTGTGCTCTCTGGCGACTCTGGTTGCCCATTTTCTGGCCTCTTTGTTCAGACTGTGCTCTTCCGTCGTTCCCAAATCCGACTCCAGCTGACGACTCTGGCATACACAGGCCACAGACAGGATAGGTAAACACAAGCTTATTCAGCCTCGGGCATGTAAACACAGAGAAGTAAAGTCAACATTACAGTTCCAGGGAAAAGAACGAGATCCTATTCCGTGGCTACGACTTGTTTAAAACTGATAAAGTTAGTATAGCTCCTTAGAGTTATCGGTGTCTCCCTCCTGTGCTGGCTGATGCAGGCAGACTGATAGTGGCTTCGGCTTTTCGGTTTTTCCCTCTTCGGAAACATGGTTGTTCATTTGGGACCATCAATAAAGTTCCGATCCGAACACTATAGAGAAACAAGAACTAATATTTTTCTTGTTATGGCAGACAATGACCAAACAATACTGTGGAATTGTTCTAAAGGATGAAACAGATTAGGCAAATATGTTTTTAACCCATTTTTTATTATTATTTATTACTGTAGATATTTGGCATATTTCTTCAATAGTTCCCAGGTCATGGGTGAAATTTGATATAGTTACAGTAAAAATTAATAAGCAAATATAAAATGGATTAAACCTGGATTAAGACAAGTGTGCCTTATCTGTGCCTTCTATTAGAACAATATAACACTGATTTAGAGTGAGTAGGTCACATGACCTAGCAGCTATTAAATATTGATAAAAAATAGAAAATGGGTTAAAATTGGATAAACACATATTTGCCTTAGCTGTGTCGTCCTGTAGAATAATTCCACAGTATTGATTTGTCACTGTGTGCCATAACAAGAAAGCTATTAATTCTCAAGAGTGTTCGGTTAGAAAATTTTATTGACGGACCCTAAATCAACAACTGTGTTTCCGAGGAGGGAGAAACCGAAGAGCCGAACAGGTCGTAGCCACGGAGTAGGATCTCGTTCCCACGCTTTATTAATTTGAGGCCACGCATTAAACAGGTCGTGGCCACTGAATAGAATGTCGTGGCCACGGGTTAAACAAGTTGAGGCCACGAAATAGGATCTAGTTCCCACACGTTATTAATTCTTGGCCAAGTAATATTTTTTTTCACCCAAGTCACCAGAGTGGCTTCATAGATACCCCTAAACTTAGTTACATTTTGTCCTGATATCACCACAGACATCAATGTGTTTTCTCTGGATGTCTTGTGATAGAGCAAGACCACGTAGTGGATAACTGTGAATTGGGGGGGAAAAAAACACTAAAAATTAAGGTTATATATTTTATTATTAAGTGAATTACTTTATGTGAACTCTTGTCTTCTGCAGGAACAGGGAAGCTGTTGGAAGGTAGTCAGAGCTACCTGTAAATGGTTGCACAAGACCTGAGCCAGACTATGAATCAGTGGTAGGAGTTATAAATCCCCTATCACAGCTGCACTCTGACTCAGCTTGGACAATTCTACAGAGGTGAACTAAAAACAAACTCAGTCTCCTAATGTGCCAGGATGATGGAACCGTAGCGCTAAAGGTGGCTTTGCTAAGTATTGGTTTGGTCTGAGTCTGAGTACATAAGCACTCAGTCGTTTTAATAATTCTTCTTATCTTTACGTCACAATTGCTACTTTGCAATGATCTATAACAGAAAACCTATTAAAACCCACTATGTTTAAGGCTGTAACAGGAAAAAGATGGGAAAAAATGTCAAGAGAGGCTGGATTACTGTATTTTGAAATAAGAAAAAACGTGGCACTGAATGTTTCCTTCTTAAAATAATTAATACAGCATGTATCACAAAGCGGGGATGTTATTTTCTCACATGGAAAAACTGCTATTAAAACTGCCTGTGAAAGACTGAGAGTGATTGAGGAATGCAATAGAGAGCATTTTTGCAATAAAAGAACAGATGGTTAATAGAAACAGTACAGTTCTGTTTAAATGCTGCCACGATCAGTTTTTCTTTTTTTTACAAACAATATAAAATATATGCCTAACTACAGGCATTTGTTTCCATAACTTACAATTAACATAATCAGTAAAATTGCTCCTTACCAAGTACTTCCCACTTTTTTTTTTATATGTTTAACATAGGAAATAAAGTTCTGAAAACAAAACGTATTAGCCAACCAAAGCAAATCGAGCCTCAGTATAAAAAAAGATATTCCCGACTTGTTCATAAACCGGATAAGATGGGGTTCCCATAATTTGATAATAAACATGCATCAGGCTGTTGCGCAGAATATTCAAACTGTTCTTTTTCATGCGAGTCATACCTATTAATTAAGTGCTGATTCAGTAACGCTGGCGCATTAATCCAACTAAGTATAGTTGTGAAGCTGAAAGTAATACACTGGAGATTTACAGCTTAATTACTCCGAAGATTCAAGGAGCGTTAAGGGAGTGCAGGAAGATCTCTAAATTGAGAATGCCACGGAAAGAAAAGAGGGTAAGCCGTTTAGTTCCTTGAGTGCTTAAACTATTGGGGCAAATCTAGAAACCTGAAAAGTATAAAAATAAATTAAAACCTTTATGCTGCTGCAGAAAAACTAATGTACCTCCTTGAAGAAAAGAGCTATTTCAAAGTGTTCATTTGTCTCCAGGTTTAGACAACCTTATAGGAGAGGTGCTAAACTTCTAAATTTAATGGCACATCTAGAAAAACTCCAAATGTATATTTTATTACAGTAGAATCATTACATGGATTACACCATTTTTTTTGGCCTCAAAAGAATTGCAGAGAGACATCTTCATTACTAAATGTAATGTTTTCTTGTAGTTCCCATTTTTATGATTCCCAACCTGGACACGGGAAATCTTGCATTGCTAACTGAAAAGATCCTTTGACTGATTAACTTAGAAAAATTAAATCATGCGCAGAAAAATTCTTCAAATATCTGTCTTAACAGAATTGATAAGACTGGAACTCGACTTACAAACATTGGGTTTATGACTTTTTTTCAAATCTTGTTTTCAAGATACATAAAAAAACGTTACAAACCCAATACATAATATATTGGTAGAAAGCACTTCTCCTCATCTGTGTGTCAATTTGGGAATTTTTAGGATTTAGCACATTTTCAATGAATAATGCTAATCTGATAATGCTAATCTGGATCTAGTGGTACCAAGTGGACCCCCAGCGCTGGAACTACCTAAGGGTTAAAGAAAATAAACTAACTATTTAATTATGCTGCACTTCTGAAAAAAGCTCAGTTGTCATAATAACTGTCATTGGGATTAGTTTGTGCAAATAAACAGTGGTTAGGGAGATACGAAGGCCCTGGGTCAGACAGCAGTTGCGCGTTAATGGGCAGTACAGAATCTGCTGAGTAAGGCTTCAATTTAAAACTGTAAACATTCATTAAAAATCTCTGGTACTGAACCTTGTTTCATGTCATCCTCTCATCTTGACCATGTGTAACTTTACTTTTTTAATCACATTCTGAGTAAACAGCAGCCGCAGGTACTTACTAGCTACACCCTTTTTAAATTACAACATTTAAACTATACAAAGCTTTCTACTGTGTTTCTATCAAAAAGGAAATCTCACTACAGCTGGGGTAGATGTGGTGCTGCCATACAAATAAGTCTTAATATACCATAATAGTTTTCTTTATCAAAGTAAACAGGACATGCATTAAGCTCAAGTAAGGGAGGCATCATTTCTAAAAGAACTGTTCTAATGGATTCCTTTTAAAGCAAATGGGGCCTGAGACTCCAGAGCGTCTGCAGTTCAGCAAGGAGCAGTTTTTTTTTATTATTCATACATGACAAAATGCTGCAGCAAAGACCAAGTTTTAAATTAAGATATTAGTTTAAGAACATTAAATTTATCTTCTTGAATTGGACAAATTTTAATTTTAATGTATAATAGATTTCAAATAATCACGTCTGTTAACAGCCGTCTTTGGTGCAGGAGGGAGTAAATCCTTATTTTTCTTTAGAAACGCTGGGCTGCAAACATCATGGCCGTGTATTGAACTTCACACGGGAAACTCTTGCAAAAGAAAACAGGGTAAATTGAAGTTTCTGCAACAAATTGTTTCCCCATAGCTAGGTTTCATAACTGTAACGCGCCTTAAGAGACGGGTAAGAAAACTACAATGTTTTGACTGTGTGGTCATAAAACATTACAAAAATCCTTCGTTCTGAGTAATTCTTGACAGCAATGTTTGAAATGGTAAAACTTATCATCCTCATTTCGCTGAAGCTGCCATGAGATGCTGCATTAGCACCTTTGGCTTCATCGATTCAGGGCAAAAGAAAAAGTCGGGAATCACAAGAATCTGCAGATTCTTCTTTAACCAGGCGGAAAATTACCTCAATAATTAAACTTTCAGCAAACCTTTCGTCGATGACTACAGGTCGAATACCTGTTTCAGTAAACATGGTAATACACAATGGGCAGATGTTATCGTGATGCAGTGGATGAGGGAATGATGGGAATTCTAGCAAGTTATAGAACTACCTGTGCCAGGGTCATTCTCATGGCACTGACGGGCGACGGCTCAATGTCCACCAACTGCTGCACCGAGCTTAAAGTCTGGACGCACCCACACAGATGGGAGGTGTCCACAAAACACATCGGAGTGGCAGTGAGAAAGCACACGAGCATAGAGACCAAAGAGACAGGGAGGGGTTAATGTGGGGAAAAAAAGAATTAGGGGAAAAGTGTTTGAAAATGTTAGAAAAAACATTCAGATACAAGGCAGGATTACAGATGCTTGCCCCAGTTTTCATACCTCTCCACATTTTTATAGTTTTCTTTTATGATATAACCACAAACATTAATGTTTTTTACTTTGGTCAACCAAAGAAGGTTGACTAAAGTAACAAATAATTTGTTTTTTTTAAAACATTTAATTAGTATAAATCTAAAAAACAAAATATCTACAGTTAAATGCAGCTGATATATATGAAGGCCTTAGACAACATCAGTGAATAAATAGAATTATGAGGAACAAGGATGATGGCTAAAAGGTCAAAATTAAAGTCGTAAATAAGGTTTACAATAGAGTTAGACACAACTACATAAACAACTACCTAAACCATCATTCTGGGAAAGGAGAGGAGTGGAAAGACAACATTGACCACGATCCTGTGTATGCTCTGGGAAAACTTCTTCAAAGTCCACTGGAGCCAAAAGTAAAGGTAGTCCTGGAAGAAAACTTTGGAGAGCCTATAAAGACTTGAGACTGGGACATAAATTAAGCTTCCAGCAGCAGAAAAGTCTGAAACATGGGGTACAATGATCGACCAAGAAGGGAAGGAACCAAGTCAAGATCTGGACCTTAATTTAACTGAAAACCGGCGTAGGACTTATACATTCGTGATAACAGATATTCCACATCAAGTCTGACTGACCTTGAACTATTTTGCAACCAAGTAGAGCCAATAATTTTATTCTCTATAAGTCCAAAATTGGCAAAGAAATAACAGCCGAAAAAGCGAGCAGCCTGTTTGCAGTTAACCAAGCTGCTTCATGGTGCTGAACACTAATTTTAGTTTTAAAAACCATGTACCTTCTCTTGTCAACTTCTCAGTTTTGTGTGTTTTTTTCCCCCCTTTCTGTTAGTCCAACACATGAAATTCAAATAACAATTATTAACGCTTGTGGTTGTAACGTGGAAAAAAAACTAACCAAAACAAGATCAAAGGTATAAATATTTTGGCAAGACTGTGTAGAAAAAGTTTAGACTAGGACTACGAAACTGGCAGAAGACAGAAAAGGCACACAAAGGAGATGAGAAACAAAAAAGCAAGGTGAGTCATATAAGAGAGAAATATACCGTGGAACTGCGCCACAGAGGAGGAACTGGAAACTTTGTCAACAGAAACATCCTTCATTGCAACTGTAGAGCACTTAACAAGATCCCAGAGGAGCAAGACAGATCAGATTAAGAGGATTTATTAAAAAGGTCTCTGATCATTTAACAAAACACGCAAACATATCTAACATTCAGTTCAATTTAAAAGATTCTTCACCTGCATGAAAAGAAAGATTAAAGAGCTAAAAAGATAAGCTCCTCGTGGACGAATTTCTTTTTATATTAATATTAAAACAAAGAGATTAGCACTAGTTAACTGGATCACTGCAATCTCAAAGTTAGTGCATCACAAAACCATAAGTGAGACCAATCAGTTTCTTCTTAGGCCATTTCATATCAATGCAGGTCTCCATAACCATGAGAGTGGAGAGTGAAACCAATAATGCAGATGAAGCGTGGCACATTTGGCTAATGAGGAGGCTGATTTATGTCAGTCTAAGAGAAAGGGAGAGAGTAAGAGAGGGAGAGTCGGTTTGCAGTCAGTCATAATGTAGAGTTACTGTCCTCCTGCGAACAGGTTAATATACAAACAACAGAAGAACAACCCCTTAATGTTGACAGGTGTTAATTTGTCATAAGGCTCACCATATCATATTCGCTGTTCTGGAACTGAAAGTCGTGGGCTTTATGAAACACAGGGTTCTCTTGCATGAACAACTGCTGGTTAAACTCCTGTATTATCTGAGAGAAAAAACAAAAAAAACACAAGAAGATTGTTGATTATTCGATTTTGTGTATTAGCTCAAGAGATACTACTTCTCAGTCGGATTCAGCTTCAGTAAATCCATAATAACTGCAGGAGCTGAGAGAGAGAGAGGATACGGCAAAAATTTTTAGAGCAACAATTCAAGATTACGCAAGGTGAGTGTTTAAAATGTAAACTTAAAGTCTGAGTTGGAGGTTTCTGAGGATCTTATGATTGGTATTCATGGAAAGGAGCATGTCTGTTGGACTTTAAGTGAATTTCTAAGCCAGGTGAAGCATCTTTTACACGTAAGACTATTTACCGTATTTTCGGCACTACTGGGCGCAGTCTCAATTATGAGGTCTAATTTTGTACTTAACCCATACATAAGGCGCACCATATTATATGATGCACGGCTGATTTGAGCCTACAAATCATTCCTTATAGTCCGAAACATAATCCATCGTCGTTAGATTAATAGTTAGAGAGCCAAGTTGTTCAGAGTGTCAATTTTCAGATAACAAAACTTGAGGTTTGTGTTAAAGAAAGACTAATAAATACCATAAAATCATGCATGTTTAAAATACCAGTAGAACTGTCTTCCCTCCCTAAAGCCAATTATTATCAAGTGGGTGTTTAGTTCCTTGTTCTTGGAATTCTAGGAAATCTGCAAGTTGTTTCTGCGGGCTGGGACGCATCACGCTGATAAAGTGGCAAGCTAACACTATGACAAAAAAGATAGGAAGCATCAGCTGTAGTTTGTTCTACATGCTGAGTTATTACACATGCCTTTAGCTTTCCTTTATGTATGAACGTTTTTAGGAAGTAGTTCTGTTTGCATTTCCACTACAAGGGGGAAATTTAGGAGTTAAACAAGGTTGAAACTGGAGATACTTTACCCTAAAATCACCCCTGTTAGGAAAGAAGGGACTTTTTTTGTGCCATGAACTAAAGACTAAGAGTATGCTAAACATTTCTCATTGGTTGAATATCCATAGTGGGCATCACTAAGTTTATCCTCCTCTGCAGTTCATATTGTATGTAAACTTAAAATCATACGACAAGAGGTCAAATACATAAGGTTAAAATCCAGCCATTCGTGCTAAATACCACAGACAAGCAACATTTAGATTTTATATACAATCTGTTTTTTTTATGCAACAAAATCCTCTTAGATTAAAACTAATTTGACTCACCCTGGAGGATTTTTCTAAAAGGAACTGGAAGGTGCTGTGAGGAGCCTGCGAGGCCTCCAGCTCGGTGCGGCACAGAGCGACCAGGTAGTCTTTCACATGCTCGTAGATTCTCCCATCCAGGGTCTGGATGACAGGCAGAGATCAGAACAACAGGATAAGAGTGAGGAAAATTACACTGTAATAATGTTTTCAATCGAAAAGGTGCCGAATAAATGTACAGAAATCTGTGTTTGGTCAGTTGTTCCTTTGTTATAACAGTCCTTCTCTACAATTCTCTATTTTCATTTGTAAAAAAATTAATTTGTTGGTTGAGAAGCAGAAATCAGTAAAAAAAAAAAGCTTCCGGTCAAAAATGTTTCAAACCACAAATGGTTTGTTTGCTGTCAGAGCAAAGTGGACAATATTTTAGGCATGTAAAGAGTGAGACAAAAATGGCATAAGCATATGGAGAAGGAAAGGTTGAAACCAATGAGAAGGCAATGCTGCCAAACACAAATATCAGAGAGAGGGGTAAGCTTTAAAGAGAAGAACAGCAACTCAAGAGGCATTACTGCCGTTATGAGGTGGGCTGAACAAAAAATGAGTGAAACATTTGTTGTACAACACTCCTCACAGCTGCAGGGGAAGGTGAGCGAGTTCAACAGCGAACTGACCACACAATTCAGGCACTATTAAAACAATTTGGCCAAAAGTCCGCCTCAAATTCATCATTTCCCCGTTCTCCGTCCAAAGACAAACACCACATTTAGAAAAACACAGATTTCACTCAGTCTATTTTAAATTATGGCTTCCATTTAATTATGCAGTCATTTTCCTTCTTTTTTTTAACACAGTGTTTCTGATGTACAAAATAGGTTCCCCCTCCCAAACAATAACATGTTCGGTATGACTGCACACAGATACCACAGCCTTAAGAAACAATAGGATATTGACACAGAAATTATGTCATTAAGGGTGGAAGGTTGGCTGACTTCACTCTGCTCGTTCCCCCATCAGTCCAGTCATTTCCTTCTCCCTCTGTCTTCTCGTCCAACCCCTCCCCTTTTATCCTTTAACGGCCGTGTTGAAACAAATTGAGTCAGCTTCCAGAAAAAGACCGGACACGGCAACAGCTGCCAGTTCGACCGCTTGTGTGTTTTCAGGCAGATGAATGCATCGACCCAAACAAAAGCAGAGCACACGGGAGAGCGAAGGTGCAAAACATTTAAGTATAAGCACCAGCTTCTACCAGCAGAGGGAGACTTGGAGCAGCTCCTGACCTCTTACTACAGTGGGCGCATTGACAAGGACAACACTGTTTGTGTTTGGGATGAGCTATTGCAGCAGACAGATGCCAGAACAGTCGCTGTTAATGAAGAGAATATTGGGTTTAATCAATAAAACAAAGTAATGCAGGTTTCCTCTTTACTTCTACCTAAAATAGTTCCACACGTGTAACAAGAAATGAAATATGATGTATCTACTGATCTATTTCCACCCACTGTCACATTGAAATAGAAATAGTTACACATTGATATTTAAATTTAAAAATGCTTTTATACCATTACTTGCAAAGGTATTTTTATAATTCTTTTTACTGTTTTGTATTTTAAACCCTGCAAACATTAATGCTTTTTAAAAGGATTTTATGTGAGAGGAAAACAAATAATGCATAACTGTGAAAAGGAAGAGAAGGGATGAATGATTTCACTTTTTTACATTTTTTTTTTTCTTTTCACAAAAGCAGACTGAAATTTTTTAAAATTCAGAATAGCTCATGCTTAGTCTGACCGTGAGGTGCTGTAACGCTGAAATTCCTTTTAAATAGGACATTACAGATCTTCAGCCTTTATGATGGTATTCATTCACTAATGTTGTCTATCAAACTTCTAAGGGCGTAAAACAAAAGCATCTGGATAAATGGAAATTACTGCATGTGCGTCTAAATAGGGGTGACGACAAATAACACGGATCGCTTGTATCTTTCTTTTGCACTATTTGAGAACCAGGCAACATTTTACTGACACTTTTATGACTATGCATCACTTTATATTCTTCCATAATGTAAAATTTCACACAAAAATTGTTTTACAGATTTATGTTTTACATATTTTTCAGATAAAGTGGGCTAAAACCTTACAACTAAAAGGACGGAGATTAGCAGCGGACAGTAACAGCTTTCGCCCTCCTAGCACCGTTTGCAAGCACATATTTGTGTACCAATATATTTCTCTTAAATTCTGTCCTTCTGTTACAGGAAACCAAAAATATATTATTCAGGAAGGCCTCCAAGTAGAGATGCTCACACTGTACATGCCTGAGGACCAGTATGTCAGAGAGAAACTGCAAAAATGCTGAGAGATAGCTAGAAAAAATACTAAAATATATCCTTAGTCCGAGAGGCAGAGCTCATTTCTTCATGTAGGTTGTTGGTCATTTAAGTTACACGTTTGTTCAGAATATAGCTGGAAAAATGATAAGTAACTTGTAACAAACGTTATGTTTTTACAAAACAAGAAAATTCAGGTATCAGAGTATCAAAAGTATCAAAAAATCCCTTATTGGGCAAAAATAAATAAATACAAATAAATTACCCGCACATGAATTTCAAATCATAACATCCTGGAAGGCTGAAACAATCTTTGGATACTCAAAAACTGAGAACTCATCACTTTGTTAAGCATTACATTCCCTTTCATTCAGTTTCACTGATACTGGTTCTCTGGCAGTTTTGTAGATTTACAACAAATTCTCAGAAAAATAGAAACGTCCAATTTAAGTTTGCAACCTGAAAATGTTTCCCTACTGCTGAAGAAAAAAAGACCCTGTGGGTTATATCCAAGTGAGATACTAGGTCAACAAAACGTCGATGCAGCAACACAAACTTGACTCCCTTGATGTACTATTTTTCTATGCTTGTTTGCTTTGTTGTCATTTAGAGTTGTCCTTAGATCACTCATCAGCTAGGTGGGGGTGATATGGTATTTACATTTTCCACAAAAGAAAACTACTATTTTCAAAAATGTTTTCACTAAAGAAAACATATAGCAAAGAAATTAGGCCAAACAGCTTTCCTGAACATTTTTTTTTCAATCTATTTGATCAGTTGTAGGGATGCACAATGTATAGGCAACGTTGGTATTGGGGGATGTTGGTCATTTTGGTAGGGAAAGTAAAACTGGCCGAATATTAGCAACCAATATTTATTGCCGTCTTGTTACTCCATGTGTTTCTGGAGGGGAAGGTAATGGTCACATGGTATTTTTACAAGTGAAAGTGAGCCAATGGGAGCCAGCATTGTGGGTGTTTAACTGAGGCTTAGATGTAATATCTGAGGTGTTTTTTTATGTGGATGTTGAAAGGTTAATGAAATATACCTAATATTGGTTATCACCAACAATAACAATATTTTTACTGGATATAAGTCTCGGCCCAAATTTTCATATTGGTGCAGCCCTAATCAATTTTATTAACTTTTTTTAAACCTTCAAATAGCAAATAGGCAGCGGTCCTAAACGGGTCTAAACCAAAGTGAAGACTTTTTTTTGGGATAAATATAGCATCTGCTTGCTGTTATCACAACTTATCTTTATTTCAATTTCATTAAATGAACCAAAATCTCAGCTAATTCCTATACCATCACATCAAACAGCCAAAATTTCAACCCATAATTTATCATAATTCACCTGTATGCATTGCAGCAGGTCTGTGTGATAGTAGCGGTCATGATGGGCGTTCGCAGCAGCCAGCGTTAACAAGTAGTCGTTCCTGGCCTGTGTCGCTTTGGAGTTACAATCACTTCTCTTGGCTTTCAACTGCAATCAAACAAAGAAAGTCATTACAAAACTTAAGTTTAGTTAAAACAAGTTTTTTTACCTCACAGATTTCTTCAGATTTGCTTTTTGTTAACATAAATGTTTCAGATCATGAAGTAAATATTAATAGCTGACAAAAGCAGCCTAAGAAAAATGCAAAATACAGTTTAAAACTGTGCGTTTTCGTGCTAACAGAAAAAAAACTACTGTAAAAACCAACCTGGCCATGTGTGAAAACAACTTCTACTGCCCTCAATGTGGCAACATATGCAGTAACTGAGGCTTTTACACTACTAGGCACTACTAGAAACAACAGTGATAGTAAGGGCTCTTACCTTTACACTCGCTTTCTGTAAGCTAATTCTTGATTGAAAAAGTCCAAGTTTAGATCTGAGAAAACAAAAGAACACAGATTTTATGTTTACCGTCTATCATTTAATCAGTGTACTCATCTAGGTCATACTCAGTCTAATACCTGAGAATACATTTCTGCTTGAAAGAATCAATATGATATATGTTAATGCTGAAATATTACAGGGAGTAGTAAAAGTATTAAGTCAGCATTTAGCTTTCTGTTTCCTTTTACATTGCAAGCTTTACCTGTTCCTCAACTTTCTTTTATTTTTATTTTGTGTTCCCATATCATAGCACAGCAACTCTGCCTTTCCATTAGGTAAGGTAGGTGCTAACAAGAGCTGAGGACTCAGTGAACTGAAAATGTCACCATAGCTACCGCTACCTAGGGGTGGCAGGAAAACAACACTAATCAGGACCGAGTCAGAATCTGGAAGTAATTGTGAGACTGTTAAGTCTCAGATGCTTCTTTTCTCTGTTTGCTTTGCATGATAAAATCAAAGGTAAAAAAGGAAAAGATAGATGCATCATTCTTGTTTGTCTCTTTGCCCTGTCAAACTTACTTGGCCTCTATTTCGCCTTTCTCCCGTACAGCGTGCGCCACCTGCTCGCAGTCGTAGTATTTTTTCTTGGCCTTCGCCAGCTCCTTCACGGACTCCTGCAGCTCGGCCTGAATGCCGCTCAACTGATCAATGGTCTGTAAAAATTGAGGGAGGAAAAAAGTTAGGATGCGAAAGAAAGAGCCAAGGAAAACAACGGCCGACTCTTATTTTGACGAATCTTCTCACCTTCTTTAGCTGCTGGTCCTTGTAGAGTCGAACTGTCTTGGCGGGTTCTGAGATTTGAGTCTTGTAGTTGTCGCATACATTCAGTCTCGCCTGGCTCACCTGGACAGTTCCCTCTAGGTAGGCCCTCCAAACGGCGTACACATTCCTGGTTGGAGATACGAAGAGCCGCTTAAACTTACAGGAGCCTTGGGCGTAAGGAGGGCTTGATTTGGCACAAAGGTTGAACGGTTTGTGTAAGTACAACTGTTACAGCTACAGGTATTTCTGTTAAATGATCAAATGTAGATTAAAGTCCTTTTTATCTTGGTGTTCTATCTTGTTGAAAACCTGACAGAGTTAGATTTAGATTTCAGCTAAACAAAGAAGACGAATGTAAAGACAATACCTGAAATAGTGACAAATGACCATTTAAGGTTCTAATTTTTTAAGGAAATTAATATATTTTCTATTTATGATACAGTGAAACCCTGAAGATCTTTCTCTGAGAGTAAGACTTAGCTCTATTTTAGGTGACATTTAATCCACAGTGTAAAATGTACTAAATAGTTAATTTTACACTATTGAATGCTAGATTGAGGAGTAATCTGCACTATTTATAAATTAGGTTTCACTGTTAGATCAAGTTTACTCAAAATATACCCTGCCGAAGTCAAAATGTGTGACTTAAAGTTATGCAGAACTCTGTTCCTGCCGTGTGAAGAACAAAATGTACGCAGGCCTACCTATAATCCGTTCTCTGGTCATCAGGGCTGATTCTAGGCCAGTCTCTCTTTAAGTACTGACTTGCTAACTTCTGCAGAGCCTGAAAGCACAAAATGAGGCAACAGGGAATTTAATAAAAAGCTAAACAAAACACAACAACTTTCCTATTATTCAGAGAAACAAATAATCGAATACGATCTTAGTACCCAATTTCCTTTCGCCTACAGGACAACAGGGCGGCATTCAGACCCAGGACCTGAGTCGGATTTCGGGGAAAATATGAAGGGATTAAGTTTAAAGCTAATTGGAGGCAGTAAATAGCTCTACTTCTATTTGATTTCACTAAACTACGTCACTAATGTTCCATGGACGAAAGAAGAACAATTTGAATTTATCATACGCTTTTAACCCTTTAATGCAACATGTATCATATTTGATACGCACGGTTTCTGAAATGATCTCAATGCATCTGAGAGCTTTTGCATAATTTAATGATAAAACTTGGCTCAAAGTCCTGTTGCACACAGTCAGATATACGTGAAAAAAAGCAGGTAACTACACAACAATAATTTTGACTTATCACAACGTAATAATTGATAGATATACAAAAATTATTCCTGTTGAATTTCTTTCCATATTTTGTTAAAGGGCCAGATAAAGACTCCAGATTTAAAAATTGACAACTTTCTCTCTTTTTTTATTAGATCAGGCAGTAAAGGGATATATATTTACAAAATGATAAATATTTTCCAATTTAAAACTTTTAGAACAAATATCGGTCAATATTTACTGCCATCAGTATATTTAATTTTATGGGATTTTATTTTAACATCACAAACACATTGGGTGATTTTGAATGGATTTAAAGATATAAGCAGAGTAGAAATACTAGTAATAGAAATAGAACGGCTTTTATTGCAATGTCAGCAAAATGGTGACCACTCTTTCTGTCGATATGTATGGTAACAGCAGAGATGCTAAGGCTCACAAAGACTGGCTGAGTGGAAGGAAAAAACAAGTCAGAAAATTTGAGTTCAAATCTCATTTTTATTAAAGGCAATAAAAGTAAAAAAAATTGGTTCATCTCATTAGGCTTTAGAAATTATAGCCTTTTTTTTTTCTTTTCTAACAATAATATTGAATACATCCTATTGTTGGAGAGAGTTCACGTTTAGATGTTACCAAAGCATTATAATTACCGACAGAATGAAAGGAGAACGCTTTATCATCTCACAAATTAAAAAGACAGGACTGTAATTCATGTCCTGCCAAGACAGGAAATCTCCACAAAATAAAGTACGCTGTTTCACGGTTTCTGCTGCAACTCTGTTATTTTTTTATTGTTACCTAGACATAACTCTGACCGGACCAACTCAAGAGAACAGATGGAGTCACCTGAATATCTCTGATTTATGATTTAAAGTGAAATCTAGTAATTAAACGATGAACTGGGTGACATCTGTGCCAGCGTAACCGAACCGAAGGCTAGCCTACATCTTGCAGACTGGGTCAGTGTGTCAGCAGTGACAAGGAGACGCCGTGCTTGTGTCTCTGTGCTTATCTGTACATGGCTGCATGGGTGAGCTGAGTCCTCATTAATAAAGCAGCCGTTAACAAGCTACAAAGACGTAGCACAACAAACCGATCCAGGTGAAAGCAGCTTACTAAAGAAGGAACACCCTAATGCAACATTCAGTGCTACATTTTTCCAATTTGCATGTAAATGTTACCTCAGCTGTAATTTAGAAATCCCCTCCCCCCCTTTTTTCCCTCTAATAATTTCTTCACGTCTGTCTCAACAATAATTTTTCACAAAGGCATTTTTCTATCAGGTTTCATATTGTGACTCCCCTCCTCCGCCCCATTGCTTTCCAACTATCATCTCTCGTCTCTTTCACCGTGTATTATCGGCCAAGCGCAATCTTTCTTGGTATTTTGCTTGCCGTAGAAATTGCTGCCGTAAAATGTCAAATTTTTTTTTTAAAATAAAACAGCTCCCAACTATAAGAGGCACAACTTAAGCCAGTGTGAGACTTTGGTGTGCTCTTTTAGATGAAAACTTAAGAAAATGTCTTGCCCTAACATTTGCTCAGGCTTAGCTGATTTATATAAGCAACAATTAAGAGATGGTCAGCGACAAAGAGGATTGAAAGCATTGCACAAACAGGTTTAACACACACAAAACCAAATCTATTTCTAACTGCTCTGTCCTGTGCATGAGAAAACCTGTTTCCCTTAATATTAGTCACTCTTTCTTCCTCTCTGACCCTGAAGGGAAGGGTGGAGTGCCTGTGAACGGTGGCGATAGACGTTTCACAGAGTGTGGGCATGTTTGTCAAAGCGGGTCTGAAGAAATAGAAATTTGTGATTAATAACCTTTTGTTTGATTTATACAAGTGTGTGGAAGCAAGCCTAAGGAGTGCTATAAAAGTTTATTAACCCACTAATACAATTTTGAAGTTTCTTACTTGTTTTTGGTCAAGTTCATATAATCTTCATTGAATCAGAAATACGTTTGAGAACATCATACATCAGTTCATGTATTTTAAAGGCAAACTTAAACTACAGTTAATAAATGAGCCTATGAAAAGTAAACTAAACTCTGTATTTGTAAAATGTAGAAATAAAACTGGAGAAAGAGAAAAGCTTTTCTTAACATTCGCTTTCCTCTGTGGTTCGATTAAGAGATGGCTTTTATCAGATATGAGAATCCATCTGTTTCTACCCAAACTGTTAAATATCTATTAACTAAGGCCTCACTTAGCACTGAATCTGCAGCTATAGAGTCAACCTGTTTACTTGAAAGTGATTTTGCAGATAGACTTTATGCAGATACTCTTCTCACCCTACAGCTGTTAGGTCTCACTGAAGTTCCGTCTAGCATTGGCTAACTGTATTAAAATATGCAAGTTTTGTTCCAGACTGTATGTTAAGAAACTCTAGCTGTGCAGCTGAAGATTTTCTTTTTTACATTAAAACTTAAGTAGAATTGAGTAAATCTAGGCTGTACCATTCTCAATACAATCAATGCTAGAAGAATTTTAGAGCCTCCCTGTGAGTGCGCCTCTAATGCAAGGACAAAGAGAAAGGATTTTGACGTTTTACAAAAAGAAGCTGTATACAATTATCAGAAGCTACTTAGCTAATACTAATGGTCGCCACTTTCTCCTGGACATTACCCATGATCCCCTCAAGCATTTCTTTGAAACGTTCAAACAACTATTTTTATTTTTTGTTTGTTTTTTTCGCTTGGTGGGGGGGCTTCAAACCAGGTCTTACCAACAAAGTAAAATCTTCCCACTTAACATTCAAGCTTATGTAGAAAAAGAAAGAGTCAACAGAAGTTTCAAAAAAAATCTCAAAAATTAAGGTGGAGACTCCTAAATTGTCTTCCAAACACCTACAACTTACCTATTTTACTCCTTGTTTGCTTTGGCAACTATGTTTAAAATGGAGGCACAAACTTAGTTGTTTAAAAGAAGATTATATGGATCATAATCACAAAAGTTGTGAAAATATTTTATGAAGGTTGAGATGTTACTTAGTGTTGCTTTAATATGTCACTTTGTAATTTTCAACAATCTGTTGACATCATATAAGAAGTTTTCAAAGCTGAGCTTGGGTCCTGTTTCCACTGCTAATACACCTTTAACCCATCATTGCGTTCTTTAAACAATAATTTCAATCTTGCCACTCTACCTCGTACTCGTACATACGAGATTGCTTCTTTATGCTTTACTTGTCCGATACTAGCTGTTCTGTTCATTGTCTATGTTGGGTTAGTCTTCCTTAATGTTTAAGGCTTTAAGGCTATAGTTAAAAATACTTCAAAGTTATTCATAACTTGGTCTTTATGATGTTTAGGAAACCTCAAAGGCCTTTATAGAACTGACATATTTATACAGAGTGTATGTTACTTGCAGATAGACTTCCTTTACTAATTCTGTGACTTCTAAATGGTTGCACTGGACTTTTTCAGGAGTATCACAGAACAGGGGGGTAAAAAGAAATCCATAACACAGTTTTTATATTTTTTTCTTTTCTACAATTGTTTTCTTCTACGCCCAGCGGGCGTCTTAGGTCATAGAGTGACAGACTTGTGATCTACTGTAAGGGAGAGCAATGACTGAAAATCTGGGCAAGACAAACTGCTGACAGCCTGAGCGCTTAATAACTTGTGCTTGTTCCATCTCTTGTATCTGCCTCTGATTTGCTACCTGTGCTTTCAATTTTCTACATTTTTCATCCAGATGGCCATTTTTGTTAGCTTTTCTCTCTCACACACTTTTTTTTTACTTTTTTCCCCTCCTTCCATCCTCCTATCTCATCGCTTGACAGCCACTTAAATGGCACGGTGGTATGGCAACGCCTTGGTCCTTCCTATGCGGTGGAGCAGAGGTAATTAAAAAAAATTATATATTTTTTAAAGTATTTACAGTTAAACAATGTTGCAAAGTTAACACACATCCTGTTTTGTGGCCACGGTGGCAAACATACTGCCCAGACAGCAGGATGTCCTGACTGGACAAATATGTGTGAGACGGATTGGCAGAAAAAGGAAAGAGAACAAAAAAGCGTGAGAGGTTCACTATAAGAAATTTTAGGCATGTCACTTACATCCTATACTTGATAATTAGTTTCCCATTGTAGTACGACAGAGACTACGATTACTGGTGATATAAGGAGGTAGTGTTTCTCACAAAACACAAAACATGTATTTGTTTCATTTCCTAAACGGGATCTTTTAGGTTGATGACTGGATAAGTACAACTAAAATTGATATCTGTCAAAGACAGAGCCGTTTATCCCAGACAAAGTAGCCTTGGACATGTTTAGTCATTTCTCGCTGTCATGTGTCCACTGAAAAAGACTTTTAAAACTCGATTGTAAAAGTTTCTTAGGGATTCACAAAAAAACGTGTGCAGACTGTTCGATAAATAGACTGTGTGGTTCTTACTTAAACAGTGCTTACTTTCTCCACAATAACACGAACAATTGCTGTTTTAAAGATTTCCAAAGTAACATTTTGCATTAACAATGACATTTTAAGCAACTTAAAGTCTGTTTTTATAGTAAATAAATAAATCAGGCATTCCAATTGCAAGTCAAAGACTTGATGCAATCTCCTGGGTTTCCTTGGATTGGAAACTTGTGATTTTTTTATGATGTGTCTGTGTTTTGAATGAAATGCCTTGAGACGATTGGCGTTACATAAATAAACTGATTCTTGATCTTATTTATTTTGAAATTAATGTGACTTATTTATTTTCTCCAAAAAATGTCCAAAATCTCTGTAAATGACTCTTGATGAAATATTAGATAATATCAGATTAGTTTTACTGTGTGCAGTTGTTTTTTTTATTTAATTGTATTTACACCATGCTAATGAAAAATTCAAAGTCACTGTGATACCTCTGCATTGTTGCTCCTTACTTCCTCTGTTCTCAGGCTCTGTCATTTCTTCACAGCCTCTACATGTCTTCTCTGATTTGTAACCGTGTTTGGTGTATCTTTCTCTTCCGCTGCTTCACTTTCTCATCGTCCTCATCAATCAACAGACCTGATTTTCTTCCTGTCTGCGGATTTCTTGCTCCCGCAGCCTAGTGTGTTGGTTCAGTTTGGCTCTTGACCCTTTCATCTGCTAAGTAAGAGCTGAGCTAAATTCAGCGGTGATAGAGGGAAGCGTGAATAGAAGAAGACTCACACAGCGTGAGAGATGAGAGATGATTAGTTTAGGGAGAGATTGCAGCTGACAGGAACCTGGTACTATAGGGAAGGTATTGTTTGCTTGGTGTATATAGGAGAGTGAAACAACAGTTAGTAAAACTAAGACCTGTCATGACACCTTCTCTAGTTTTAATAATTATTTCAATCTGTTAAGGGTATCCAGAGTCATATGGAAATTTGTATTTACAGCAAGCAAATTAAATAGAGAAAAAACAAAATTAAGACAAGTTCTCAATAATAGTAAAATCTGGATTAAGCAGTATTTTCCCTGCATGTTGGCAGACACTAACTGTAGAAGAATAACAAGCTCTGAAGCAACACAGTTAGAGTTAGAAAATATTGTTTCCAAGTACGAATGCGTTTTTTAAAAACTCTATTCTTTGTTCATGCCTAAAAAAAACAAGACTTACAGACAATACAATGACATTTTAACCCATAGGACTTTATCACAAGGTTTTTTCTGGATTTATTCACGCGTGACTCATGAATTTAAAATTTGCTTGTATTGTCTGTTGGGACAATAAGAAACAGAGGCTTGTTTAGGACCTGGCAGCGACCCGTCACAGCTGCCAGTGATGTCACTTACACTTACACAAAAATGAAGCGCGTGGCCGAGTCAGAGTTGGGTATCAACTGTGAAAAACAACAGACGTCTGGTCCACTCATGCTTCATGCATAGCAGATTAATTAAATTGCGGGAGCTGGAGTGTTATTATGGCTAAAGATTTTAATTGTATATTATATATAATAGTTGATGATACGTCATATGAAGTAAACAAAGACTTTATACTCCATTATTATTTCAAGCGGATTGTGCTGCATACTGAGACTAAATTCAGCAAATTTTTTCGCTGCATGATTTCTTATGTCCCGCGGCGGTTCAATCATCCCCAAACGAGATTAAATCGACTAAATTGTGGAGAGGAGCCCCATCGTACAACATCCTGATCAACAAAATCCTGACTTGTGACAGAAAATCTTTTTTTTATTAAGAGGGATTTTTAATGGCAAACGTTTAAGTGGAAAAAAAAATATCCCACATATGGAGTAATTCAGAAAGTGGCTTAATTGATTTTGCGCCTGCATTTGGTGCAGTCTGGTTAGATGCATACTAGTAAAAGGTAGGAATGGGACCACAGAGGCATTACTTTCATTTTTGAGTCACAGTGACTCATTTAACTCTTCTAATTTTGTAAAAACAATGTATAACATGATTACTAACAGAATATGTCACATTAGGAAGTCTGCACAGATAAAAAAGAGAGAGAAAGTTACGTGAAGGTCTCTTTCTAATAAAAATGCACCCCAATTATAGAGAGGGCGTATGAGATTATCCTTAGTTAAAATAATATAAATGCTGTTTAAAGCTTTTTACGCAACATTACTAGAGGTGTAAAACAGTATTGATAGTGCTTTTTTGAGCCAACATTTTTGTATATTGTATCTAGATGTTGTTAAAGAAACACAATCTGAGCAGACATAAATCAATTAGTAATAGCATATAGGGATTAACTTCGGCTGATGTTAGTAGTTTTTGAATATATTGGTAAAACCGATATTAACAATCAATGTTTGTTTCCATCTTGTTGCTGTTTGTCTTTCACATAAACAATTAATACTTGTCAGCGACATTTATAGTGAAAAAACATATCTAAACTGAACATCCAACCATTGCATGTAAAAAATAAAGGCTTAATCTATTTCAACAAGTTAGCCAAAATTAAAGTTTTTAATAAAATAACAACAATATTTCCTACTATCCATCGTTTATATCTGGATAATGACTGCAGGATAGGAGACGGACGCTTGGCAAAAGGTGACAGCTAAATTTAAGATGTGTTCTGTAAGTTTGCATGTTATTTTGCAATATGGCACACGCAAAGAGAAGGTGAGAGAAATCAACACAGTGGAAAGCTAAAGAGTACCGAAAGAAATGCAGAGTAAAAAAAAAATACATAAATACTGTAAATCATCCACTATAAATCTTGCAGACCTTACATAACCTTAAACTCCCCCGTCAAATTGATTTTGACATGTGTCACAGTGAACTATCTATCTGCAGAAGAGGGGAACCAGAGTAGCCACAGAAAGCAGGCAGGC
>JAVLVB010000580.1:67520-88558 GCA_032876305.1 Orestias chungarensis | reverse complement strand
ACACACACACACACACACACACACACACACACACACACACACACACACACACACACACACACACACACACACACACACACACACACACACACACACACACACACAAAGAGGACATGGATCCCTTAATTAGCCGCTTGTAATTGCAGCCGACTCCCTCACAGAGAGACGCCTGCTTTGACAAACTGAAAGGACAGAGGTTAAATGGTGGCGTAGTCACTTTCTTTGGCATTTCCCTCCCACTCAAATGCCGCAGCTTATTTTCTTAACTGTACAAATAAATGTTTTTTTGTCCCCTTAATGCCCCCCCCCCCCTTTTTTATCTTAAATAGACATGTCTATGTTAAGTGTCTAAGGGAAAAAGCAAAAAAACTTAAAAACACCCCTGAATAAAATTACTATTTTAATGACAGTACAGTGTAAATCTTTTTTTTTTATTTTTTTTTTAAGAATTCCCCTTGATATATCATTTTTTTAAACGTCCATTGTGCTCAGACATTCCCACACAAACATCCACCTATAATTAGGAGGAACCCCTTTGTCTCGCTGATTAGAGGGCTTGTTGCTAGGCAGCGTCCATCCCTAAGGTGGAGCAGACAGCGGTGAGGAAGAGCATTGAGAGAGGTAGAGGACGGGAAATGGGGGGAGAGGGGGTGAGATAATAAGCGTCTGAAATCTGTCAGTGTGACCACAGGAAACCGAATCCTTCAACAACCACGCAAGTGAAGACACACATTAGAGACACAGATAAGTACTCTGCCTTTAGTGAGCTCCTTCCTGCCAGCCAACGTATTTCTGTGTGTGAGATTGGTGTTCATTTAATAAAACAAACGAATAAAAGATAAAACAGTGAGAAGTTTTGACCAAATCTACACAGCCATGCAAAAATGTTTCCTTGCTTGCCTGTAATGCGCTTTCATTAAAATATGTCAACACAAAGTGGTTATGTATCATGTATAATCATGCATTTTTCATTGTTTAACTAAAAATATGCAAACACATATTTTTTCATTTGTATTAATCTCCCTTTGCGTGACACATGTAAAAAAAATTTAGCTTAACCACAATCATTTTCAGAAGTTACCTAATAGGGCAGGCAGTAACTAAAGAGGAGCAGAAATCTGCAGATTAAGTGGGGAAGCTGTTTTCTTCATAAATCTGGCCTTTATGGGAGAGGGGCATGAAGGGATTTCTACGAGTGGTGGAAAATCAACAACACCATCGTCACAGAAAAGTATATTTGTGGCAATATCAATTTGCACGGATGTTTTTCTTCAGAAAGAGACAGGACTACTAGAGAGAGTTTATGCTAATATCATATATACGGGATAGCCGCAGAGTGCATAGAAGACCTGAACCAATGTAATGGGAAAATTATTTTTCATTCTTTTAATGTTAAACAAATATTGTTTTCAAGGACAAAGTGTGAATAAATATTTTGTCTCTAAAGGTACAGAAGCCATGTACCCCAGACATGTGACCTTCTACAACGCAGAGCCTGAGACTTTTTCAAGCGGCTTTATCTTGTTTTTGTTACGACTTGCCCAACAATAAAACCTTTTCATGTCGTCTGATTTCCGTTTCTTAGGACTCCAGGAAAGAAGGATGCCCTTCTGTAAACTCTCACCTGTGTGCACACTGTTCGGTAAACCTGACTCTTCTGATTCTTCCTTGGCCAGCGCTTGGTAATTCATTTTCCCACGACAACAAGTTAAACATACAATGAGAGTTGTGAGTTAGATCACAGACTATTCATGGTCGAATTCTTTCAAAGATCAGACCCAAATCCACTTTATAGTCTGTGTGTGACTTAAATAAATATTGCTATTTAAGGAGATTTTACATGCAATGAGCTTGAACATCTTGACCAGGATCCCAATGACTAGCAGTTAAAACCAGAGTGAAATATCGTTCTACAAAATATTAATTCAGGGGAAGAAGTTACAAATTCACGGCAGATCTTATAAACCATTAATAATTTGGTTCACTTTAATTACACACTGGCAGTATACTGGTCTGCATTTTGGGTTGCTAAATGAATTTTTATAATAACAATTTTCCCAGCTCCATAACGATTTTGCTCAAATTGTGACTGTGTAATTGTGATAAGAATCTCTGGCATTTTGTGAACACTTTTTTGCTTTATTGTCATTTTATGTGCCAGTAAAAAAAACAATGATCAAAACATGTTTTACTGTTCAAATAATTTCTGATCTATAAAAGCAGAGACTAGGTTTTATATATAATTTACCGTGTGCAAATAAGTGTTTGCGTTCATTTTTTGTTTTTTTACCACTGAAACTGAGCAAACATCAAGATTATATTTGGTAGAAGTGCATCACACAGAGCAATATCTGTGTGTGTGTAAACAGACAAGGTACAAAGGGCGATGAGCAATGTGGGAAACACATGACGTGAGGGTGGTCAATTAACAACATATCAAAGCTAAGATTTATACCTTTTCCAATAATAGACAGAAACTCTTTAAATGGTGGTAAAGCTCTTTTTTTTTAATTGCTGCCTTTTTATTTATGCATGCGTCCAACAGACTTTTAATGCTTACTCTTTATATTTGGTGATAATGTTTAAGTCGTTGAGGTTTGACACCGTTTTTTTTGCCATCACCCTAATCTGTGGCTAAGACACTGTAGAAGTTTTCATTTAACAGGAGTCCATCCAGCCTCACCTGTGCATAGTCGCGCTCCAGCTGTCCTTTCTTCAAGCTGTAGCTCCTGCAGAAAGAAAGAGAGTCGTTTAGGAGTGGCTTAACAAAATCCAAAGCCTAATTTGGAAGACGCTGAAACCACATATTTCCCACATTAAATCACAAGATGCTGCAGGGAGAACATCGGATTCCAGCAAGAAATTACTGTGTTTTTACATCCTCAGACGTTTCTCTGTCAACATAAGGATTTAGGCAAACCCAAACAGATTTTTTTTTCTAAAAATAACTGCAACCCGTACAAGCCATCTTCATGCCCTCTCTCTTTTAAACAAAATCCTGACATCAGAGATGGTGAAAGTGCTTATCAAGGCTCAGGAATGCGAAGAGCAACATTGCAATGCTTGAATACACATAAAGCTTAAAATACCGGCTCAGGGTTTCAGTTAAAGCGACCAGCAAAGCTTGTATACTGGAGAGGACCAGCCGGCAAAACTGTTCATCTACACACTCCACGAAAGTGTCTATTTTAAATGAATCACAGCTGCCACTCAGGTCCAGCAAATTTAAAATAAAAAATGACAAGAATATTCCATCACATCTATTTTTGCATGGATTCCTGAAGTTTGTGCAGCATATCTCTTGATTCCCAACAGTGTGTTAAATCTTCTTCTGATGCCAGAATTATCCAAAGATATAGCAGGAATCCTCTTTTATTTCCCAACTGAGAGCTCACGGATCTGCCCAGGCAGATAAGACACTGAGTACATATTCGCACTTAACATAAACGCTCTCTTTGAGTTTTCTACAAGGACCTAAAAATAACGGCATTGAAATCCGGATGTTTAAATGGTGGTATTTATTTGTATGTTCTAGTTGGGTGTAGTGCTAACTATGGGGTGTGTCAATCCAATATCATAAGCAAAAAAGATTATAACGGCCTGCAAACAAAATCTCGGATATGGGCACTCCAACACCAGCAGCCTGTTCCAGCAGTTTGTATCCAGCATGCTGAAGCCAGCGATCACTTTAAAAGCATTTGTTTTGCTTTTGCTGCAAACTATTGCGTGGCAAGATCGTACTGGGTCAATATCGGTATCGGGCAATTCTGTAGATAGCAATATCGGTATTGCTTTGGAAGTCAAAATCATGTGTCTTATACACTATCTAACAACAACTTAGAAACAAACAGGCCGGTCCTTTTTTGTCAAACTTTTCACTTTGTATGTTTAAAACCTTTCAAACATGAACTACATTTAACGACTAAAAGTAGAAAGCAGACATAGGAGAGGTGCTGGCTCCTGGTTCAGATCTATTCCATTAGGCAGCAGCAGCGGTTGTACCAAGCCAAGAGCCCAATTTGCTCTCCAACAGCTGCAATACAGAGAGACTCGGATCCAACTTGCAAGATCCCAGGCCTCGTTGGCGCAGTAGGCAGCGCGTCAGTCTCATAATCTGAAGGTCGTGAGTTCGAGCCTCACACGGGGCATATCTTTTCAAAGCAACACAAGCCAAAACCATGTAAAACTAGGAGAATGTAACCAACTAGATCAGTACAGTAACACACATTAAGCCCGTAGGAATAGACAAAGAAGAGACTTATGATTTGATTTAAAGCTGAAGCATTTCTGTTTACCACCAAAATGTATTCAGACAATATCAGATGGCATTTATTTTACAGTGTTCTGTTTTCTCCTGCTTCATTGTTGTATGCTAATAGTTTGAAAAAGAAAGTCACGTTTCCTGTTTGTCTTCACAGTCTCAGCCAATGATGCTATTTTATCGTTACCACATGAGAAGTGGAAAAAAGAAACAGAATACATGTAAATAAAAGGCACTGCTGGGATTTGAACCCAGGATCTCCTGTTTACTAGACAGGCGCTTTAACCAACTAAGCCACAGCACCATCCAAGAAAGGGTGACAAGACATCTCGCTTTATACCTGAACTATGTCGGCCTTTTGAGAGGTGACTTAAGTGGTGCTGCTTGCCAAACTGGAAAAACGACAGAGCAGAATTTCAAATTATGTTTGCTTTTACAAGCATACGTGTGTTAGAATACAGAGCTGATTTAGGTGACTGAGGTGCCTTGCTAAATCAAAATGGGCAATATCAAACTAGAACACTGGAGTCCCAATCATCCAATAATGGATGCAACAGTTAGCAGGTTAGTACCTCTGAAAATCCCAGAAATAAAGCTTTGCAAAGCAATAAAATATCAACCAGAGGATGGATCATGATTCACATATTGGATTTAGATCTTAGTTTTTGAAATGCTAAAACGTACGTCTATAGGTTGGGACGCTGTGGTGATGGAAAACAAGAGTGACGACACTATGGGTCACCGCAAATTTTATAAAACAATCTAATATTTTTCTAATAACAGGAGACAAGTTATTACAACAATGTGGAAATATCAACAAAAACTAAGAGAAAACCTGGTAGTTGTAGCTGTATAAGAGAAACATACTTCCTCTGGGTTATTCTAAGGCAACCACATAGACACAGATTTTCTCTACAGCACCGCCTACTGGTTAACATGGGAAATGCAAAGGGTGTAGCACGTCTAAGCGTCAAAATAAAACAGGGGTCGTTTTTCATTGTATTTAATTTCCAAACACAGCTGCAAGATAAAAAAAAAGAGAGAATTGTTATATTTTAAAATAGAGAATAAAATAGAGATAAGCTGCTCTGTTGCTTACACTGTTAGAGTCCTTAGGTGGGTACAGGACTGCCTGCTCGGACATTTTATACAATAGTAAATTACAAAGACAGGAGTGCGTTTTTAAGCAACTACGCAGGAACTACGCATCAACACATAGTGAACCAGATTTTTTAAAAACATTTTTCTATTAATATCTATTTCTATTCATATTTTCTTTTCGTTTTTGTTATTTATCTATGCTAAACATGTGTTTTGCCAATTAGATCTACATCTCAGAAGAGATAAGACAATGTAATATAAGAAAAAAATAATGTATACATTTTCATTTTAATTAAAACAATTGCAACCATTTTTTTAAATAATGATTCTTAAAATTATTAATAGAAAAGAAAAAAAACAACTATTGGGCTGGAGTTTCCAGCAAAATCCAGATTTAAACAAATTTCCAAAACTTTATTTTGCCATAGGAAGATAGAAATATAGAGGAAAAATACTAATATCAAAACTTTAACCTAATAACACATAATTCAAAAGCTTAGGTGTATTCTGCATCTCATGTTTACCAGACAGTTACACCTGATTATCTGAATCTCAATTCCACATCTTAAAATAGCAGCTATTAAATTACGACTACATGTAGCTTTTATTTATAGCGGGTGGGATCAGCGATTGCTATTTAGCAGTTACAACAAAAATAACCCTGATTCACACTTGAAGTGATAATTGTGTGTCATTTCCTGAAAATCTCTCTCTCATATATATATATATATATATATATATATATATATATATATATATATATATATATATATATATATATATATATATATATATATATATATATATATATATATATATATACCAAGACTTCATCAGACAACAACAGTTCTTATCTGCTGCACTGTAATACTGGGGTATTTAATGAAAGTACAGCCAACAAACGCCTCTACGTCAGAGCTGCAGGTTTTACCACACCTTTTCCGACAAACAGCTCTCAGTTACCATGCGCAGGACAAAAGGAAAAAAAACTAAACCTCAATCATTTGGAATATCATCAAAAAGTTCAGTAGAATTACAAAGTGAAACAAGCATGCGATTAAATGCTCATAGAATCCCACGTTATGGTATAGAAATATTCTATTCCTATTATTTGTTTGGTAGATTTCAGTTTTTGATTTTCAATTAAACTGTTTATTTTCTATAATATACATATATATTTTTTAAAAGCCAAATTTTGTTGGTCTTGATCCATTTCTGAAAAAATATCCAAGAAGTTAATAGTTTTTATAGACAATAGAATGAAGTGGTTGATTCTTAAAGTCTGTTTTTATTCAAGCCAAGGAGCAAAATTTGTGTTATTATTGTCAGATAATAAATTAATTTGACAATATAAAGTTTGACAAAAGAAAATAATTACCACTGTAGGACAAAGGTTTTAAATCACGTATGATTGTCTTTCTGCTTCACTGACTAATACACACTTCCTTTGTGGTGAGGCGCCGCACAAACAGCAGGTTAGAGCCAGTGAGCACATCAGCAAACACAAATGCATGAGTAAAAGTTCACGGTGTCACGGTCACATAATGTTTATGTGCATTATGTCATTTCTGTTAAATCTTAAGATGAAACCACCTATTTCTAACATTTGTGGGCAACAGTATACTGTACTTGTTAGCTGCCTTTTACTTCTAACAATCCTGCTCAACACTCATTTGTCTCATTTGTTGCGCTCTGCTTCTGTAATTCTTGGAATGTTCCCCATTGTTTTCATACGTCGCCATTTCAAGTTTGCGCCGCTTATGATGAATTCATCTTTGTAACTGCAAGGTGTATGAGTCAGGAAATGATGTCAGCATCAGCTGTGCATGATGTACAAAACAAGAGAAAAATGAGCAGAGCGAACACGACCTGACAGGAAATAGTTAAGACCTTGAAGAGCGAGCAAGAATCGGACGGATGCAAGAGTGTTTAATTCAATGAGGGCAACGGGTTTACTGATTTAAAAAAAAAAGAGAATCTAAACTTGACATTAACGTTGACTGAGTCACAGGCGGAAATAGAGTCAGAGCAGGGCTGTTACGTTTTCTCGCTGCATTAACCAAATCACCCAAGTTACATCTTGCGGTGACACTTTGCTGGAACATATAATTGTTTTTATCCTATTTATATAAACCACAAAATCTATAAGAGAAACATAATTAAAAGACTCTGAACAAACGATATCTGTTAACTATTTGCATAAATGGTTGTCCCAAAAAAAAAAGGCAAAAGATCATGATCTATTAATTTCAAACCAATTTCCACCTTCCTTTGACAGCTTGCTGTACAACAGTGCTTATGCTTGCCTGCTTTAAACAGGAACAAGAAAGAAATTCATTTTCGACTGTGGCGGGTATTTCTTATCTTTTTGGTTAGCACCCTATAACAACAGTGTTACAGCATGTTTGCTAGGCTCTCCGCCAGCTAAACATTGTCTGTGTACGTGCGCGAGCTACCTTTCGGCTAGCGTGGCTGTGTCCAGTCATCATGGTAATGGGGGAAAAGGTATTCATTCACAAATGTATTTCAGTCTGATCGTATTTTTTTAAGGAATTAAGCTTTTGTAAGTAATTTTTATTTCACCTAGCTTTGTGTTTTTGCAGAGTTTGAAACACATTCATTAGTTCATTGTTTCATAATTTCCTAAATTAAAAACAAAGAACAAATTAAAAATTTCCTTAAAAGCCGAAAAAGTGATCTTTATGCCATGAGGAGTTTAGGAAACGTTATCTTAAAGGCTGGAAAACTCTGGGCTAAAATAAGTGTGTAATTTCGATTTGAAGCAAATCTGTTGATGGGTCAAAGGCAAAAGAATCATTTCAATAAATTAATATTAATTTTACATGAACGTCTGACAAAAAAAAAAAAAAAAAAAAATCTATATAAGAGACAGATTCGGTTGTTGCTTCTCTGTTCAGGCCACAGCACAACATGATGGTGAAGGGTTCCTATGATCTGTCACAGCTGCTGGAATGTAACCTGTCAAGCAAATCATGGAGCCATCGTTCATTTCGAAAAGTTATTTTCAGGGACCGTCACTGTTACAGTGAAACAGAAGCACCGATACTTGTCCTGTAAAGCTGCATAGAATCAGGCCAAGATGATAAATACAAGGAGCTCTTACAGGATCTCAAGTGAAATGGGAATAGTATTGCTGTGTTAACGTTGATTATGATTAATAGCACTTTATTGCACACAGGATTTCTGTTGTTTAAAGTAGCAGTTTAGGTTTTGTGCAGCTTAATTCTTATAAATACAGAGACTCTTTGCCTCAATGCTTTTACCAGCTTGCAGAATAGTTTCGCATTAATCTGAGGTTTTTGATTTTCTGTCCCCCATGCTTTTGAAATTATGGATGCTGAACTCATCAGGACCCTGGGAGCATTCTGGGTTGAAATCAGTGGGCTTTCATCTCACCATTATTTCTTGATGATATGCCCAGATGATTCCTAGAAATCGGTCAATAAATCTGCATGAATCAGGAATTTCAATTTGCGCTTTCATAATTCACTGCCAGCAGATTCCGGTCAAACCGTGCGCCACCAGTTACAGCAGTGGAACCCTTAGTGATTATTTCATTACTATTAAAGTCTTAATACATGACAATATTAGGGTAAACTTAATGTAGCTGTTTTCAAATATGTATGAAAACATGTTAAACAGGTAATGACAAAAATATATAGTCTGGGCTTTCATAAAAATACAATTTGAGTCAATTAAAAACCCATTAATACTCATTTTAATGTCATGAGGGACTTAAGTGTTGCCAAAATGAGAGGTAAACAATCATACATGTTCTCTTTGTGAATGTTTCAATATTGGGCTGTAGTGGGCAATGCTCTGTGGAGCCAGATATAAGGGTATAGGAGGATTTAGTTGGATTGAGGACACCAAGTTGACTCCCTAAGCCCAGTGACTACTCATAATTTTCTCTCCCCAGTCTTCCTCTGCTTGTCCCTGCACAAGACTGGTCTAGTAAAGACACCGAACGAAGAGATTAAAAGACACCACCATTCCACTCTCTCAATTCCTCTTAGATTTTAGGTGGGAGGAGCTTATGTAAACCTAAAATCATTCAAGTTGTCAGAACTTCCTCAAATTTAGGTGAAAAATATTGCCTCAGATTACCAGACTTCAACTCAACTCAATTGTCAAACTGAATAATTTTTTAAGCTGGACAGATGGAACAGGGTGAACATGGGATCAATTTACATGTCCTTATGCTTTTGTATTTATCACTTTCTGACAGCCAGGGGATTTTTTTAAATATTATTTTTACATTGATTTTGGGACATTTGAAATTGATTCTAAATGCAAGTAAATTAAAATCACGATTCTTATGCAAGTCAATTTTTTTGGTGCACCACTGACAAAAATATTGTTATTTCTGTAAAACCTCTATGATCTAGAGAGAATATACTTTATTTTTACAACAGTAACTTTAAAAATAAAAACTTGTCCTATAACAGAGAAAAAGGTTTAATGTGTTTTTAATGCAAATTAGAGGACAATAAAGGAAAACAAAATAAATAAGTGTCTTTTTTGTATTCTGATAAAACTATTTAACCAGAGTTAGTGGGTTATCAAACAATTTAAAAAACTTTGAGTATCAGGAGGAGGTCCTATCTGCAGTTTACCTCGAGCCAAATAATGGACACAACAAATGTGTGATAACGTTCTTTGGTGAACATTTTGGCTAAAATGTAAAGCATTTTTTTGTTGAAAAAAGTCATCTGAACATACCTCTATCACCATCCTCAACAGGAAAAGGAACTTTGCTAAGAGTCAAAGTGAAGATGGATAAAGCTGAATACAAGAAAATTGCTTAAAATTACATCGGAGGTTCCCTAGTCAAAGTCCAGACTAAGATCAAAAGTCAGAATCTGATTTTAAAGACCGATGTTCATTCAGTCTGTCTGAGCTGGAGTTGCTTGCAGACAAAAACCTCGTCTCTCTAGACTGGTCCCTACAAGACTGGAATACAAATTATATGAACAATATGAACAACTGAAAAGAAAATATTTCCTTTCATTTCACAACTCTGCACTATCACAATAAACCTTGTTTTGCTGTATGAAGACAACATGTGCCAAGATTATTCAGGAGGCTCAATGAATCATTTCATTCGAGGACATTTCCAATATTGTTAGGTAACGTACAAAAGCAACAGTGACTGGCTTTAGGAAGCAAACAGATGCAGGTTACTGCAGGGGTCCGAGCTGAGGCCCCCAAAATTAAAGGACGAGTTCCCCAATCACCATAAAACCCTGCTGCTTCCCGTTCTACCGCTGTCAAAATGTGTCGTCACAAATGATTAGAAAACATGAAAAGATTGAGTAACGTGTGATAAAACACTACAGGCAGATTTACTTGACGAGGAGAATTTTTGAGATCCAGCTCTACCTGTCAGCGACATGGACGGCTGACGCGCTGCGGTCGCATGTGTTTAACCCAGATCCCACAATCTCCCACAAGTGGGACTTGATACTTTTTTACTCTCCATAAACCCCTGCAGCAACGAGCCAGTCTGGCCACAAACAGCTGGAGCCAGCTGATGAGAGTGCAAGGAGTGAGAGGGACGGTGGAGCAGAGTTTGGACAGTGTGAAGGACACCAATGGGAGCGGGAAGGGACATAGTATATTGCCATAAATGATCCATTTTTAGTCAACATAAATGGAGCCGAGCTTTTATGCATGCATAACGGGGAAACTTTCGACTCACAGAAAGAAAGGAAAACCGATTGACAAGTGTGAAAGGATGTAAAAAAACAAAACAAAAACAGAGAATAGAAACATCTAAGTGTTAAAGACTGACATCTTTAAAAAATAAAATGGTAGAGTGGAAGACGAAGAGTACGGCGAGAAATTCCTTCATGATTTTTCTCGCTTCACAAACATGACAATTTCCCTCACATTTATTTCCTTCTCTTGTCACTTCCCATCTAATTCCGTAGCTGCTTCTTTGTTCACTGCTGTTTGCGTGCATGCAGCTCTTTGCTGCGCAAATCGCATCCACCAACGATGACAAGGTTTCAAAACATCTGCTATTTGGCTTAAGGTTTTCTTTAATTGTTCTACTTTTTTATATATATTTTGCCACAAAACGGAAAAGGATCCTGTTTGAGCGAAATTGTGCGGAGATCCGTCGTACCTCATGTCTTCCAGCAGGTCACATTCGGTCTGATGTTTAAAGTGCAGCCTTGTCATCTGCTCCGTGTGAGTGTTTTTTAGCTCCTGTGTCACTTTGACCTGGAGAAAACAAAAAAACAAGACGAGACGACATCATCAACTGAGATGAATCATTCCTTCATTTCACCTTCTCTTCTGGCTACTACTCCCAGATAACCCATCATGGAAGAAAGAAAAGAAATCGGCGCGCCACAGTTGATTTATTATTAAAATATCATTAACAAGATGTGAAACAGGATCTTTTTTTTTGCTTAGTTGCTGCTTGCAAATTCATCCACCGTTACAAGAATGTATCCTGCTATTCTAATGTTGTGTAGGGACCTTCTGCTTGATAAAGGATTATACCTTTACGTTGAATACACTTTAAATTCTTTTAGATTAAAACAGGGCAAATACGTTTGGTAGAAATGCCTTGGTTGCGTAAATGGCTAGCACGATCAGATTGTTTTCATTTGAAGACACAAAAGCAAAACAAATCGACAGGTTAAATATACCAGCTATGATTCCATCTCTAGGTTTTTTTAAATTTATATTTATTTAGATTTAAAAAAAGAGATAGATTACCTTATTGCACAGGATGTTTTATCTTTTAGAAATACATCTTCGTACAGAGTAGGAAAAAGCATGAGTAGCGTATAGATTAGCTGTCTTGTAATCGGAAGGTTGCCAGTTTGACTGCAGCTTCCTCCTGTAAAATGTATATGTGCTCTAAGTTGTAGATCAGTGTATAAATGTGTGAATGTTGCTGTAGTTTTAAGTGCTAAGATTAATATGTGACACCTGGCAAAGTGCTCTATTCTGCCATTAAATGGGACGTTTTCCTCTCCACCATCACCACATGCATGCTCAGTACCAGTGTTTTTTTTTTTTTGGCAATAACTATAGTTTTAGTCTTAGCCTGGTGGACGAAAAAGCGTCTTATTTGTATTAATTTCTAGATCTAATAGTTTTACTCCTGTGTGGTAGCGCTAATTTGTGTTAATTGTCATTGCTGATGAAAAGAACACTGCTCAGTTTGAGGGACTGCTGTAAAGTCAGTCCCGCCGAATATCTTCAAACTTTGAGGTTTTTTTGGTTTTATTAAGCTACAACCTCCTAAAGATTGAAGCAGAAATCAGAATTAAAAAGAAACAATTTTAAATCAAATTGTGACCTCAAAAATCTCAATCAAACAGTGAGATGATGAAAGATTTGCACCCCCAATATCAACCTTTTTAAATTTAAATAATTGAATCAACATCTGCAGGTATTAAAATATTTTCTCAACAAGTATCGGCGCACTAAATATATTTGTCGTTTCTTTGCCATTAGGTGTGAAAACATTAAGAAAAAGAGCGACCCTGATGGGAAAATAAAGTAACGTTTCACCTCAAAAACAAATTGGTTTTGCTGGTTAGGCTAAATGCATTCATTTTTTTCTTTAAAAAAACAAAACAAAACACAAAAGAGACAAAGCATGTGCTTAACATCCACTCATCCCCGACCAAACAGAGGTCACCGAGCATTGTAGCTTGAACTGCATCATCTATTCAACGGGGTAACATTTGGGAAATTCATGGCGCTTCTAGAGAGAACAATCAACATCGTCCCCACGCATTACCCTGTCTCACACAGACACAAAGCGAAAGAGAGAGAGAGAGACACAAAACTTCCTTTTTTTTCCCGTTACCCGCCCCTCTGAAGATAAGGAGTAGTTCTCTACATTATCAAGGAAAAAGCACTTCACATGATTTCTCCTTCTACTGTTTAGATGGAGCCACAGGTGAGGTGTAAAGAGGAATGAGCTCAGGGTTACATGAGGATCTGGAGGCCAAAGGAGGCGAGCCGGGCGTGAGAGGAGAAGGAGATCAACCGCAAAGAGCGGCGGAGGAAATGAGAGTGAGAACAGAAAAAGGGAGAACAAGAGTGTGAGACTAGAAAGGTCAGGCGGTGCTCCGGAAGGAGCGAGGTGACGCACGCATTAAAGAAGATGTCAACCTGGCTGGCAAAGGTTGAAAGTCTAATTAGAGAAAGGAATAGGAGATCAAACAAACAAATTGATTCTTCCAAGTTACTTTGTTTTTTTTATTGCTCCAACAAGCAAAATGTGCCCATGAACACGGCGCACATTTCAGTTTAGGGAAACACTGTGTTTTGTTGATGTTAATACGATTTATTTCTTTTGCTTCATTTTCCCCTGCAATTGGTTTAATATAGAAGTCACTGGAATTGGAGAAAACATTTATAATTTAAATAGTTGCACATTGTATTAGTATGTATCTTTTAGACACCATTAAGTTAAAGTATGTAAACAAATCTCACATTTGGTGAGATTTGTTTTTTAAACAGTCTTGCAACATAAATGCTAATACAATCAATTATTTTGAACAAGTGTATGTGCATTTTGTTGTAAGAATGTTCACTTAGGTTTTTACAGAATGGTATTAAAAGAAAACAAACACAATCAGCCATACAGGCTTAAATAATATTTTAGGGGAACTTCGTTTTTAATAAATTGAGATTAAATAATCTGACTATCATTTACATGGGCACAAAAGTTATTAATTGTACTTCTGTTTGTGCCAAACTAAAAAAAAAAAAAAAACATTTTCAAAATAATCCAATTCCAGTTTTTAATTAGGAATGCACCGATAGGAAAATTTGAGCCGATGCCGATATCCGATAATTTTGTTGTTGTGGTCATAAACTGATATTTTCAGATAATATATTTTTCTAATCCTATCCTTAAAAAAATAACCACACAATTGCATCTATGCTTAAGTTACACGCCCCAGCATCCTGGCATCCATAGCATCCCTATCAATGTTACAGGCCAAAAGAATAACATTTGACAAACACGCACCCCTTCAGAAACGCAAACAGCAACAAGATAGAAATAAAGATTGGTTTCTCCTATCGGCCCTGTTTTACTTGTCGGACCTTTGGCAATATATTGAAGATCCCTACTTCTAATACCAGTCAAGATTTTTTGCGCTACATAATTTTGCGCCTTTTTTATGTTGCTAAAAGAGGCATTTTCCACCAGCAGACCAAGTTTGCTTGTCTGAGTATCGAGCAACTTCATGTTCACATCTCAGGTCAATTTGCCAGAATCAGAATGATTGGACCTGAATGAAAATGTTCTAATAATTTTGTGCAATTTTATCCTGACAGGCTTTCGGTTCCAATTATCTTTTTCCCTGCATTTGAAATGCCTTAATATCCCTTAGACGGGTTAAAAAAGAAACAACATAATTTCTCTTTGCTATTTGACCACAGAGGAGGATTAGGGGAGGAGTTACAACACTTATGTACATATATTTATTGTTGTATTTTGTTAAGTTTAAAAACCAATATATCTACTAATCTTCAATAATAGGATGATAAATTAAATTGTTGTGCATTTTGTTTGTTTTATTTATTGTGAAAAAGTGACAAGAAGAGGGTCATTGCTGGATGAGAGCTGTGAGAAGTCCCGTTTGTCATAAGCCAAATAATGTAAAGCGAGTTCTTGCTCACATGCAAGACGCAGAAAAATTTCCCGCCCTGTTAAGCAGCAACCATTAGTCAAAACATGGTGGTGGCAGCATCATGCTGAGCAGACCTTTTCCCATCATTTCTTTCCACGTCTTTCTTTATAATACAACAAAAGTCTAACAGCTATTCTAATCTTCTGGTGACATCAAGATAGTAGAAGGAAACATCTTCCCCTGACGGCAGAAACTATACGATTTTTTATTTTCTTTTTAATAAACATGGAGGGTTCCATTAAAGCAATAATAAGTACAATTGTTTTCTGAACATTTGATCTACCAAATTATCAGAACATTATCAGATTTGGGATTCGTCGATAATAAGAAACAACAGGAAACACAACAACAACAAAATTATAAATGGTAGATACTTAATAGACCTAATAAACCCATATTATAAACTTATAATGTGCTTCATGGAAAGTTTGAGAAGAACACAGGCAACAGATCGACAAGTTTAGATAAAACCAAATTCACATTTTGCAATGAATAATACACATGATGTTGGTTAGTTTTTTTTAGTTTTTTTTTCAAAGTCAGAACTATTACAAACAGTTTATCTTCAATAGATAGTTCTTTCAAATCTTCCCCCTTGTGCTTTTTAGGGCACACGCTCCACAGCAAGTCATTATAGTCTAGACGTGTTAAAACGGCGGGAAAAGGCAAAGACATCTTGGAGAAAACGCTGCTGAGTTCATTCCTGCCCCTGAATCTCACAGAAACTCTTAATCTATTAGTCTGTGTTAACCCAGAAGTAGGCATCTATAATTTAGGACACATCAAACTAATATATGGGGCTCAAACAAGCTTGGTTTGATAGCAGATGGGCTGAGACCCAGACAAAACACTTAAGGGACTGGATGTGTCGTTGTGGGAGGGAGAAAATACTTGTATCTAACAGCCAAACACTTATACTCTCTGCCTGTGGTGCTTGCTGGCTGTGGTGGCCTTTGTCAGCCCCCATGGCAGAGCGTTAAATTGGCATGTTAGCTGATTTGTCCTGATTCCTGAAAGTATTTCACCATAAGACTGATCAAAAAGGCAGAAAAAGAGGCGGCCTCTGCTAATCACAGCCTCAGTTCTGAAAGACGCTAGTAAAGCGGGTGAGTTTTAAGGACGTGACGCGACACGCAGAAGGCACAGGGGGGAGAAACGTGATAATTAAAAGACATCTGCACAGAGGCTTACAGCGGAACTCTGCCTACCATGCATCTGTTTTAAGATTTGGGAGTATCAAAAAGCACTGAGACACAAACTTCCAGTCACTCTCACTTGTGTTTATTTACACACCATACAGTTATTATACACTTTTGTGTTAATTATTACAATGCAAAACTGGACTTTTCTCCACTTTTAACAATTTAAACCAATTCCGTTTGAAAAAACCCCCCAGAGATTAAGAAATTACCAGTTAGATCCATTATTGCATAATCTTAAGAAGTTCAATTAAACTCACAATGATAGAAATTGCTTTCTTAAAACTCCCTCATATTAGCTTTTATCCAAAGCAAATGGAGTCAACCGCTTTGATTTATTCAACATAATATTTCCAAGCACTGTTTTGTTATAGAATCCAACGTGTACAGAATACAATGAAGTGGGAAGTCTGTGTTTAAGATTACCATGATCCCAAAGGAGACTTTTGACAGCAGAAACCACCTGAGTTCTGCATAAAGTCAGAGCCGGTGCGATTAACTTTACACGTCTTATTTTCTATGCCAAAGACAGTATCATCCTTGGACTTTAGGTCTGTCAACTACATATCTTTCTGTCCCATTAATTTACACTTTGTCTCCTTCCTCTCTTCTCAAGCACCAGGCGGTCGAGTTGACGGCCCCTCATCTTTAATTAATGCTCCTGGTAAATCTTGAGTTAGGGGTATTGCAATCCCATAACCGATATAGGATATTGATGTGATATCAGCCAAAGCAACACAACAAACAGTGGCCTTAGTCTAGGGCTATTTACCAATTTACACGATCTGATAAACAAAAATATAGCTTTGCTATATCATAATCATATGGAAATGACGATGGGAGATGAGATCTGAATTTTAGTCTTGAATGCACATGGTGTCTTTGATATTTAGCCCGTTTTCAGATCAGATCTGATGCTGCCAGACAGCTGTGTGCTCACTTCAGTCTGCTGCTTTTTCCACTCTGGAGCCAAACACGGATCAATAAGCCAGCATCAGATCTGGCTCTGGCGTGGGATCCCCAGCATCTGCCAGCTCAGCTTCCTCGCGTTAAAAATAAATAAAATAACAACGTGACCCTCGTTTGAGTCCCACTCTTGGAGCAAAAGGCGAAAACATGAATTATGACATTGCTGTTATTGTTTTTTTGTTGTTGCACTGAATGGAAACAAATGCTTTTCTTATCCGTGGAGTTATTCGTAGGTACTCGACAGCCTTCTGTCCTCCAGTAAACACAGCGGAGCGGCGCTTTGTTTCCACCGTCTTTTAGCTCACCTGAAGCTAACGAAGCCTCCAAGCTAACGCCGTTATCATTCGGTTTCTCTAACGTCCGTTCGGGGACTGATGCACGTTAAAGTCGATAACGGTTTACCGGCTCGTGCCGTCTCGCGTATTTTTAACCTTGTGCTCTCAAACGCTCGCTGTGGGAAAACCCGCCTCCGTCCGAGATTAAGGACCTTAAGGGGGGAAAATAAAACCGAACAAAACAAGATAACGGACCCTGGAAATCACTCACCTTCCTCGGCGGCGGCTGCATGTTGGAGGTTTGACATGAATGGTATTTCCCTTGTGAGATTTGCCGTAATTCCAAGAGGGAATCACTGGTAATAATACTGAAAACAATTTTAAGTATTTTATCCTTTCTCCTTCCCCCCTCCTCCTTCTCCCCTCTCCGTTTTAAAAGTGTACAAGGAGGGGAAGACGTAGAGTTACATCTGTACTCCGGCGGCCATGACTGCCGATAAATAGCCAGTTTTATTGACAGGGAAGAACACGCTTGTTCTGGCTGCTGCCACTACGAGAGAGTGTGCACTGCACTGTGGTATAGAGGGGAGGAAGAAAGAGAGCAGAGCAGGAGAACAGGAGGGGGGCGACTGTTATCTGCAAACTAAGCTCGACGGCGCCGCCATGTGGACAAAGATGGCAGCTGAAGAAAACGACCCACTTGGCACTTGGCGATTTGACGCTTCTTCTTCTTCTTCTTCGCCAGCGCGGTCTCGATAAACACGAAGCAACGATGACTTTGAAAGCAAATACGGAGGCAAAATAAAGGAGTGCAGTTTTGCCGGGTGGTACTAATCCTTTCGCGCGCACACAGTCACACTCACACACACATACACGGGAAAGCATGATTAAGACGAGAAAGGCAAGGGAAGAAGCTGCATAGCAACAAGAAACCGCAGTCGACCAAGGAAAAATCGATTGACTTTCAACACAGTAAAAAGGCATCTTATCTCCTTATAGTATTATATAATAGATTAGAAAATAGTGCAATAGAAAATAATACAATATGATATGATGAAATATAATTGAATAGAATATAATACAAATAGAACACAATAGAATTTGTTATAATAATATAATGGTTGACATTTTCTCTAATTACACATTAATCATCATCTGATTATTAAATGAAAGAAAAAGATTCTTCTTTAAACCCAATGATTTTGGTGCATATTATTTTGTTGATTTTATTGGCTTGATGAGTTTGATATTTCGATGTCCTTTATGATGTGAACCACTTTAAACTGCCATGACGCTGAAATGTGGAATGTGCGATTTCCCTCACGTAATAAGCACAAAACAATATCTGTGAAGTATGTGATACAAAAATTGGTCTGCGTCTCTTCAAGGGTAAAGAGTTCATTTGGAACAATTTAAATACACCTTTTTTGGGGGGGTGGAAAGGGTATACCACACATTTTAGATAGCTGTACAATACTGTATAAGTTATGTTATAATTTAACATAAAAATATAAATGCCCAAAATTTTTTGTTTGTTTTTTTTTTGTTGGAAAAGTGCATGATCAACAACTGTCGACCAGATTTTGGAGTGTTTCCATTTCTTCCCTCAAAACTTTTAGCTTTACTTACTTATTCTCCACTCAATTTAAGTCAGAACCTCAGCTAGATTAATGTTAGCAATTGTAGTCAGAAGACAAATTTTAGTCACATGAAAGGTCACAGGCCGTGACCCACAGTCCAAACACATGACTGTTGATTGGTCTCTCTAAGCTAACCAGGGTGAGTGATGGCTTGCACAGCTGTTTGTCCTGTGATGGACTGCTGACGTGTCCAGAATTTACTCTGGCTCTCACCCAATAGCCGGTGGTGTCCCGCTGCAACCCAGCAAGAAAAAAAGGAAAAATAGTGTAGCACAGAATACAAACTTTATTCTCATTGCACAGTAAAGTACAGTAGGGTGTAGCTCTGCCATTATTACAAAAGGTGAGACAAATTAAAGTAATAACAAAATGTATAAAATTGCAAGTATCCATCCCTATGTCAAGGCCTCTAGTTGTTGTTTATCCATATATAGCGAATAAAGAACCGCTAAAGTCCTTTAAAAAGTAACAAAAACTTCCAAAAACTAAAGCAAAAAGGGTCTTTCATGTATAATATATTTAGTTGGAGCTCCTTGGTTTTTCTGACCCAAAACAAATTGAACTGGCCTTGCCATCCCACCAAGTCTACTGCACCTTAAAAAGTGAACACTGGTAACAGATATCAATGGTCCAAACTAGCCGAGGTTAACATGTGGTTGGAACAACCGAAGGGACGTCCTTTTCATGACTTTGATTCTGAGAAACTTTTCACCTCTACCAAAGCAGATATTATAAAAAAAGAGAAGAAAAAAAAAAAACCCTTTGAACAGTCAGTATGGCTCAGCCATTTTTGGTAATAATGGCTAACAGAGGGAAAGGCAAGGTGTTTGGAAAGGCATGTTTTTTTTTTTTATTGCCCTCTACAATGACATGCATGTAAGGTTAGGAGACAGCCAATGATTAATCCACGGAGTTTCTGGAGCGGGTAAGACATTAAGTGTTTCTTCTCACCTTTCTTTTCAATATTAACATCTCACATACTGCCACACAATGCGAGCCATGATTTGTTTTCCTTTGGTCAAATTAAGGTAAGAAAAAAAATACTCTAAGCTACTTACTATCTTGGCCTGAGTACACAATGGGTATGACATCTTACGGGAATACATACACCAAGTTATATAAGCTGGCAACAATATTTCTCTACATTGAGATTTTTCTCTGACCTATCTGTAAAAGAGTTTTTTTTTTACTTTTATGCAGATTAAATGAAAAAAAGATTAAATGAAAAAAACATGTTCTATTATTTGGCAAACACTATAACTTGGGGTGTTTTGTATTTGAAATGTAAGGGCTTTGCCATCATTTTACTTCAGAAGCCTGAAATAATAAAGAAAAACATTGTATTTTTGCCATCATGGGATGAAATGTGGTTTTGGCTCTGATTAGGGTTTCTTCATTTAAAAGTGAATAAACCTGCTGTAGTTTAGTTTTAAAGTGATGCAGGTGTCAATTTCTCTCTCACACACACACATACACTGATTTCTATCCTTTAGTGGTTTAATAGATCCACCCACACTGAAGGGTTTATCAGACATTCCTTAAGAAAATTGGGAGTGGAGAGAAGGACACTGCCTGACATTCTCGACCTAACCAACACAACCTCATTACCTCATGTGCAATAAATGCAGATTACACTTAATGCCATCCCACAGAAATGTGTGACCTAGGTATCAAGCATAAGAAAAAAGAAGACGCTTAAGTTGTTGTCAACAGCTTTCTCAGGGACTACCCTGTTTCTTCCCAGAATAAACTGTTAAATTGCCAACATATTTTTTGTCTTTAATTTTCAACCATGCACTCCAATGAAGGACAGCAAAAAAATAGCTGAATAAATTGTATAACAAAGAGAATTTGTTAAGTATATTCCGATCTACAATATTCTTCACAGATATTGT
>JAVLVB010000580.1:49934-67420 GCA_032876305.1 Orestias chungarensis | reverse complement strand
ATATATATATATATATATATATATATATATATACTCACTTTACTTTACAGGCAGCAATGCAAAACTGCAGTGACGAAGAACTACCAAAACTGGATTCAGCTTTTAAAATGTTTGCCCGTAAAACCAAATATTAGTCTGTTTAAGGATGTGGCCGTCCATTGGCCACACAGAGAGTCTATTAGCCCTCAGGGTAAAGTGTGGAGGCAGCAGCTTGTCAGACAAGCAAACACCTCGAAGTTCTTTACCAACCCACAGTTCCTATGTGCGCATTCAGCCAAAAACAGCACTCTGAGGATAGAGCGCTTAGGAGAGGCAGCCTAAAAACTCTTTTTAATGTGAGTATGCTCCTAATGTTATCAGTTTTATGGCTCTTTGTGAGAGCATCTTCAACAGAAAATGACAGGATGTTGCTGCATAGCTGCCTGTGTTTATTTCATCCTGCTTTGCACACTGATGGTTAGTTGTTTTTTTTCCTTAATTTGGAATAACAATTGATTTCACGTCTTATCCGTAAACGTTAACCATCTGCTGCTTTAAACATGTTGATGCAAGACATGAGTGCTCAAATGAAACAGAAGCCACTGGTTTTACTATAAAATAGAAGGAGAACAAGAAAATTACACTTGTTTTTGTAAGCTGAGAATCTAGTATGGTTTGCTGTTTTTGTGTGTTAATGCATGACTGATTTAAGGTTGTCAGTGAACAGAGATACCAGTTGAGGTTGAGAAAGGCGATGTAGCAGTTTGCAGAAGAGAACGTCTGCAAACGTTTCACAAACTGAGTCTGGTTCGAGTTAGCTGGTTGTTTGTCTGTTCTTCTGTTGCACAGCTGTGCCTTTTCAGAAGACTAAGGCAGGCAGAGTTTGAATTTGAGTATCCATTGCGTTCACAGGAATTAAGCTGCAGTAAACATTGTGTTGCAAAGGTCTAATCTGTGTAAATCAGTAAATAGATAAAGAAATCTTTCACATTTTGCAATTTTTGCAATCTACTAATGCTTGTTTATGCACAAAAAAGTAATAGATTTTAATTAGATTTACATGTAATATTCATATTAACATTGTTAGTATTTTGTATGACTGTTTTCTTCCCATTACTTCTAGCATCTACTTAAATAGTTAAAGGAAGTCAGCAATCAAATGGTGATGGTGACACATTTCCCTGTGTATACAGCACCCACTGAAAAAAGGCCAGAACATTACAGTGAACACTAAATAATTAACACTAAATCTTCCCCTCAGGTGATCTCACCGTTGTCATGGCCTACTCCAACATCAACATGACCGATCGGCCCAACTCCACCTATTCCTGCACGTTTAACGAAAACTTTAAGTTCATCCTGTTGCCCCTCAGCTACACCCTTGTCTTCGTCATTGGCCTGGCGTTGAACTCCACGGCTCTGTTCGTGATGGTGTTCCGCACAAAGCGCTGGAATCCGTCCACCATTTACATGTTCAACCTGACGATGTGTGACATGCTCTACATCTTTACTCTACCCTTCCTAATCTACTACTATGCCGACGAGAATGACTGGCCCTTCAGCGAGCCGTTCTGCAAGCTGATACGCTTCCTGTTTTATGCCAACTTGTATGGTACTGGCCAAGCTGCACACACCTATTTAGATCTTCATCAAAAATGTGATGCAAAGAGGACGCAGTAGAACAAAAGACAAATGATATCAAATGACACATTAATGTTTAAAAATCAGTGGATAATGATGTGTTGATATTTAGTTTTTAAACCCCGCAACAAGAAGGTATTGTGATGACTTTTTACTGAAGAACACATAAACCAAAAGAAAACAAAACATAACGATGTAATGTTTATTTAGCAAACACATCTGTATTCATTAAATTATTGAGATACAAGAAAAAACTCAATAGGTACCTAATTTTTCAATGTTTTCCTTCTATAGATTATACTGTCTTGTATTTTATTTTTTATTTTCTTAAAATCCATAATCTTTATGAAAATGAAGCCTAAACCACAGTACCAAGCTATTCTGAAATTATGCTAATAAAAGATCGTGCTGGATTATTCTTTCACATTGAACTATTCAACTTTTTAGAAAATAGATTTACCTCAAGGTGGGAATAACTGAGGTGGAACACAAATCCTACAAGCTTGTTTGACTTGGCATGTAGTTGTTTTTACAATTCTTTATTCTGACAATTCATTTTGAAACCCAATGAGATGTCAGCTAACTCGCAGAGTAGAGTCCATCCATCTGTTACTTAATCATAGTAAGTACTTAGTCGTTTAAGTACATAAAATGCCATCACAAACTCCTTTGTAAGGGTGAAAAGTCATGTACAACCTAAAGCCTACCCTACAAGTGCATAGCATTCATTTTTAACGTTTGCCACTCCCACTGCACAATTAAGCACCATTTTCTGCTAATCAGTCATAAAATTCGAACACAAAACTCTGAGGTTAGTTTTAGAATGAAAATGTTCGCCGTGTTGCAAATAAATCGTATACAAATTGTATTTGTCTGTTGGGCAGGTTCTATTATGTTCCTATGCTGCATCAGTCTCCATCGCTTTGTCGGTATCTGTCATCCCGTCCGCTCGCTCAGCTGGGTCAGCGCTCGTCGTGCCAGGCTGGTGTCTGTGGCCATGTGGGCTTTTGTTTTGTTCTGCCAGGCTCCGATTCTCTACTTTTCCAGGACAAGGTGATTAAACTATTGTTCTTTTACGAGTGTTGCTTACGGTGGGTAAAACTGCTTGCCTAATTTTAAGCAGATTTACATTTCCAGTCCTTTATTTATGTATCTTCTCTGATAGGGATGTAAAGGGCGAGCGAATCTGCTATGACACCACCAGCCCGGAGCTTTTTGAGGAGTTCCTGGTGTACAGTTCAGTGGTCTCCGTGCTAGTGTTTGCCTTGCCCTTCATGGTGGTGATGGTTTGCTACGGGCTCATGGTCCGAAAGCTTTTAGAGCCCAGTTGGGGGTCTGACCATGGCGCCGGAGGCGAAGGAGGCGGTCTAGTGGCCCAACGGTCAAAGCAGAAGTCTGTGAAGATGATCATTATTGTACTGGCAGCATTCATGCTGTGCTTCCTTCCTTTTCACCTGACCAGAAGTCTCTACTACTCATTTAGATACCTGAGACAGGTCAATCCACCACAGGTAAGTCCACAGCCTGTTTTTGATTTTAAATAGATTGCTATTTGTAAAAAAATAAAGAATAAACTCCTAAGATATTGAATATGTGTTCATCAGATCAGCTGCAGTTTGTTGGAGATTGCCAGTGTGGCCTATAAGGTGACACGACCATTAGCCAGCGCCAACAGCTGCGTAGATCCCATCCTTTACTTCTTGGCGGGACGCGACGCTCGCAGCAATCTCACCAAGAAGAGCAAACTTCCCTCACAGAAACCCACAACAAGCCGTTGCTCGACAACACAACTCTGATCTCCTGTCTAAGACCTGAGTAGATTCAACCATAAATGTTAAATAGTATGTTTAGCAGTTTTCTTCTTCCAATTGTAATAAACATTAAATCACATGTTTTACCCCCCACCCCTTTTTTTTTTTACATTTGAGCCACAACTTCCGTGTATTTTATTGGATTTTCCTCTACCAGAATCAAAACTGATAAATCATCTCACAAAAGACAGAATTCGAATCAGAAATCAGAAAATGCTTTACTACCACAAGTGTTATTGGGCATACAAGGAATTTTATTTTGGCATAACTGGTGCATGACAAATGTAAAATATGAGGAGCAAGTATCAACTTAAAGATATAACTAACTATAAATATATGTGCACACTAAAAACTGCTTTAATAAATACCAATCTAAGAAGTGTTCCATTTGCATTAAGTTCTCAGGAGTTTGCACTTAGAAGAACCATGTTTGTTTGCAATAACAGCATTAAGTCTTCGAGGAATGTCTCTACCAGCCTAGAATTTCTAGAGACTGACATATTTTTTCTTTAACAAATTAAGACGTGGTTAAAGTGCTTTTTTTGTGGTTGTGATGTGACAAAATGTATTGGAAGAAATAAAATCCACATGCAAAATCTGTATTTTTATTCTAAAAGTTTTGAATAGGTGTTTGTTGGAAACTAAACCAAATTGTTTTAGATATATGATATTTTGTAAATTGCTTCTTTGTACAGATTATAATTTTGACATAAAATTTTTGTCTTTTTTTCCTTGCACTATAAAGATGGAGCACATGAAGCATCTTTAAAAAAGTCTTGCCTATTAATTCATGGCCAAAATAATGATAAATCCCCAACCTGCTAATTTAAATCTTAAAACTTTATTAGAAATTGTATTGGATTGTACAGTGAAACTTATGCTTTGTTTTCAAGAAAGAGTACCACCCACAGGAGCTTTTGTCACTGAAGATCAGTTAAATGATTTATTGTTTTAAATTTTATTTGACCAGATTAACTATGTTATGGATTTAATATTTATATATTATTATAATATTTATAAAATTTGAATTCCTGTTTATTTAAATTAAATATATTTTGTTGTTTTATTGATGGAAGAACTCTAGTATTTAAAAAACATTATGTTTAACTTTATACTACAGTCATTGTGCAAGGAAGCGGGCAAAAGTATGTAACGTTCACCAATAGGGAACAATAGAGACAAGTGAATTTTTGTTGTTAAACATTTGTGTCTCTCAGATACACTCATAGCAACTAACATATTGCACATTCATACATTTAAAAAAGTAATAGGCTATGGTTGATTTACAGCAATAATAAAAGATAGTTTAAAATACAACTATTATTTATTTAATGAGTAAAAACAGCATACAGAAATAGATGTGATATAATAAAATAAAGCATGATATAATAAATACAAAAAAATCTAACAAGATGTTTGTCTTTCTTCCTGCGCTGCTTGTAAACATTTACTGCTGACAATACCATATCAATACAAGCCTGTAAAACATGTTTTCATCAGTTCTGGGTAATCTGCTCCTCTTAGTATGTTGTGTTTTTTCTCTTAACAGCAAAATACTAAACATGAGAAAGAAAGCAAATCTGATAATAGTGCACAAATGGAAACACTTGAATTAGAATGTCATAGAACTACAAAGTAGGAGAAGTCTGTTTTATGTTGCTCAACATCAGAGGAAAAAACTTTGATATGTTTAACCCTACAATAAGGGTAGAAAATGATTTCCGCAGTTCTGTTTATGTAGATGACAGAGTCCTGTCATCGGCGCAGTGCAGATGTTTACCCCTAAATTACCTCAAACAGTGTGTTAGAGTGCAAAATCTGTAACCTCTCAGGTTTATTTACATATTTACACCTACGTTTAATTTTTTTTCTTAATATTACGGTCTATCTCAATGTTTACTTTTTCACCTGTGTGCCAAAATGATATCCATTGCCTTATAATAAGCACTTGAGCTGCAATATCATTTAAATGTAGTGAAAATATACAAGAAGCCCATCTAAAGCTAGGTCTAAAGCTAGGTCCACACTGCAGTCTAATATAAAAAAAAGCTAAATCTTTTTGCTGTTGTGAGAGTTACCGAATCCCATTCTTGGGTGATACCTGTCGTCTCAGTAGTCTCGGTTGGGCCGTCGCAAAACAATCAGATTACCCAGGGGCTGTGAATGGGTGGCACTCCCCTCTCTGGAAGCACTTGTTGGTAAGCTCTTAGTGGACCGGCCTTTCACTAAAAGCAAGAAGCTTTAAACAACGCACTGCTGCGCACAAACAAGGGAACTGCATAGATAGAGCAATTGTGTGTCTGACAGAGTTTTTTCTAGCTTCTTTCTTAAAATCTTTTTGCTAAAGATTCTTACCGCTGATTTGGAGAAGCTGTTGAATTGATATCTCTAAATATACAAGGATTAAACAAGAAAATGGATCTTTTATCAAATGTTGGCTTTGATCGGTGATTGATTTTACTGTTTCATCACATACAAATGTCATTGTATGAAAAATTACTGTGTCTCTGACTCAACTTTTTGGAACTTTTAGAAAAAAAACAACAACACAATCACAGGTTGTTACCTCTTGAGATCTGGAATATGTTGAGCTCTTATTTATAACGTAGAAGACTTAAATTATATATATTTTTTGATCTGGCATCGGCAAACATAACTGCATGGCACAAACAAACAAAAAAACTGTATGACTGAGACAGATTTCATACAGTTCAAACACTTATTAAATATAGATGCAAAAATCAAAGCTCAGGGTTAAACCCTCCATACTGAATAGCTTACCTCAGTGCATACAAAGAGTTTCTCTTCATACATTCAACACAATAAACATCTTAAACCTTAACTCATCTCTAATTCCAATAAAGGCCAAACGGAAGTACAAGGCATAATATTTTGTTTGGGTCAATATTTTGTATTAATAAACACACTAATACATCTAATGTATGTGGCACAGAGTTGCACAGTGACTCCTTAACAGTGACACATTATACTGCGTCCTTTAATGGTAATGTGGAAAATAGGACACGGAACTTGCTGCAAAAGCTGCAGAACCGCTGTATTTTTGATCATTAACCATGACCAATTTTGCATTTTTAGTTTCAGTGATCTTTGATTTAAAATGATCCTGCTTTTTTATTAACCTCATTGGGTTCCCTGTGCTGTTTCTGATTGGACTTTAAACCAGCATAAAACACCTTCTTATCATGTGAGGGTAAGAAGTCCCTTCTTTTGCCAGCAGGTGGAGGCAAAGTTTTTGGAAGAGCATCCCCATGCTGGCGTTGAAGCTACCATCAGATGATGAGGTCTTGTTCCACGAGGTAGCATAGATCCTGCATGTCTGCGTCTCTTCATCTGATAATAAAAACGAAATGGTGATGTTATTAAGCTGCTACACGTCCGTGCTAACGGTGTAACGACACTGAAGTCACGCTTTAGGTTTGGTATCTCGATATTTCGGGTTGGGGCAGAAGCATTTTAAAGACCTTGATCTGTAGGGCAGATAAAGCTTTTTATTTACAAGTATGTTAATAAATGGCCAGTTTGAAACCTTTTTATGTTTTTTCCGTCTGTTTTTTCTGACTAGTTTAGGAGGATTGGGTCAAACTTTTTGGATGTCCTTCCAAAACGCTTTTCACAATACTTCTGACATTTTGGCCATTCATCCTTACCGAACTGATGCAACCGAGCCAGGTAGGCTTTAAATAATTTACTTTTAAAACATTGGCTTTGTTGCCACCTTTATGGTATTCTTAATTTTCTCTTTGAACACCCATTTCCACACAATGTTTAATGTCTAAGCAGGTGTTTTAATGTGCAGCATCAATATGCCATATATTTAGTAAAATGTCCCGGTCCCTCCTTTAGCAAAGAAATTACATAAAACACTTAAAGCTGTCATCCCAGTAGTTAATAACTGTTCTGTTCCTTGTAATGATGGCCAATATACTTTCTTAAAGCACCAAAGTCATCCACCAACAATAAATTGCACTTGTAAAACAGACTTCAGAGAGGATAGCAACTCTATTTCTTGCTTATTCACCTCTTCTAGATTTGAGACCCACATGTTTGGTGCACAAGAGTTGTCTAAAGCAGGATGATGACTAATCATTAGCATGCTTTGTATATATTTGTTTGAAAAGATGAAAGCAGCACCTTTAGTTGAGAATAAGTCCTCAAGTCCTTAATTCTTTTCCTTGTTTTTTTCCCTATGATACAACTATAGGTTTCTAAGTCCAGAAAATTGTATAAGTGTATTAAATATATTTGACTTATCCACTCTTATACTTATTATATTCAAACTTTCTTTCACTTCATGCTCAGTTAAGTCAGGTGTGTGAGTATGAAGATGATAAGATATAGTGTTTTGTTTTCAGAACTGTACCTCTTAAAGCCTGATGATGAACAAGAGGAAAAGTGTTTTCCACCAAACAGGGAGTGCATCTGCTCCTGAGATGATGCTTTCCTTTCTATGGTAATGGGCTTGTACTCAGGTATATGAGCAACTTGAAATCTTTACATTAAAAACACAAAAGTATGCAAAGTTAATATCAGAAATAATTCAAAAAAAACTTTCATCTAGTGGAAACTGTAAAAAAAACTAAAAAAAACGTAAGTGACAAAAGTAGTAGTGAATTATAGCAACAACATGTATTCGGGCTCACCTCCCCACAGACAACACCTCTCCCTCCTTCGTGTCCCTTTCATCACTGCTGTCCACTTTGCATTGAACAGCTTTTGGCAAAACAGCAGCTTGTGTTTGGTAAGTGTCCAAGCAAACGCCTCCAAGGAGAGGGTTCTTCTGCTGATCAACAGCCGGGTCAAATGAGGGCAAAATGAGGCCCTGTGGGGCCTTCAGAGGATCTTTGAAAGAGTCCAAGGGAGGGATGAGAATGGGGGGCCACTTTTTCTGGGCGCAGCGAGAGCAGCGGTACCCGTGTTTGGGAGCCAGACCGGAGAGGCCTGAGATGGTGTGCAGGTGGGATTGATGGGGGCATGACCTGGGGATGGAGCGGAAGGTGGACAAGGGAGACAGCATTGGGAACCTGTTGGTTAGAACAGAAGAAAACAGTCAGTTCTGTTTAATTCATTGCTACATATGAGGGTTTTTACAAGTTTCCTTTGTGTAAAGTTACCCCTTTAACTCATCGTTAACCAGAAAAGTGGTTTATTGAGTTAACCAGTCCAGTCCTCGTACACCCTAATGAACCTTTGGTTGTGCACAGGTTTGGGGTCACATTAGAACGGAAGATCACAATCATCTCTCACTAACATTTGGATTGCAAGAATGGCATGCGTCCTGCTTCCCTCCAGAGATTGTCTCCACTCTTCTACAGAGTCTAGTGGCAGCATGATGCACACAACTGTATCCAACACTAGCACATACAGTAACTATCTTAGTTTCTGTACAGACATAAAGCATTGTGTTTGTTGAAAGCAGTTAAAATAAGAAGTTAAGGTCTTTCCATAGGATATAGTATTGTACTGATTACGGCAATGAAACAAAGAGATGAATGGAGTTGTTTTTCTCTGTTATTGACCTCTGTAAAACGTGCATCCAGAGAAACTGAATTGAAAGGTTACCACAATTGAGTTTGGACATTGTGTGAGTGAATCCGAATGTTCCTGAATGAAACTATAAGGACTGTGTTTCTGTGGATCAGTGCAATCGCCGGAAACCCCTACGATTGGTTCACACGTTGTTCACACATTAAAATGAACTTTAAAACTGGAGGGCAGCTCAAAAGGTTTTTACTTGGTTTGATAACATTTTGACTGTTCCTTTTTATTTAGTTGTTAACCATCGTCATTCAGTTAATCATTTTAAGTTTATTTATATTTGTTTGACAGCACAAAAATAATCTAAATGTTCTTTACAAATAAATTACAGCATATTGAACGCTCCATCCAATTTACAAAGTCAGAAACAGGAAATATATTTCAATAACTGCAATGTTGTTGCACTTATTGAAATATAGTTACTTTTGAAATTAACCTAACTATATTCCAAGCATAAAGAAAAACGTCCTATTTTTAGCCGTGTTGAAGCAAAAATCAGCAGATGTGATAAGGAACGCTTTAACTCTGTCAGTCCGTAGAGGGATCACTAACACTTAAGAGTTAATACAGTATTTCGGGGACCATGTGGCTGTAAACCAGAAAGAGTTAAAGTCTCTCAGCCAAAGTATCGTTAAGGAATTTTTTGTACTGAACAAGTATAATGTTTAGTTTCCTTATACCTAAACTCTATTCAGATTTCAGAAAAACACAAGTTTAAACTGTTCCTGGTAGAGATGTTGAAATATTTACAGAAAATAAACTAAAGATTTTAAGAAAGTGAACGGAAGGCATAGAAGCTGACATCTTAACTTTAAGTCTAACAACTTGAGCGATTCTTAGGGCCGCAGCTTACAACCAAAGATCCAACCACAATCACTGTCGGTCATGTAAATGTTGAGAGTTTTATACGTTATGTGACCACAAGTGATCTCAGTGACCGAATGACTCTGGAAGTCTAGAATTTTAAAACTATTTGTTTTAGCTGAAAAAAGTTTCAGATAACTACTAATTTAAATTTGCATTAATATATAAAAATAACGTAGCTCTATACAATAAATATTTACAGTCCAAAAGAGAAAGAAAGAAAAAGATTAAAGCACAGAGCCAGGTATGTGTCCTCATTGCAAGGTATAAATTATACTTTCCAATAACAGCAGAGACAGAATTACAGCAGCCAAGGTGCTTTTGTTGTTCAGTTCGACCTTAATGAGCATGAATTAGTGAAAGCATGCAATGATTAGTGGGTGTGTGACTGTGTCATACGTACTTGATTGATGAGCCTTTACTCATTTGCTTGCTCTCATACTCCATTAGCAGTTCCTCCAACGCAGTAGCATTTTCTGAAACACAGACAGTGTCGGATAATTGTAGCACACAAAGTTTAACAGTAAGTGTCAATATAAGATCTAAAGGAGGTCCTGCTGGATTGATGTGTGACATGTAGGCCTAAAGAGGAGATAATATATCTCAGTTATATTAGCTGTATTAGAGGCTTGTAACTTGTACCTTTCTTCTCTGTTATGAGGCGAACCAGAACACTGATTGTGTCTTCATTCAGGTCATCAGATATGTAGGGGCAGTTGTTACCTAAAGGTGGTGTAGGTAGGGACATTATATTAGCCAGGCAATTATTACAAGTTTAAGACAATACTCTGTTAATCTTTTTCAATTGTAAACCAAAATAATCCTCATGTAAAACAGATACAGTCTGTAAATTCTACAGCTGTTAGCTTTTTATAAATGCTGACAAAACCTTAGCATAACTAGCAGAGTATCAGCCAGGATTTTTTTCAAGAAGTTAATACAGTTTTTGGATGTACTCTGAAACACAAAAACATTCAAACACTACCGATTTTATTTGCATAAATGGATGTCTATTAAAATAATTTTCCCTCAACTTCCTGTGGTAGTGAGCTCTGTTGCAGTGCCATTGTTACCTTGTATGTTTAACGAAAACTACTGGAGATGTAGTTTATTTGATTAGCATTGCTATGGCCTTTCTTTACCACCAGAGAGAGCTGCAGCTTGGCAGTACACACACTTCCTACACAGAAAATAGCAACTACTATAACCATCTACTAACATGAAACCCTTTAAACCCTATCCTTAATAATACGTTTATTCAATTTTTTTATTGTGTCATTTTTATATATGTAAAGGAACGTAGATAGTGAGTAAATGTATCCTTTTAAAAAAAAGAAAGGAAAAAAAGGACACATTCACACATGAATGTGGCATTCAAATGCTATGACTTTGAATTTAGTATAAACAACAGCAGGAGCTACTGAGGATGAATTAAATGCAAAGAATACAACATCCTATCATGGATAAGGTCAGTGAAGCAGCTGAGAGAAGGGAATGAGGGCCCGGAGGGAGGCAGGTGGTGGCAGAAACGACTCAGTCAGCAGATATCCTCCATTCAGCCCTGCTGAACCACACAGAGCTCAGTGTACTGGTGCATTTGGTGCACTGTAGTGTGAAAAGCCAGGCAACGCTGAGCCTAGCGTGAACTGCAACTGTATTGATAGGAAATGTGTGTGTCTGTGTGTGTGTTTATTTCTGTCTCTTGCATCATTAGGCTGTTGTTGCAGCGTAACAATAGCTCCATCTCTACAGTTGCTGTTGCTATGGAAACATAACAGCATCACTTTCACAGAGTGGCAGTGTTTATCTGCTGATAAGACAGTGAGTCCTCGATAGAGTTCAACTGCACCAGCTGACAGAGAACCGCTGCAGCTGGAGTTTTTAAATATGTCCTTACTCTGCCTGAGCACAAGAGTTAAAGACATGACTTCCATGTATGTAACTATTCTTAAAACCTGGGCCTTCTTGTATGTTTAAGTTGTCAGAGCTGCCACAGCTAACCTCTGAGTTGACCTCCATGTCAAAGTTGAACAAAATCATGCAGGACTCAGACATTTCTCTTTCTTCAGCCAAGTCAAGGCAATACAAGACAGACAGACTATTACAGGAAGTGCATAATGCAGCAGTAATTGTAAAGAACCAGACAGGAGCAGGTGTTGTTGTTGACGTATTGGTTTCATTTTAATCATTTTTGCAGTGGATTGGTTTCCTATTTTCTATTATCTTCACCAGGCACCATTAATTAACACCCTTCTTGTGTCCGTTATGTAACTTAGAGGAGCACATTAATTGAGAATCTTCTTATTAAACTACGCCATGAGCCTTTTTTTCCTGGTACAGACATGAGAAAGGAAGAAAATGGTATATGACTATTTAAAATTACTTAATACATCATTGTTTCACTAAGTGCCAGCCTAATTTCACTGTATTCAAGCAATAAAAATGTACGTTTTTTTTTCTCCCAGTTTCCAATTTTCCAACGTTTGCCAAGTACCGGATTTTCTTTCGCCATAAAGTTGTTAAAAACACCTTAGAACTGAGAGCACAAAGCAACCAGTAGAGTCCAAGGTGAGGAGAGTGAAACAGAGGACATTAACAATGAGGTAAAGGAGCTGATTGAATAATTGATTTGAGAAAGGAGAGATTGCTGGGCAGTGTCGGGTTCAAATGCAGATGAGAGGGGAGCTGATCCTTATGAGAGTCAGGAGAGTAGATGAATGCAGAGGGAACAACACTCAGGGAGTTTCCTTTGTAGCTACAAAAACAAAATCAAGTGTTGTGGCAACAGCTGTGCTAAAAGCTATAAAAAATGGAGCCCCTTCAACTATACAATGACACCATCCCTGCACAGTTAACAAGTTTTAACCATATTTAGCTAACATTCAGTTACATTAGGTTCTATCAATATTTGTAGGGAACAGGAAAACCATGACTTCAGTTTGTTGTTCTTTTCTATACTTCGTGATTCCCTGAAAATCCTTGGCTGAAAGGCTTTTGTTTTAGATATGCAAGATCCCATATTGCCAAATAATTATGTATTAAATCATAAAAATATTTGATATAATATATAATGTTTTATATTAATATATAATAATCGTCAGAAAAATATACATGCCAGTCAATTCAAGAAAATATGCTAACATTTGAAATGTATGCCTAAACTAGAGATTGATTTAAAAAACTAAAAGATTCTAAAAGATTTAACCCTAAGTTATTTATTAAATAAAAGTCTTTTGCACACTTTTTGTATAAATATATTTGTCATACAAAAAAAAAAACGGTCCGAAGCAGTGTTTGTTATTGCAACATGGATGAAACCTTAGAGTAACAGATGTTGTGCAGACGTAAACAGGCTTTTCTGCTGAGCTCCCTGCTGACGCTCCTGGTAATGCATAATACTCCTTTGGTTCTAGTTTGCACAACCAGGTGAGAGCAGCACAAGCCAGCTAAACCAGCTTAACATCTGTAAAGACTTGTATTTTACATTTATTTTCTTTCATTCTGGCCAGCATATAGAACTAACTTTATAGAACACTTTCATGTGTTTTTTTGTTTGTTTGTTTGTTTGTTTTTCTGTTTTGTTAGTAAAATGACTGGTGAACTCATATTAAGAGTCGGTTTGTAGACAATCTAAACTTCCTAGCGAAGATACACTCTTCTGTGGCATGAGATCCTTGTCATCTCTCAATACAATCTTCATATTGTCTGTACAACTTCATGTGGAAAATGCAGTGCTTTTCACGACTTCTGCAAGAATAATAGCCCAACAGCCACAGTACACCAAATACAAAAGGGGTATAATAGAGACGTTTTTGTTGTGTATCACATTATTTGCAAAGCAGTGTGGGTAACTGGTACAGTGTAATTGTAATGTGAATTAATTCCCAAAGGTTTCATTTTACGCGTATTTGGGTCAAAGGGTAAGAATTATGCTCAGCTACACAATCTTGACAAGTTTTTTCAAAAAGCAGAAAGTGAGTCTGATGAATCAATAATATTTTTAGAGCTTTCCCCCTCTGCTCTTTTTACTCTTGAAGCATGAGATAAAAAAATAGAACCTTTACTACCTCTGAACATATGCCCTTAAAACACTCTACAGTCCAAATTGAGTGCTGCCTGGATTATATCACATTAATGAAGTCAAAGTTGCGCTTTCCGCCTTTCTCACCTTCTTTCTGGGGTGTGGCAGTCTCTTCATCTCTTCCCTCCTTCTCAGCAGTGCAGTTGTAACCCTTCTTCTTCAGGATGTTGCAGATCAGGATGCCCAACAGGCCCATAATGCAGAAGACGGGCACCAAGGCGAACACGGCATACTCTGTCTTTTCCTCTGCGCTCCGAACCACCGTACTGTTGGACGGTCCTCCTGACCCGTTGGATGAGCCTTTTTCTACTGTGCGAACCTTTCTGACATGCAATTCTGCTGAAAGTCAAAGATGAAATTGATGAATAGATGCTTAGAAACATTTAAGGCAAATGAAGGAGTGCAAAATTTCACCTTTCAAGCAATGTGTTTGAGTGGAAATTTGTTCTTTGTCCGGGGAGAGAAAACTGGGGAAAAAAACAAAGGTAGGGAGCAAAATTAAAGTCAGACTGATGTAAAGCCTGCATACAGGTGGGGCAGCAGATGTATTTAAGAAGCAGTTCTTACCCAGGCAGACAGTTACCACAGACGGTATCGGAGGTAAGAGTACCAGAGACTGAATTGTTTCTGCCCAGGGTCTCACAGGATGTGTGTGGACGGCAGAGCTCAGAGTCGAGTGTATCTGAAAAGCTTCCTGTTGGGCAGAACTGACATCTCACTTCTTCGGCTGGATTCTGTATTTGCCCACAAGGCTGGGGAGAAACAAACCACTCTAAAACTCAAGAAGGGCACATCAACTTTCCTCGGGTTGTACAACGTCAGTATTAGCTTTGGCCGTTCTTATTACATGTGTTATCTATTATGGTAATTAGTGATCTTTGTATATTTTCCAGCAATAATTATGAACAATTAACATTTAATTTAGACATCAACACTTGCTTATATTGAAACGTACAGTATTTTGCAAAGGAACAGAGTCTCCTTGAGCATTTTTTACCTTTTGTCACATTTTACAAACCCTATCTTTAATGTATTTTCTGTTAAGGACTTGCAGAGAAACCCATTGGTGAATGATGAAGTAAGAAGTGTAGTTTATCAAAGGGCATGTAGCAGATACAGCAGTTATGTGCAAATTTGTACTCTGGTCTTATTTCTATAACCAAACTATTGATTCAAGGTTGTGGGGGACTAGTCTTGTGGCTGAGGAAATGTAAAGCTGTCAGTTTTCAATAATGAAAGGGAGTTATTACATTTTACTGTAAATAAACAAAACAAAACATAAGTCCATAACAAATAAAAAATAAGCAGTGAAATGCTGGTGTTTATTCTTTGATCTTAAAGAGAATTACCTTAATTATTTTTGATGGGTCAGAAACAGACTATTAAATGAAGGATTGAAATATTTCTATGATAAAAAAGTTTTTTTCTGTTGTAATATATGAACCACAGCGTTTTACAATAAATGTTGCAGAAACATACATGTTTTCTCCCATTTGTAACATTTGTGCTATATTTTTGGAGAAAAACATTACTCAAACAGCACAAAAATAAGAAAAATAATTTAACGTTGGGAAAATAAAGTTTTAATAAGGTGTTTGGTTCATTCTCTCACCTTGGATGGCTCTTGGCCTGGTGGGCATTGCAAACACACACAGCCTTCTCCCCACCTACAGCGCACCACTGCCGTCCCAACACAGACTAACTCCTGGGAGAAGCAAAAATCAGTCAGAAGAAGTGCAAAGGCATTTGCACACATTAAAGAAAATGCATGTTAAGTAACGTAATGTACCACAAGAAGGAGGAGAGCTGAGCAGCAGAGGTGGTTCCTCATATTGTTCAATGTATTGTTCTATTTGCATATGATCTGCAGGGTGGAAAACACAGTAAATGTAACTGTGCAATTTAGAAGCTCCAATATGAAATACAGAGTGAAATTTTTTTTAATGACACCATGAAACTCATCCTTCAGTGCAACACGCATACAAATACAGTACATGGTTATGCATGTTCACCAAAAACACCTGAGTAATTTTTGGTACTAATCAGCAACTCTGGAAACAAAAAGGTAAGAGGCACTTCTCAGAGCTGTAAATAACACTTACCATGATTCAGGACATTTTATGAACTCTTGTGAATGACCCAGAGATTTTCTGCAGCTATATTTGGCCTCTAGTGACTCAGTCATACAGTTCATGCCATGATTCATACTGCAGCACACTCATTTGTCAACGCATGCTGACCTTCTCAACATGTGACATCAGCCAACCTTGGAAAAAGCTTTTTTTTTCTGACAACAAGCTGTAGTTGTTGACGTTTGAGATTCGAGATCCAGAGATTTCGCAGAGGCTAAGAAAAAAAACCTAAATGTGTGAACTAAAGAGTAAACCAATTATGACCAAAGCTTTATATTCGTCATTAGTACAATATATGCAACTTTATGATCAATAAGATGTTAGAATGTGATACTGAGAAAACTTCCTGGTTTCCTAATCATGTTTTAAAATTATGATTTTTATTTTATAAGGTAAGGGTTCTTTTGTTATTATTATTATTATTATTATTATTATTATAGGGCTGACTAACACATTTGGAAAATTTATCCAACATTAAATCGCACGAAAAAAGATGTGACCCTACATTCATCGTACCTCAACATTAATTGTTACTGCAGCACTTTTTGTGTGTAAGCATGTGAAAGAATTCAACATATTTCAATAGAATGACATATTCCTAGCATTTCATATAATAAGAATAACTCATGCTTGGAAACATATTCCTGATGACTAAGCTGATACCAGAATGCATGATGATAAAGGTCCCCATGTGATTTTTAATTTGCATTAAAACGTAATTGATTTGGAGGGATATATAGATAAACCATGAAGGTTTGTAGCATGATTTTTTTCTCTGAACAGGTCTCTCATTTAAAGCCACAATTATGGGGCAATAAATCAGCACAACCCTAGCATTATTATGGTGTAGCTGAACCTGCCCAAAGCTACTTTGTGGTTTTGAGATGTTACTTCAAAGGACATTCAAAAAAAATTACATGGTTGTTATTTTCTTACAAGTTATTTTAAAAATGATGGGAGGTTCCTGAAAAAATCACACAAATAAATAGGTATTTGCTTTCTTATTTGCATTTTCCCTAATAAATAAAAAGGGACTGAGAAGTGGATCCAAAATTAGTTCTGCACTTAAAAAGCTACATTTAAATAAAGTAAATTAAATACAAAATGGAGTAAAGCCGGAGGACTTAACTGAGCAGCATACTTACCCCAGAAAGACGGTAGACCCACACAGTTGCTGAGGCAACTCAGCAAGGAAGCTTGACTCGCTAAAAATGCTGAATCAAGAGCAAAGTTAAATATGCTGTAGCTTTTTTCCCCTATTAAATAATACTCTGTATGAAACTAAACATAAGACTACCTATTTATTTTTCAATCTAATCTAAACAAATGCAGCAAATAAAGCTTGAAATTTGTCATAAATTAGTCAAAATTGAGTTCTGCACTTGTCAGTGTAGCTGAATGAAAGTCTCAGAGTACCTAGCT
>JAVLVB010000580.1:21810-49834 GCA_032876305.1 Orestias chungarensis | reverse complement strand
GTGTGTGTGTGTGTGTGTGTGTGTGTGTGTGTGTGTGTGTGTGTGTGTGTGTGTGTGTGTGTGTGTGTGTGTGTGTGTGTGTGTGTGTGTGTGTACTTGTTTTATTATGCTCTTCACCTTTGAGCAAGCAGAAAACCAAACTGTGTTTTCACTGGTGCTTAATAAAACAATCAACGAATCCATGTTTTCTAATCTGATCGGATTCTTGTGGTTTTTGTTTAGCTTTTTTTACATTTAGAAACACATAAATCAGAATTACTGTACCTTACATACCTTATAGTTAAAGCAACACTGAGCGGAACGCCTGGAGTCATGATTTCAAGAGCCCACTTCTTTTTGCCATCTTTAAATGTATTCTAAATCCAAAGTCTTTCAGGTTGTTTATAAATATTTGAAAGAATTCTTTGGACTTGCTTCTCGGCTGTTGACCAGAGTGGGAAACATGCTAATGTTTGGATTAACCAATAAATCTTTCAGCGTGGAAGTTGGTACTGAGTGGATGCCCAAGGCTAAAAGGCTAGAAATAAATAGTTCAGGTGTATCTATGGTTGCTAGAGCTCTTGGAAAAGGCTTAAGTCAACATGGAGATGTCAAAGCCTCACAAAAATCTGAGATTGGGGAATTGTAAATTCTTAGGATTCCACTTCTACTCAGGATCTGACTATTTTGAAGGGATTGGTTTTACTGATCCCATGTACCCATCCATCCGCCCAACCATCCATCCACTGCCTTCCACTTATCCAGGATTGGTTTCAAGGGTATTGCAGGTCTGTGAGGTAAATTCAGACGTCGATTTCACATGGGTACATTTTCAGCTCATCCTGGTGGGTTCTTAAGGGGCTCCTAGAACAAAAAGGGATTTAGCCCTTCCAGTTCAATCTGGCTCTCCTTAAAGTGTAAACCTACATTGAAAACATCCAACAATAAGCAAAGGGTAGACATACTGATCAGATATCTTAACTACCCTAACTGAGTCCTGTCAATGCATATCATATGAGATCCCAAAACCTGTCCTGAAATGTAGAAGGACGAGTGTATTGAATTGACTTTTTTTCTTTTGAATAAATAAAGTTGTTGGACTTGAATTGTGGCTGAACTTGTCAGCGACCACAACAGATTGAATGAATGTTTTGATGAGTGCGGGTGTAGCTTCAATTTATCTATCCATCTACAGCTTCATCTTAATATAACTCCTGAACAACTTCCCATGATATCACAGATCCTCTACCTAAGGAAGCAATATATCCTCGTCAGGTTGCTGTGAAACTAAAAGAGTAATGTGGTGGAGAGGTCTCTTTGAGCAAAGAATAAAGAAATAAGAATAAAGAGTAATGTATACAGATCTGTGTGTAGGTCGTCCATACACTAGATATCCATATTGCTTGTTCATAAAGGGGAAACACATACACAGACGCAGACAAACATCTGACTACACAAACAACAAATAAAAAAATATAATCAGTTTATGATTTCCGTCTCACAGACAGCATCCTTGTACCAGTGAAAAGTATTGGAAAACAGATAAAGAGAGAACAAAGAAACCACAAAGCTTAAAATAAATATACTCCCAATCCAAATGGAATGGAAAGCGAAGGAGGCGGATGGAGTTGCCCTGTTAAAACGTACGTCTGATATAATGTGCACATAAATAAATATAGAAGCATTTGTTAAAATGCCATAAAGACCAGAGCACGGGGCTAATTACAAGTCAGGCATGCGCACATACATCTACAACCACTTACACACAATTCCATGCATGCACCCACACATACTGCTGAGATTTTTGAAAAACGGATCAATAAAATGGCAATGATAGAGAGAGCAAAATCGAAAATAGCACCAACAATTACATGCCTCTGTTTTTGGAAAGTGTCAATGAAGATATTGGACATTGTTACATGAGTTTAGGAATTCAGGCTCTTTCTGAGGAACCTTGAATGACCTCCAACAGTGAACCGAGGCAGCTTTATTTAAAACTCCACTCATGACGTTGGATACAGTGGGTTAGAGCATTTGCTAATCAATCACGTAACAAGAGGTAGGTGCAGTAAAAACACATGTGCCTAAAGATTTGTTAAATTTTTAAAAACACATAGATCCCCAAAAGCAAAAAGTCAGTGTTTTAACCACTGCAACACTGGAAGCTCCTGTCCAGTGTCTGTGAACATGATACTTTTACAAACCAGCTTGTCTGAGGTTTTCCTAACAAGCAAACTACAAAAGATCATCAGATGTGTACTTCAGTTGGTCTCGCAAACATATGAATGTTCTGGTGTCCTCAGATGCCTTTTCTGGCCTTCATAGGCCAATTGTGTTGTAATTTCCCTACTAACTTTCACCACTCAGAATTTAAGCAGCAGAAAAGCTTTTATAGTAAAAATGGCTTTTACTTGTACTTATATAGGGCTTCATTAAGTCAATTGGAGCAGTACTCTTCATACTGCATTTATTAATTCATGCACTGATAGGGGCAAGTCACTCTAGCCAAAGCTGCCTTGGGGTAAAAGCAAGATTGCCACGCAATGGTGCCAAGTAGCTGTTTGACATGGTGTTCCAAAGTGTCCTGGCAAAAGGCCACGATGACAGACAGAGCAGGGATTTAAACGAGCAACCAACCAGTTACATCAGATTTGCTGAAAAACAAACTAGATAAATGAATTTACATTTCTATTTGCAGTGCTTTCAGAAAAGCCGCCTGAGATAATAGTTAAAAGCCCTCTGTCTAGGTAGTTGTGAAAGTGGTCAAGGAACCAACTTTTCTCTTGGGTAACCCAGATTAATTCCAGTTTAAACCACTAGGGTGATGCCCACGCTATGCTGCGGGTTTTCTATAGCCTCTTTAGAGTTATCGTTTGCCGTTTAAACATAAATGTAATGCAGTATGTTTCCTTATTAGTATGTAGCATGTTTTGGGATGCTTAACGGTTCCCAATAGTTTTTAAAAACATCTTCGACGTCTGAGGTACTCTCCAAATAAGAGAGATTGTTAATTTTGCAGGTAAAATGTGCATGGAAACATGACAGAAGCTGACTTTTAGCCACTTTCAGCTTAGACCTTACATAATCCTTGGTTAGAGGTCTTTGTCAGCTTCTTATAACATCGTCTGACATCTTTGAACTCATTTACTTGTCTTCCATGTGCCTTTTCAATCCCCGCCGGCCTGACTATGCTGTAAGTCCTGTAATTGTGATTTATTGTTTGCATGTTTCCCTTTTCAAAGCCTGCATTTGATGAGAGTTGCACATGGGTCTGCCATGTGCTTTGGTTTAAAGGGTGCAGTCATATGGGGATGTGGTTGAGGGGTACAGACAAAGGAAAGACTAGAAAGGGTGGACAAAAGCAATGGAAACAAAGCGAGAGGAGGCGGGAGAGTGGGATATGACAAGGGCATTAGCACCTCTCAGAATAACTCAGTAAATTCAACCAAAAATGCCAAAAGACAATAAAACTCTGAGCTTTTGTCATTTTATGTGACGGAACAAAAACAACAAGATACAATTCAAATTCCTGAAAACAAACTGAAGTAGGAAGAGCGGATTGTGGTCAATTTTCCTAAATACTGTTAAAACAGTAATTACCAAACACCTTTTGCTCTGTTGTTTGACACCTCTCAATAACAAGCCGCTACAACGTCAGATGACATGTCAAATTTTCTGTTTTGTTCAGGAGAGCTAAATATAGCACTAATAAAGCAGCACTGGTCAACAGCATGACAAAAACAGGGACATTATTTCGTTCTGTGGTGGCTTTGGAGGCGAGGACAAGCCTAACATGTTTGGGAGCTTTTTCTGGCTTCTTGATGTCATGTCGCAGCTGAGCTGAGAAATCCTCCCGGATGAAGCTGTGAAGGAGGGAAGGAACCAAGGAAGAGGAAACACAAGAATGAGTTGAACTTCCAGGCCTTTGAATCGTAGGTGACGGAGCAGCGGGGAGAAGATCATGGGTCAGACTAAAATCCTGTTGGCTTCCAAAGCACTGAGCTGTCTTTGTCAAGAATACTCTGGTTGGACAGCAGACACTATCTTACTTTTCGGTGTGTTGGCACATCGAAAGGTGATCTCTAACAGCACATGGTAGGTCAGCATAATGAGAACTAGACAGTCAAGACCAGCAAATACAAACAAATGTTCTCAGTCACTCAACAACTTATGCTGCTTTCTAGTTATAATCCAGAAGAGTTGTTGAAAGCTTGTAAAATGTTATGATACCAGTTCAATTTATGCAATAGAGTTGGATATGCCAGTTTTGTGAGTTATCCTCCCATGGAAATTTTGACTACATTATTGTTACATCTTTCAGCTAGTAAAATGAGCAGATATAAATAGATCAGCTGTGATTCCATTAACAGAAGAATAGGTAAGATCTTAAAGTAACCTTTTGTCTTCTATTGTACTTTTCAAGATAGGGAAATATTTATCTATTTTTTTAAGTTTTTCAAGATGTAAAGAAAATGTTCTCCATACAATTCAGCTGTAAACACACATCTGTCAGAGAGACAACCTAAAGAAAACTAAAGCTGTAGAAAAGTTTCTTTTGATTGTGTTTTAGTTAGCAGTTTTCTTATAAAAATGGGATTAAATTAAGATTTGCAAAATCAGCAAAGGATTCATTTGTAAGCTTTTTTGCTGTGTCCTTACAAGCTGAAGAAAGAAAAGTCATTTTTAAGCTGCCTTGGCTTTTAATAGTCAAACATTTGAGTCAAGACAAGTGATGATGGTTCCACAAACTTTACCAACATTGAAGAACCAGTGAGTGCCGCCTTTTGATATAAAACAAACTCTGCTTATCCTTTCCCTTCCTGCTTCACACCTGCTCACCACCTTAGCAGTGTGACAACGTTCCTCAGTGGCCGGAGGTGTTCAGGTCAACTTAAAACCCTCATGTCACCTGGACCTTCACACATATTTACAATAAAAAGTCATCTAAAAACGGACCTAACAACTTTTGAATTAAAGCTAAGCAATGCACAGACACATGTAGATATCAGGATTTACAAAGCTAAAAAAAAAACAAGAAAGCTTTTAGTATTTTTTTGTTAGTTATACATTTAAAGGATCACTATATTGAGATTAATCATATTTTTTTCTTTGTCTACAGAAAGCTTGTCTGCCTAATTATGAAGTAAGTCAGTCTGACAAAGCCAGTTAAGGCTACTTAATAAACCCATCCCGTCTCAAACAATGTCGTAGCCTTGGGGAACACCTCCTTGTGATGCACATGAGCATGATCTTACTCTCTAAGGTGCAAAAAATGCAATGGAAAAGAACTGAGGTGGCAAAAGGAAGGTTTAAGGTAATTATACTCCGCCTTTCATCAGACATTTGATAGAACCGAAGATAATATGCACATGTATGACAGCGACGTGATTGGGAGAACCATACCCTCTGTTTGACTTCATGGAGGTGCCCATTATTGGCAAAGGCAAGGCTGATTTACGCCAACACTTTGTACGTTGGTGCTTAGACAATGTCTCATTATGGGAAGCAAGTCTGATAAATGCGCACTTCTTTCATTTCTATGTCATTCTTAATCTCTCTCCCTGGGCATGTGTGGCATCAGTCATGATTTCCAACGTAACTGTGCACCAGCATAAAATTATAAACAGGGCTTCTATAGTGCTGCTGGGGTTAATTGCCTTTGCATCCCCTGTTGTAACAAAAGAAGATTTGTTTGGAGAGAGTGAAGAAGAGAAGGTAAAGAAAGAAGGTACAGAACATAAGATATATAAAACTGTGAAAGGGATCTGCATAAGTTTTCACTGCTCCATTTTGAACAGCCACCATATATACAAAATAAAAATGCCACAATAAAAAATGCTTGACTTTTCATTAATATAAAGACGATTGTACATTATATTGTATGTTAAACTTTGCAATCCAATCATCATCTTAAGGTCAGTAATAGTCTGTGGTGCTTTTTGTTATTTCGTAATGTGACATTAAAATTAACGGCACGACTCGTTTGAACACTTTTACCCTGAACGACAGGACTGGGGTCGTAGTTAGTCTAAGCCGTTCTTTGTTTTTGTTTTTTTTACAACTTTGCTCGCTTATTATGCAAGCAAAGCAACCTTTTAATTTTGCTACTAATTTAATTTAAAAGCCTAATAATTATATCTCCTAATAAACACAACGAAGGCATGGTGATATGAGCATAAAAAGCACAAGCGGATTGCTTACTTTGTTGATTGCACATGTCATTGTGACAAAGATGTTTAGCACTGACGCTAAGACAGGCTTCATACAGAAGAGAAAAAAAAAATCATGAAGTTGTCCCTTCTTGTTGGTTTCTTATTGCTTGTTGCTCCTGGGTTAATAAATATGGTGTTGATTACCTTTTATTGATTCCCTTAATATAGTATTTAAAGATGCGCAATATCGTTGCTATTACTGCCAAAGGAACTCCGATCAACTTTTTTCACATCTCTTTGTCTTTATTTTATTTTTACATTACAAAATGTTGTTAAATACTATTAATGTACATGACAAAAGAACTACATCGTTTTTTGGTATCCATATTTTCATTGATACATAATTTTATGAAAATATGTACATAAAGATTTGTTTTTTTCGTAAAAACACACACAGTGGTTCTGTTTTGCACCTTTTTAATAAAAAATATAAATTTTACCTAACACAGGTAAATATTTTTCTTTTTCTTTTTTTTTTTTGAGAATTGTGCTCAAGTGTGCCAGGTTTCTCTTAACAGCTATATTAACGATAAAATGACTTGAAATATGTTCCTTTAAAAAAAATTCCCAAAAAAAGTACTATCCTAAGATTTTGTTCACTTTAGCAAGCTAGATTTGCCATCTCTAGTGTCCTTTATTCTGCAAATGTTAATTTGCAACACAATGAAATTAGGAGAATTTTTTTTCATTTTCTTTTTCTTTTTTTTTACATTTATGCCATTACAAAATATGACTTACTTGACAGTGTTCTTTTTCAGTTTCATTTGCAAACGAATAAAACTATGTAATTCTTAAGTGGATAATAACAAAAAACAAAGGGAGATTTCAATAACAAAGTAGAGTGTTATGAAATTTTAAACAACAAAAAAGATTTTCCAAAACATATTTGTCTACACATGAGACTAATTATTATTATTTATACCTTACACTTTTCAATTATTTAACCACTATTGTAGAGGATTATTTAAAATCACGTGTCTTACAGTATGTTGACCTATCCAGTCCATAATTACAGAATGTCAAGACATAAACCTTATTTTTCCATACCGACATGCACTAACGGGTGAAAACAGGCCTTTAAGCTTGTTGTCTAAGTTTGTGAAACAAATGAGAAGGACTGCGTTAATGATTGTTTTAGTACGAATGGAAATGTTTTTAAGAAGTTGACCACAGATAAGGAAAACAGGACTTTTCACAGGTCCTCTCCATTAGTCATCCATCTCTGCAACAATGGTAACATTGAAAACAGTGAAAACATATGTGTGGTTAAAACAGAACCACAAAGAAGAAATTGTCTGTTAAAAATGGGAACTTGATCAAAAAAAGAGAAAGAAGCATATTATTACCAAACTATGATTCTTTTCTGGGGGTAAAAGGTTATTTATGTTGTGATATGAAACAATCTTTGGGCAATTCAAAATCTTGAATGGTCAGTGAACTGGCTCTGTGTAGTGTTATTCTATTGACACTGATCACTGAACCTTTATAAGATTTTGATAAATGTGGTTGAAATATGAACAATTAAACCCCACATAAGCTCTAAAATGCTTCTGCTTCTTGCATACCCAGAATGGTCAGCAGCAGTATGTGTACGAGCAAAACACAAAGGTCCTCACCGATTCTGACTCTTATGAACGTGGTTCCAACAGAAATAAAATCCAAAAACAGCTAATTAGACAGTCGAAATTTTTGCCCAACATTATTTTCAGAGGAATGCCCTGGAACCCCTCCGTAAAAATCAATTATACCTTTTTTTATGCACCAAAAACTACAACAAAAAAAAAACTAAACAATGACAATTTTGTCAGTGTATCACAATAAGAAATGTCTTCCCATGTGATGAAGAAGGTTGTGCTACAACATAATAATGGCACTGAAAAAAGACAAACTGCAAAAAAGCAAATACATCTGATTTAGAGGATATTGACAGATGCAAAGCCATGCAATTTTACAACCCTGTTATTTGCCCCCAAAATGCAAAGAACAACCACATACAAACGCAGCATGTTCATCAACATATATTTATATATCTAAAAATGAACTGCTTTGAGTTTGATTCAATAACTTTAGCGAACAGAAATGAGAGGTTTGGTTTCCTGCATTGCTCTGCTACAATGCCAACACTTAACAGTCTATCTGGAGCACGTTAAATATGAGATATTGTACGCTCATCAAAACATGACATATGGAAACACACAGAAACACACAATCTTGGCTCTGTTACTCCCTTGTGCCTTGTCATTAACAGATTGATCCGGATACTATATGATTTGCTCTGGCAGCCAATCACCAGCCGGTTTGATTGTTATATTGCGCTTGTACCCCAAACTGTATTCGCTTAACCACAGCCAGAATTTTCCTTACTATTTTTAAATAAAATGTTAGTTAACGGCACACAGTGGAGAATGACTGGTAACAAAGGTCAGACAGAGAACATAGGTCATGAGTTCAAGCAGGTTCTTTCTAAATGAACTCACTAAAAATGTTATCGAGCTACCATGTTGTAACTAAACATGTTTAGTGAAAGTTTAGTTAATTAACAGCCTTGTGAAAAGAAAAATAATGTATAGAAAAAAGATAGACATTAATGGGTGGTACAAAAAGACAATGACCTCTATTGCACATCAGACCTCAAGGATTAAGCAGCCATATCCTTTTAATTTAATTTATCAATATTATAAAGTTTATAAATCAGGCTTTTAGATTATGTGCGGATTTCTTTAAGGTTTCCATATTTGAAAGGGACCCTATTACAATTTATATTGTTTTAGAGTATGTGACCATAGATAAGAGGTAACATAATGCTTTGTATGCAGCAGCTGTTGTATTTTTTTTTTGTGTGTTTTTTGTGGTATATAACAGTCCGGCCAAAGTTCAGTAAAGTTCGGTTAAAAAAAAGCAGAAACATCCTGGAAGTGACTCATTTCTCACAACTTGACTTTCATAAGAGCAAGACGGTATATCCGAATGACTTGCAGTTTTCCCACCTATTGCCAAAGAAAATCAGATTGGTAAATAAAATGTGTCCTTCTGGAAGAACTTAAATGCAGCATCCTAATCGGAAACAGATTTGCTTTATCGGAGTTGCAATTGAACCTCTGTGTTTTCTGCATGTTTGCCATGAGTAAGAATTTGAGCTTGTTTTATAATCAGCACTGCGTCTGTTCAGTTTCTCCCACCCCCACCACCCCTGTAACTATCCAATCCTTGCACCATGCATGGATGCTGACTGAGCTTGCTTGGATCAGGATCTGATGACTGGTATTGTAGAGCGAATTTATTTTGGCATACAAGCCCCTGCCTGACATTGGAGAGGCAGTCAGCTGAGGAATGGACATAGAAAGATGTCAGGCGGGATTCCCAACCACGCTGGCACACAGATTGTGGAGACAGATGACAGGATGTATGGCTTAATTACAGCTTAATTTAAAGTCTTTGACTCCTACATGCCCTCACAAAGAGGTGAAGCAGTCAGTGCATACAAAACCACCTCAGAAACAATTTTTCTTCAGTTATGGGGAGATCAGCATACAAAAAGGAGTTAAAACAGAGTTTCAACTATATTTAACACGGTTCACTTTATGTCATGGATCTGTACTCCTATCTTTAAAGCTCTATTAGAGGGCAGTAACCAGGATTAAATTAGATGTTTTACAGAACTTAGTGTTAAAAATTTGTTACTGATACTATATTTCTTTCCTTTTGTGCTTGACTCATTGGCTTTTTCACATCCTTTCTCTATTTTCACTTCTTCAGGAATAACCCCTGAGTATTGAGAAGAAAATTACATTTGCTTTTTGAGCTAAATGGTGTATATCAACTGAACATACTAAACAGCAAAAAAAAAAAAAAAAAACATATTTAAAAAACCCAGAAGCTGTTGCAATGATAGGTATTTCCCGTGATTAAACTAAATACTTCTGAATTTCTAAGTATCATAAATCATCTCACACACAGTCAACATTAAAATTCTCCAGTCAAAATAATTCAATAATTATTATATGGCTGGATCAGGTTAAAATGTTAGATATGGGTTTCTTTGCTGATAGATGTGTGCAGCTTGTGTATACGTCTATAGATTTTCACACGCTTGAGGGAAAGAGATTTAAAAACCAACATGTTGGAATTTGGACTCGAACAATGGATGCCCACTGCTAAAGATGACAATATCATCTGGGGAGGATTCATGAGTGTCAGAGTCCTCATTTGGGTCAGTAGAGATACATCGTATAAAACTATTAAAAAGACACAAAGTAAATTAACTACAACTAGAGTAAAGGTGAAATGGGGAACTAATTGGATTTTGTTTTTAAAGCTGGCTTTACTAAACTGATTAGAAGTACCCAACCCAAAGTTTGGACTACAAATCTCATTAAAAAGAAACGAGGAGCTATATCGTATGGCTAGTTAGGTCATTACTTGCTCTACCCATATTGATGCAGCATATACACTTACTGTCCCATTGGAGATCAGTTAATAGGGAGTGCTTTAAAGGTTAAGAACCAACCAAGGTACAGTTATTAACTTGCAAAGCAAGTAATTCTCGAAGCAGGGACAACGTGGAGTTAATATCCCGTTTTTTATCTAAGTGAAAAGTTTGTTAATCCAGTTTTAACAATAGATTTTATTATAACTACCCTTCTGATACCGTCCCTTCCGCCATTTGTAAGGCTATCTTTTATATTTCTGCAGTGAAATAAAACTGAGGGATTAAACACTGACTTTTTATATGGAGAAAAGTGAGAATAGCATAACCACTGCATAATTTCCCAATATAAACCGTTTTGATGGCATTTTTGTTTGGAGTAACAATGCTGGTCAGAACAGGAGCAAAATGAATGAGAATCTAAAAAAGCTGAAAAAAGTGCAGGTGTTTTTTTAAAATGAGATTTTTTTTTTACAGCTGATCATATACAACAGCACACATCACTGCTACTTTGTCACTCTATTGAGATACTGTGCTCAGACATTTCTTCTTATTTCTTTCTCCTAATTGTATAAATCCTCATTTTATAAACTTAACTGAAGTTAGTCGTTACTATTCCTATCGTTGCTGTTACGCATTGCCGCTGACGCCAAAGATGTAACATCAATTCTCTTATACAATGTTTTTGATGTTCTCAATTGCCTAAACATTTAAGTTTTAGGTGATTTTAACTAACATTTATTTATTTGAGTCATGGGAAGAGAAGTGCTATTACTGATAATCCTGAACAAAGTTCAAAAGGAAAGGTTTTTCAAACAATGACTCTTGAAGAACGAGAATGGAATGAATAAAAATCGCTATAGACAATCAAATATATTAAAAAAATTCTAATGAACATGTTGAATTTGTTATTGCTACCAATTGTTCTTAAAAAATGCATCTCTCTACTCAGCTGTGAACAAAATTGTGTTAAAAGCAGAAAGGAAAGAAATAGTGAAGCTCAAACTACGTCGTCACAATCAAATCCCCCAATAAAATAAAAACATTACATAGATAAAAGAAGCCTTAAACATTATTTGGCCTACCAAGTGCAACTAGTCAAGTTACAGACATGCAATCTAAAGAAAATTCAGACCACCGCCGTGCGTAAAAGTGGTGTTGACACCCGCCTGCAGCAAAGGACCTGTGGTGAGAGATTTACCACAGGAGAAAAAAACACAACCACCTCATCCAGAAGCACTTCAGCTGCTTGATCTATATGTTTAAAGAGAACTCCAATTAAAACTTACCGGTTCTGTAAATGAATATAGCTGAAATTAATCGTTAAATGCGAGCATAATCATCATTATCATCATCCTCATCACTGTGGGCTCCACCAGGCTGAGCTGAGCTGTTAAAACACTCGATGGGGAATGAAAAACCACAAACCAGCCCCTCCTCCCTGCCTTTATCTCTCTGCTATGTAAGAGAGGAGAGGAAACAAACGCTGAGCTGGCTCAGACTCAAGTGAGCTCATGGTGCGTCACTGTGTTTCCCAGACAAGGGTCACTACGTTAGAGATTTGGTTAAAAAAAAGGGTTCTAGATACATAATGCAATATAAAATTTAAATTCTAAACCATCTCATTATTAATATAAAATACTAAATAAGTCAATTAAAGACATTTCTAAAAGTGAGGGCTTTTACGATATAGGTTGGTGATTCTGCTGAGATACAGATGAAGCTTTGTGTTGGTGTTTTGTTTTCTGCATCATGTAGCCATACATCCGCACTGTGAGCATGTGTGAGTCTTGATAAAGGAATGTTTTTTTTTATGCTTGCATTGTATCTCTTTGGCACATTCCCAACCACTGATAAATAGATCATCAAATATTCATTTAATAAAAATAAAATAAAGCAATAAATAAATGAAAGTTTTTGGAATTGCTTACCAATTGTTATGAATTTGTAAAATACAAATTGCAGAAAAAGGTATGTAAACAAAAAAGTTTAATCAAAATTGCAGAGTGAAAGGACTCGCTTTAAAGAATTTTAATTTCCATGTTTATTATACATTTTTAATTATGTCTAGTTTCCAACATTTATATTAATATATATATAATATATATATATATATATATATATATATATATATATATATATATATATATATATATTATTGCTAAAAATCTATTGAATAGGCTTTTAATTATAAAATTTAGATAAATAAGAGTCAATGATAGAAATTAGATTCGGTAAAAACTAAAGTCATCATTAAGCCACTTTTAAAACATCGATTAAACAGAATAAATTTGTCTATACTGTAATTACCTCTGTAGTAATAGCAATATTTATTTATCCCTTCTTATTCATCAAGATCAATGCTCTTTTCCCCTTTTGATGGTGAGAAAGTGAGTTTTTTGGGTAGGGGTCTGGAGGATTTAGACACTTTATTGTTTAGAGAAATGCCTGTTTTTTTCTTTTGGATAAAAAAAGGACTAAAATGTCTTTGAAAGGCAATTTTGAATGAATCATTTTACAATGAAAACATACAAAGTACAATTTATCTAGAAGATTCTGCATCTAAGATTAACAAAAATAGTTTGAATTTGAAGTTTATACCTAACCAAACCATAAGACCTCTTGAATGTCTATGAGAAAAAAACGGCAATTATAACACTGTACATACACCACTAACTTTCCAGCATTAGGGAAGAAATTAGATAATTTAGGCTGTTTTAACATAACTTGAGTAGCTTAAAGTTATTAGGCCAGGCACAAAGTCCACAGCACACAAAACCAGCTGGAGTCATTGATTTAGTTTCAGTGTATCAAAGATTGAAGCTTGGCTTTGAAGCCGTCATGCAAGAGAAAAATCTGTCAAAGAACAGCAGCAAATCTACATAGGACTGTAAAAGAAAACTGGTTTTCTTTTATCATAGATCAATACCAAAACAAATGCTGCATACCTAAATTAGATGAACAGAAATTCAACTAAATTTTCACACAATGACTGATAATCAGTGGTTTATATCTTGGAAGATTTCAAAATGCGTGTATAAACTTTAAAATGACATGGACATCTTCAAAAAGATAATATACTGTAAAAGGGAAATATTCAAAACAAAAAAAACAAACAAACAAATTGGCCCCAGTGATTTTTTTTATTTTACAAAGAGGAACCCACAGTGATAAAACAAGAACAGCTACATACTGGAGGTAATTCTGATAGATTGCAGCAATGACAAGATTTCAACCAGAGGCAAAGGAAACCAAAGTCAGCACAGTAAAAACAATTTTTCCTTTTTTTTTTTTTTTTTTTTTGTCCCTGCAGAAATAAGCATCAAAACAAACATTCCGATGCTACTGTAAATGCAACTCCAAGAATAAAACAAAAGCTGTGTTTTTACCCTTATTTTGTCAGGAGGGAACATTTTGACTGTATCAAACCATCTTTGACTGAAAGCACATGCAGAGGAATGAATGGGAGAAGTACACAGAGACACACCTTACACAAACATATAAAAATATGCCATTTGATTCATATCAACAATCGAGGACCGTGAGTGCACTATTTATAGAAATCAAGAAGTTGACACCGATATTTACATCAATAAGACTTAGTTCTCGTGTAGGTACGTACAGATGAGTGAGTTCTAGAGAAGTTGGGATGATGCCGAGTATCAACAACTGTTAATCTGCACAATGACGTATAATGTCTTTTGAAAATACATAAGTTATAGACGTGTTACTTTTGACAAATTCTTTTAAAAAGAAAAACTATTCCACTGAAATCATTTGTTACGACCACAACGCAGAATCAACCAGAACGGCAGTACTTTTTTCAGAAAAACATGAAAGCAAAATAACACCTTTTAGGACTTTTTTCGCTACCAAGCTCCAAGTTTGTGAAGACTGTCATCTTAGAAGAACAGTAGCCAGCATAAATGTACGGATTTTACAAACAGAAAACACAAGAATCTCATCCCAGATTAATCATGCAGTTGACAATGTGTCTCCCTACCTCAATATTTAGGGATGCTGTAAGAATTATTTTAGAGAAGCAAATGCTTGTGTTGGCTAAGTTTTCAGGCATGTCAAAGGTAAAACCTATGTGATTGATTAGCATAACTTAGCACAATTCAAGAATGAACAAAATAGGCAGAAAACAGAAAAAGGCATTTCCATTTTTTTATTTTGTTAGTTTTTTTCCATTTTACTTCAACATCCTTGAAAAAGAAACAACAAACACTCACTAGCTAGTTGAGAGCCAAAGCAACTTAAGTTGTTATTTTCAAAGGGAGAAAGAGCTTCATGTGGATGATTAGGACGTGGGAAGGTTCAGGTGAATAGCCCAGATGGCCGATAAAGTGCAAATGAGGCTTTTAAGGCTTTGAGTGATCAAAGGCAATCACCGCTTAACCTCTCAAGCTTTGGGGCTAACTCCTGCAAGAGTGTATGCAAGGAAAAGAAACGAAGGACAGCTGACTTTTACTTACGTACGTGTGTGTGTCTGAAATGGCTTAAACTTTAGCCTTCTAAAGGCACGTTTTGGCACAAAGCATTTGTCCTACTGACTATCTTGTTGGTAAATACCTGGTTGTGAAATTTCATCTGAAAATTGGGATTTTCTATTATAAAAAAAAAAAAAAAAGAAGCACATGAAATGGAGCTGACATGAAACTCAACCATGAACCTCATTTGGCACACATACAGGCATCAGAGTGACTTTCCTCAGGCAGTCCAAAAGCTGCTTTCAGATACTATACAGGTCTAGTCCAAACCACAAGAACACCTGCATTGTGAGCTTTTCTGAACATGGAGATAAACTGTTTGCTTTGATTTCCTGTCATAATCATCTCAGGGTCTCGGGTGTTCATATCATTTCCAAAAGAAAAATGTGAAAGCTACATCTTTTTTATAAATTAAGTGCTGTAAAAGAAGGTGCCGATATTAAAAGCATAAATACTGTACACAACTATCTTATTCTGCAGGAGCAGCTTAGCATCATCTATGTAGAGGCTCCATCCGGTCAGAACCTCAGCTCACTATCCTTTTTTTAATGGCAAAAAATATATTTAATGTATACAAGGCTTTGGCATGGCTGTGTTAAGGAGGAATGTTCTTTTATTTTTGTCCCCAAACCCAAAAGTGGGACACAATTTAAACTAAAACTGAACAAGCAAACCAAATGTGATTTCTTGCACCAAAAAAACAACAACAAAAAACAATCTATTCCTTTTTAATCTTTTAATAAGGCCGTGCGTTATATGTGTGCAATGTCGCACTTGTGAAAAAATAAGCTTTTACTCATGCTCCCTCTACAGGAGAAAAGATGACATTGGCAGTTTCACAACTGTGCTCAGCAATCGTGCAACAGAGATCACCACCACCTCTCTGGAATCAGACAAATCCGACGTTATATCTGTTTTTAAGGCTAGTGTTCAGTTTCAGGGGAAATTTGTTTTGCTAAATTAAAATAAAACGTTAGATTTCATGTACATCGTTACCTCTAATCTTCATCTGCTGTCTGTCTTACTTAAACGTAGATGAAATAATGATGGAACAAAGTATTTCAATGTCCAAAACACTAAACTTGACCGAACATGCGATGCTTCATTATTCACATTTCTTATCCTTCTCTCCTTTTGAAACCCTGAACAATCCATGTCTGCCTTTTTTAAGTTTTTTATTGGTCCTCAGTTTATTTTTAGAACTTCTATGTTTTGTTTGTTTCGATCAACAAAAACTGGAAAACATTTAGATTTAACAAAGAAAATACACACCAGCGGAAACACAACAAAGATTGTGGGTGGTAATGTAAATTCATAAATCTAGGAGCTCAGAACCACATGGAGACTGGTGAAGCAGCAGAAAACCAAGATAACAGCAAAAAGTGTTGCAGGGAGACTGCTCAGACTGGCAATTCAGTGGTCTCAGACTCTCCAAAGCAATAGGTGATTGGTGCTGTCATCTCGACCAATGGTTTCACTGCTGTTGGTGAGCCTGAAGTCCTCGTAACCATCTCCGCCAGAAATGACGAGATGGACGGTCTTCACAGGGACGTGGGTGGAGGCCCTGCGGTGCGCAGAGTCACCCCGCTGGAGGCTCCCACCGTCTGTGCTGCTGCTCTGAGATTGATTGCCTAGAGTCCAGAAAGACTAGGGTTACCTTTGTTCGATGGTAAAAATCTGTATGATTATAAGTGCAAGAAAAATTAAAAAGAAAATGGGAACCATTGAATACGTTTGCACGGCACTGTAAACGCAATGGAGGCTTCTGTCAAAGCAAGAAAATGAGGGCAAACCTGTGGAGTCTGATTGTGTCGGCGGGAGGTTCATGTCAAACCCTTCTGGTAGTTCAATCGAAGTCAGAAAGCGAACGTGTCCGGTGTGCCCATGAGAAGATCCGATTGGAACCAGAGGGGACTTGAGGGTGCCGGCGCCAGTTCCTGTGCTCACAGTTGGGATCGCCAGTGTGAGGACCACGCCTGTGGAATATCACATCACTTTGAAAACTCTGAAAGATCTTGAATTTTAAAAAAGTCAACAAGAACTCGTAGTTTAGTTCAAAGAGTAAATGGTTTTTTGGGTTTTTGATTTGATATGCTTAAAAATGTAAAATAAACTTGGAAAGTGTGACAATACACGAAAAAAAAAATCTTTCCTGTTTACTCCAATAATTGTTTGTTCTGTTGTTCTGTTGCTCCAATTGATGTGGGTTTTCTTCTGTATTTACTGTAATATTAGCGCTGTGCTATCATAGGACCAAACACAGGCAAACTCTGTGTCCTCACCTGCACTGGTGCCGATCCACAGCAGATCTTTGCAGGCCAACAAGGCCGTGATCCTGAGGCAGGCAGCTTTGTGCTGCCTAATGATTGCATCTGCACCTGAATAAATATTGAAAAAAAGGCACTGGGATAAGAGAAACTACACAGCTAAACACATTTTTTTTTTTTTTACAATAACAGCAAACCATGTTCAGTCAATATTTTAGTCATGCATACAGTGCTTTGCAAAAGTATTCATACCCATTCAATTCCTATACCACTTTTCCGTATTTGGTCACATTATAAGTGTTAACTTCAATGAATTTATTTAGATTTTTAGATATTTTATGTGATAGATTACTAATAATAATAAGGCAAAAAAAGGTAAAAAGTTTTTTTTTCTTGCATTCTTTAATAACTATATTAGCTTAAGGTATGTTAAGTTAGACTGATTCAACTTATTTCAATACATACATACTCATACATACATTGATTTGACCATGTTATTGTCGCTCTGAATCAGACATTTTTTGTCCCATGCGTTCCTGTCCTGTTCTAATGTTAATAAACCCAGTTTGTACCCTGCCTCTCATCTACTGATTCCTTGAGAAAGCTCCAGCCAACCCTGCAAGCTAAAACGATATAAAAATATATATATATATATATATATATATATTTATCTTCCTGTCAAGTCTAACAAATTTTCCTGCACACACTCAAAATAAACATTCCCACAGTATTCGCCAGGACATTTTACCACAGGGATAATTCCAAACTTGTTCACAAAACTTTCTTTATGAGCAGCTTTTCTTCTTGCCCAACAAATAAAATAAAATAAAATGACTACAAAGGCTAGATTTGTGGAGTGTATGATTAAAAGTTGTACCATCCCACATTAGCTGTATACTCCGGTAACTTCTCTAGAGGTACCATCTGATCGTTGGATCCATTGAATCCATTGGATCTGCTATAAACTCTTTTATCTCAGTATCCTGTGCTTCTAATTTAGTTTTCCGTCTTTTCAAACCCCCAGTCGGTCGTGGCAGATGGCTGCTTGTACTGAGCCTGGTTCTGCTGGAGGTTTCTTCCTGTTAAAGGGGAGTTTTTCCTCTCCACTGTCGCTACATGCATGCTCAGTATGAGGGACTGCTGTAAACTCAACGACAACACAAGCCATTGTTTTGGTCTGCTGATTCCGCAGGAGGGAATGCTGCAAGTCAATGACTCAATGCAATCTGCTGGGGTTCCTTAGATTGGAAACTTTTTTAAATTGATTTGTTAATGATGTATCTTTGACTTTAATTGATTTTCTGTGAAGTGCCTTGAGACGACACCTGTTGTAAATTGGCGCTATATAAATAAAATGATTCTTGATTCTTATTGATTGGATCGTTGTCTAACCTCTCATTTTCTATACATTCTCAGTTCTTACGATTGATCAGTTCTTTGTAAGATGTCAAAAGCAAAGGATCTCTGATTTGAATCTGTCCACAAGTTTATTCCTGACATTTCTGCGCTGTTCTTTAGTCAGAGGCCTTTGCAGAATAGCTGAATTAATACAGAGATCAAACTGTACACATTTGAACTTGATTTGCTAAAAACTCTAAATGATAAAACAAATAAAATAAAATAAAATGACTACTGAACACCATGCATCCTTTTTATAGTATGTGTATAAGAGTCTTTAAAAGACCCAAATAAAATGTATTTCAGAAAGTGGTTGTATTGCGACAGAAAACAAAAATAAGTTCCATGGGAATGAAACCATGCTCACCTGCAAGCATCTTGTGCACAGCCGGTGCCACATCTACCTTCGTCAGGCTCTCCCAGGACTGGGCGTGATACAGCCTGACCTGTGCACTGCCCTGCAGGGCCAGCCACACACCATGACCATACGCCACCATGCAGGTAACACAGCGATTGCTGTCGGTGCCTACCTGGAACCAGTGCTGGCGTGGAGGGAGAAAATCACAGGGATTTATGACGCCATTACACTCGTTTATCAGTGTGTATAGCGTTATTTAGATCTCTGCTAAACTTACCTCCTGCACTAGTGTAGCAGTGTTGATAATAAGAACCCTGTTTTGTGAGCCGCACCACAGTTTCCCTCCAACAGGAACCATTTTGGTAACTGGACTGCTGGGCGTACCAAGAACCAAAGTCTGTGAAGACTGAGGATCCCAGAAACTACCTGGAGTTTTGTTGTGAAATAAAAGATGCAGCATGAAAATCCTTATTCAAATTTACATTTATTTATTTTTTTACATCGAATATTTTCGGATGTTAGCTCACCTGCTTCTCGCTGATAGACAATGACCTCTCCAGTTGCTAACGATACAAACACTTTGTTGTCTAAATACCTGAAGATAGAGCAAGGAACTGTTGCCATGAAAAACAGTAAGTTATAAGTTTCAACATTTCTACACTACCAATAAAACATTAAATTTAATAAGATGTTTGTGGTTAAAGAATCCTGGGCTGTAAGTAAAGAGGCAGACTTACAGTATACAAAGGATTGAGGCCGAGTGCTGCATCTTCATGCTGTTTTTGCGGTTTCGAATGTTATCTGAGGACTGGTAAACATGGATGCTAAAAAAACATTACAGAGATATTACAATTAATCAAGAGCTGGGATAAAGCAACATGTCCAGGAAGTTCCCTGGATGGTACAAACTCCCATTTCCAGAGCTCCCAGTCCTTTTTTGCTCATTTATGAAATACAATAGTTGAACTATGAACTATGGTGAACTGGCTTTAAATATGAAATAATAAAGGTTTTGAGACGGGAAGAAACCAGGGCGATAGGATGAAGAAAACAATCAAGAAAGACGTTTATGTTGAAGTGCATAAGAAGGTAAAAGGAGGACAAATGGAAAGAGTCAAGGAAAGTCCATATTTAGACATCGGCGTAGTGAATCAGAGAACTGAAAATGGCCAATTGTCCTACCATCCATCTTCCGTGCCAAGCCACACAGAGCTCTGATACGCCTCTGGGTCGATACTTAGCAGATCCTCCAGACTCGCTCGTGTGAATGATCCCCTGGAGGAGCGCCGCATGGCCCGGCCGTCCATAGGACTCTCGGTGTGGGCGCGACCCCCTCCGCCTACTCCGACCATCCCTGGAGCACAAAAGGAGCTTTGGACAGGGAACTCCTGCTCCTCCTCACTGCTGGTGGTCTCTGTGGCCATGTCCTTGGAGCTCAGTCCCTCGTCATCTTCGGGAGTTGAATGGAGGATGGTTTGATTAGTTGGTGAAGCTGATTGTATAAGTGGCTGAACCGGAAACAATTACTCACTGCCATAGCTGGATGATATGGTGGAGTGACTGGCCTGACTCTGCAAAGTTGAAGAAGGGCTTGGCGAATCTTCATCGTCCGAGTCGTCGCTGTCGAACGGCACGAGGTCTGTCCCTGGTCCTTGAAAAGATAAACCAACAGGTGCGCATGAACGTAAACAGACTGTCAAAAGTGTATTTCAAGAACCTTGGAGAGTATTTTTAAGCCTTTCCAGCAGCATGTTGTGCAGATAGATAACTTTTGTTGCTTTAATAAACCAGATCAGCAAGCAGTTGCATTGCTTTTGTACTTTATACTTTTATAAAACTATTAAAACAGATACAAATCTGTTTTTTTTTTACTTTAAAGAGTATCAACAATATAAAAGACTGGGAGTATAATTCGAACAGGCTTTAGGTACCTTGCTGAATGATTTTTATTTTTATTTTTCTGGTAAATGCTGACCTGAGGGCTGCTCTGTTAGCTCCAGGGCCGAAGTTGAAATGGAGATGTTGAGCTGCTGCTGGGGGTGACTGGGAAGTCCGCAGGGTGGCGTGGGTTCCGACACACGATCCCTGAGAGGCCGACATTGTGAAAGCTTTATATTTACATTTATGCTCTACCTTGAAATTAAGCTGGAAACTCGTTTCACTTAGCAAATTCTAATGAGGCAATTTATCACAAATATTTCACAACTTCAACCTGGAACAATCTTTAATTAAATTAACTGCCTTATATGTATGGTCTTTATCACATAAATGTTAGTTTGAAACCTTCTTTGTTATTTCAAACTAAAATTGGACTTTATAGTACAACGAGACAATAAGCTCCTATTTTTGCTGGCCTCAACACCTCAACACCTAACAGACTTAAACTTGTATGCTGAAATTATATTTGATATATATTTATTATAACTGTATTTATATACAGGGGACAAATGCCCTGTATATAGGCCTAGGATGTAATATTAGTAGTGAACTAACATTTTAAAATGCTTTTAAACTGTTTCTGGGTTTGTTTTAGTGTTAGCAGTTGTGCGAGCACACCAACCGTCCTTTGAGTCCTGGAACTGCAGCAATACAAATGATCCTGGCTGAGCAGACAGCAATGCAAGCCTCCACTGTGGGCTCATCTTTGATATTCAACAAGCAAACCTGGAATGAAAACACCACACCAGTCAAACTGATTGCAAATTGAATAACTATTGTAAAAAAAAAAAAAAAATCAACGTCATCTCACCTGCCCCACATATCCATCGCTGTTACAAACCCACACTTCACAGCCATTGTCAGGACAGCTGTGGCTGGGTGAGGCGCATGAAAACTGGAGACAAACAGAGCATGTATTTTCATCATTATTTCACCAATTTGCCTAAAACAAATCTCGCCATAGTTTGCTCTGTCAGCAAAAAAAGAAGCTCACCTGCATCCCACTGCGGGTCTTCATAATAGGGATGGCCTTCAGGAATTCTGGGTCCCACTGGTCCTTGTTCATAGCTAAAAGCAAACATAAAAAAAAAATCATCAGGACGGTTTTAACCATGGAGCTCTGATTACATCAAACACAAGAATTCAACTATCAATAATGAAACAATTTTTCTTAGACTTTCAAAACTTCCCAGTATAGATGGATATTAATGTAAACAAGAACAACCTTTTTCTTGTAGGGTACCAATTATTTTGCCACTTTCTACATTTTCGTCACTGACCCAGCTTCTTCTTGGCGTCCTCAAAAGCGTGTTCGAAGCTTGAGCGACCGTCGGGCGAGCTGAACTCAAAGACGAAGGTGTTTTCGGCCGACGCTGTCGTGAGCTCCAGTTTTGTGGGCAGGAAAGTCATGCCGAAGGCCAAGGACTGTTTCTCCGAGAGCTCCTTGTGGACGGATGCCATCAGATCTTTTATGACGTCATCTAGGGACTGAAGCAAGCAAATGAAAAGAGGGAAGGAGTTAGGAAAGGTACAAAAATACCTTTTGGTTGCTGCAATTAAACAAAGACCTTTTTTGGCAAAGGTCGCAATTCATAAGCTACAGGCATCAGTAACTGTGTGTGTTTTATCGCATCATACACTTAATAGGTCAGGTGGAGACAATTGAGCTGGACTGCTTTTGAGGATGAATACATGGTATTTCTATTATCTAACAAAAAAACGGTACCCAAAGAAGTTAATTGAGACTCCAAACATTGATATGCCACTTTCAGTGTAAATACATAAGAACCTGCTTCAAGTTTTTCTAATCAGTTCCTAGCCCTCATGATAAATCTTTTTTAAATTAATATCATACAATGGAAGAGGATAGGTGTGTTCAAAAAAGCAAAAAAACATAGAAGATGATTTATCTTTATGAAGATTTCTTTTAATTAAAACAAGCTCTCAAAATATGAAAACCCTTTCATTTCATATCTAGGTAATATAAACCGAATTCTGCTTGTAGGACAATTTTAGGTAAATCACAAAATTTTTACAGTGTATAACTTTGTATTTTTTTTATATGAAGTATCTTTTTTTTTTTTTTACATAATCTTGTTAAGATAATTTTTACGTTCTTATTTCTGTTTCTAGAACTGGAAACAAAATATATTCCATAGTTTTCTATACTGTCCAACTATCTTAGTGCACCGATGTGTGTTTGTGGAATGTACCTGATGTTGGAAGCTGAGGGTTTCTGATAGTTTGCTGATCTGACCCAAAGTACTAAGATCCTCATCTAGCCGGCTAATAATCTTTTGGATGCTCTCTCTGTTGGTTGCCTGAAAAGAATCTGTGGGGAAAGGGGAAAAAAATTACAAATAAGAAGCTTCAAACGTAAGAAACCTCACAATTTTTTACCGTACATGCAGTGAACCAATTGGAGACAAAATGTCTTACTTTTCACGACCTCAACGTCCTCTAAAGGAAGTTTCCACAAAAACTTGTATTTACTGGAAGTATCGATCACACTGGCAGCAGTGTATCTGAAAAGGGGGAATTGACAGAGAAATGAGTTTGTCTTCTAAATACCAAGCACAGTGTGCCTTAAAGACTGCGCTGTGATGCTCATTACGCACAGGCTCATGGAGCTGCGCCTCAACGAGCCGGACTTCCTCTTGAGGGTGGTGCAGATGATCAGATCGCTGAAGAGGAAGAGCGACCGGTCTTTCTTACCCCCCACGGTCTTCTACAAAGAGATATTTTGGATCACATACTTTTTATAACCCAATGATCACTAAGAGAAGAGTTTGCCGTGATTATTTGTGATGCCGATATTAAAAACGACTCTTACCGCCTCCATCACTATTTCCTGTCTCAAGAATTTCCTCTGTGGGTTTAGAATCTGCCATCAACAACATGCGGCAATTAATTGATGCAAGAAGAAGAAATACAGAAACAAAAACAGGATTTCCATCATACTTCACTCCATTTCACTAAACACTTACATGTTCGACTCCCTCAATGTGCGCCTCTATCTCCTGGATAACCCTGGCCTCACGCTCTGCATCCTCAGCGGAGTGTCGGCCCTTGTTGATCTTCTCCGCCAGACGCTTGATGTCCCTCTGGGCGTCCATCAAGAACTGATGATCCGGATGATCCTCCGGCGTGTGTTTCAACAAATCCTTAAACCAGCAACATAATAACGTTATTCCCTCTAATAAACCAACCGTGGTGAAGCTAAACCTTCACATCCAGCTGTGTAACCAAGACATTTAATGAAAACTGAAGGAGTCACCTTAACCAGCAGCTCGTATCGAGGGATTCTCTGCACCGGCTTAATCATCAAGTCACCCAGGGCCTGCTTTTCCTTGTTCTCACGCATGTTTTGCTTTTGGATAAGAGGGAGAGGGATGATCGACACACAGAAACAAAAGGAAAAATAGGAATCATATAACATTTTATTCAAAGGGAATTCTTTAATTTAGTTATCGTTTGTTTAATTGGTTTACCAAATAAACATGACATCTGTGTCTTAAAAAAAAACAACTAAGTTTATTCTAGTGCAGCATTTATTGATTGATTAAGAAGCAGGGAAGTTAAGCCAACAGGTGAAAAATGCCAGAGTATTTAAAATAAAATAAAAAAATACTAATAGTATTACTAACTCCAGCAAATCTCATTGTATATATTATTATTTTAATGGTATGTCCTTATCTATTTTAACAAGATGATTACATACCATCATACAGAATATAAGTTTAAGAAAACAGTGAATAAATATAAATGAGGAGAGTCTCATATAGTTTTATATATTAAACATGCGTAGGTATCTCTGTCTTCATCCCTTTTTTTGTCCAGCTCTGCCAGCTACGGGATTTTTATTTTGTTTGGTTGAATAAACTGAATATTAATGCGTGGCTTTGCTTTATTTGTGATAGTTTTTGAGCCAGGGCATCACAGTAGCTACATGGCTGAATGAACTTTAAATTGTGCAAACTTAGAAGGAAAAAAAACACCACCATACATGCAGCACAGTTAATATAATTCACATTTTGTTAATAAAAAACACAATAATTTTTTTATTTTTTATTTATGAAAATAACAATGCAAAGCGATTGTTTAAAGGTTAACTGAAGATTAACTTTGAGGCGAGAACTTTTGTCTGACTCTTTAATTCTAGATCCTCTGATGGTGATCTGCTGCAGAAAACAAAAAAGCGCATAAAATAAAATGAAAAAACTTCCTTTAAAATCTGATTTGTGGTGAACTTTAAAATTTCTCCACAAGATGGCAAACTGGTTCTTTTGTGGAACAATTTACAGCTTCGGTGTAAAGAGTGCTTAGAAGACATGGTAAAATATCTGAATAACACATAATACATTTCTTTACATGTTTTAGACGCCAGGTTTGGAAGATTAAACATAAGCAGAAAGTCTAAAATCAGTGCTAATTTGCCCAACAAATTGAGAAAAGGAGAGGAGCTCCAGAAGCACACCTCCAGAAACTTGTGAAACGCTGGTTTGGCCTCCTTAGCAATCCTTACGGCATCTTTAGCATTGAGAAAGTTGTCGATGTAGGCTGAATACATATCGGCGAGGGCATCTTTGGAGAACTACGGGAAGAGACATATCATTGGTTATAGATAGATAGATTAGATAGATTAGATTAGATTAGATTAGATCAAACAGACAGACAGACAGACAGACAGACAGACAGACAGACAGACAGACAGACAGACAGAGAGGCAGACAGTAAATGAAACATTCAATACTTTAAACTGAACTTAATCTGAGGATAAAAAAACCTGATTTAATCTGCACTCTTTATAAAATAGACAATTTAACAAAAAAAATATCATGACTTAAAATTGATTCAATAAACAAAAAACAAGATGCTTTAAAAAAGTAAAAAATTATTTTCATAAACAGAAAAAAACATTACTTTTTTTTAAACAAAACATAAATAAATAATATACCTTCTAATCTAGCTACTATGACTTTACTTTACCAGGCACGAGTACAACAAAGATTAAAGTAGTTTTATATTGTTGTTGAATTTTTGCAAAATCGTTACATGCAAGTAGAGACAGAGAATTAAAAAAAATCTAACAGATTTCATATTACCCCAAGGTTAAATTTTCCTGGTTTCAAGAAGAAGAAAAAGAAAATCTAATCTTTAAACCCATCTATTCCTCCTGTTTTTTTTCTGCCTCCTTCAGTCACAAACATGAACCCAGATGACTCAGCCTGACCTGATTTTCCCTCAGATGGTAGAAGGCCAGCAGAGAGACAGAGCGAGTGGGGTGGGTTGGGGGGTGGGTGCTGTTATTTAACCTGACTACAGAGTAAACAGATTTTTGTCACTCGATTAAATTTGAGTTGACCTTCTTCTAAATATTTCGGATTTCCCTGTTCCCACCCCTCCCCTCTTTAATTTGTTCATTCTCAGACTTTGGGAACTCACTAGCAACTTCAAAACAACAACTGTGGAGGACACATAAGGTAAAAAAGTGAAGTTCTCAGCGGCAGATTTTTTTTCTTCTTCCAAATATAGTTCCCTCTGATCTTTACTTAGGTTTAATTAGGTGTGTCTGTTCATCTAAATGTTAACGGGAAGATTAAACTGTCCGCTGCCAGAGGGTTGATAACACAATGCCTTGTGTTTAACTTTTTAATCCCCTAATGTTTGCACACTTAATACGGCCATGAAGAAAGAATCTCTTTAAGCGCAGACTTCGGATTAAAACGTATTCAGGCTGCGCGGCTTTAATGTTTGAACATTCCAGCACTTTAAAATGGTTTTATCACACCTGAAGATGTTTAAATGTTGAATTAGGGTTAGGTGAAATAGTTTTCAAAAAAAGGTTGATGTTAAAAGTTATTTGAATCAAAACAAAAGGGTGGAAAAAAATTCATAATTTGTCAAGTGATGTAGGAAAAGGGCTAAAGAGCTAAATATAGGTGGCAAGTGTGCATGTAGACTAGAAATAGGAAAGAATATCAGAAAGATTCATTACGTTTGTCAGTTTATTTCTTTTCAAATTAGGATCAGTTTATCCAAGTAATAGCTTACTTTGGTCCCCATCTTAAGCACTACTAAAATACTGAACTTTAAACCTTTAAAGCCTTTTAATAAATTTTGCTAAAGAATAATTATTTAATTATTGCTATTATAGTATTATTATTATTACAGAAAAATTATGTAATTACCCTACGGGATACATTAAGTATCTTTGATTGACAAACTTCTGACATAAATAATTCATTTATTGAGAATTACATTTTTTATTTTTTAATTAAATGTATCCTATGCATTTAATAAAAAATTGTTAAGAAATACAATTATGCTTTATAATATGTCCGCAATGACATTGAATCCAGCTTTGAAAAAGTGAATTCAAATAAACCAACAACAAAATGTAAATGAAAATTGTGTTGCCCTCAATAAAATAAAAGGAAAAAACAAACAAAAAAAAATCAAGCCTGCCCCGTGTGAGGCTCGAACTCACGACCTTCAGATTATGAGACTGACGCGCTGCCAACTGCGCCAACGAGGCATGCGGAACATGGAAGTCTGTCCTTAACATGATACTACGGCCCGATATCCATGGAAACTCGTGACTCCGTTTTAACAGTGGAAAACAAAAATATCTTTCAAAATGTGAATAAATAAGGTAATTTTTTATTACAACTGTAGATGGTAAAATAGATCACCTGATTTGAATTCAATCAAGGCTGAATGGTTATCAGTCTACAAATGAGAAAATAATACTGTTAAAACTTCAGATGAATCTACAGTACAACATAAACTCTTTCAGCCTAGCTTTCTTTTTTAGTATTTGTCTTTGCTGCCTCTTTAAAAGACCTAATCTTACATGTAGATTGACGTCGATCCTTTTGTAACAGTGTTAATTTAACATTTGGAGCAGCCACTGGAAAATTAAGGCCTGAAATGTTGCCACATGTGGCCGG